>CM061147.1:33364115-33384115 GCA_030710495.1 Labroides dimidiatus
TGAAGCACTCAGTGTGAAGATGATCTGTCTGCAATAGAGGATCTTTGTTTTCTGTTTGTAGATCTGAGCTGAGGCTCAGGGGGATGTGTGGTGTTCCTGCAGGGACACAGCTCTGCCCTGACATGATGTGATTGATGGAGCAGATGACTAATTATTGCTCTGTGACAGTCAGGATGAAGGGTGGACCTGCTGCTGCTGCTGCTGCTGCTCTCTAATCTGATCAGAGCCGACTCGCTGCAGCTCCTCTGCTGCTGGAACTCACTCTCCGGACTCCTGCTGTGACGCTCGTCTACTCTTTCTGACTTTAGTCATTAGAAACCCTTCTGCTGTTTGAAAACAGTTACGGCTGAATGTGCATTTTGGCAACTGAGGTGCTGCGGAGTACAGTGACTGGTCAAGCAACGTCAGGGTGTTAACCTTCAAAAAACACATCTTTAACCTAAATAGCATCAATTTGACGGACAGTAAATGACTCCCGGGTTCATGAAGAATCAGTGAGTGAGAAGGCATCAACTGGTGGACGGACATTTTTAGTGTATGTACCCAGAGAGGAGTTTCAACACACAGAAACAGGCGGTGGACGTCGTGGAGACTCCGTTAATTATCCAGTCTGTGATGCTGGTAGAGAAATTAGCGTTTCAGGCCCAAGTTGTTTTTTGAACCAGGCTGTAAATATGCTTTTAAATGCTGTAACAGTCTGTTTGTTTGTTTTTTTGTCTTGGTGTGGATGGCCTCTTGTGGATTCTCCATGAACAGCAAATTTTAGCTCTTCATCATGGGCTTCATTTTTCTCTACCGGATGTTGCCCCTAAAAGGCAAAAACTAAGGCCCCGTTTTTTTCTCTGTGTTTCACTTGAAAACGTAAAAAAATGCAGAGGAAAAAAAATCTGTTTGCATGGAAATATTGATGGACTGAAACTGCTGTAGTATACATGCCAGGCCTGTAGGTGGCGATATAACTGTAGTCTTTTGGTAGTCTGCTGCAGAAGAAGAGGCGGGCTGATCATCTGGTGTATATATTAAATGTGTCTTATCTTAGTGCAGAAGTGGAGCAACAGATGAACATTTAGTTAGTCTCTCTGATTGGACAGCCCTCTGAGGAGCTGTCAGGGAGCAGAACTATGGGCAGACCTTGGTGTTCGAGGCCCTGTCCCT
Organism: Labroides dimidiatus; assembly: GCA_030710495.1. Lineage (NCBI taxonomy): Eukaryota > Metazoa > Chordata > Actinopteri > Labriformes > Labridae > Labroides > Labroides dimidiatus. The sequence goes on from CM061147.1 coordinate 33,365,271, forward strand.
CCAACGTGTCATGAACCAATTAGGAGGTCCAGATGTGATGACCTCATCACTTCACCACGTTTAGTGAAGATCTTGTTGATGATCCCGGGGGTCAGCTGTGCTTTGTGTTTTCAGCTTGTTGCATGTGTTAGCATGCTAGTGACATAAAATACGCAGGTGGTGATGATTGAAGAAGTGCAGCAGGCAGCTTCATCGTCTCTGCTTACACCCTCATGGACTCGTCCTCAGTCCCTGAAACTCAGAAAACTCTCCCTCTGTTGTAGCCTGTGGTGACACAAAGAGTTTAGGTCTTCACATACAGAAATACCTTCTACCTAGCCAGTGTTTGTTTTTAATCAAGGTGGAACACTTCTCCACTTCTACCTGCATGTTCACCTGTAGGGGAGTCTACACTCAAACTATGACACATAAACATCAGTACTTTAAAAACCTGCTGATCAGACCATCTGCTCTTCACCTGATGGGTTCATGTCACTGTAAGTGTGATCTGTCTCTCATTCACACACACACACACACACACACACACACACACACACACACACACACACACACACACACACACACACACACACACACAGATCAGATGTAGCCGTCTGAAACTCAGGCTCTTATTCTGTTTCACTGGCGCTCCTCCAGTCTGACACAGGACACGCCCCCTTCACTGATGTCACTGCAGGTCTCTCACCTGTCCCAGATGATGATGTGAAATCATGGAGGTCTCTGCCCTGAGGTGAGTCTCTCAGGCCCCTCTCAGATCTGGATCTCCTTCTGGATTCATAGTCTGTATAGCTATTGGACGGTCTCTCTATGATGTCACTCGTCTGTTTCTGAAACAGAGTTTTGATGCAAATTGTCAACAGCCATAGGACGCCTGCCTGTCAATCAGCTGAGATGTGCCTCTGATTGGGTGAACTTGCAATCCTAATATCTTCTAAACCGCTGAGTTATAACCCCCCCCCATGTAAACATGTTTGTTTCTGCTGTAAAAATATATATGTGTATACTTTGGCTGGGTGTGTTTGTGGTGTACGGTACTTTTGGAGCCAGCCTCAAGAGGACGCTCAAGGAACTGCAGATTTAAGCACTTCCACATCACCTCATATTTTTCGTGGTCTAACCGCGGGGCGACCAAGCAGCAACCTGGGTAGATTATGTAAAACAGCACCAGACCAGTAGAGGGCAGTAAGACAACAACAAAGGCCTTCCAGTGATAATGACCCCATGGAAGGAGACAGACGGCCATGTAGCGCTGCTGTTAGCCTGTTAGCATGGAGGATACTCAGCCTGTGCTGGTTTCGATGCTGGATTCACTCCAGATGAATCTGTTGACTCTTAAAAGGAGCTCTAGAAACAAAGCCGTCGTGAGGCCGGTCCAAACCATCTCTAAGACCCCCCCAAACAGCTTGTTTGCTTAAGAAAGCCTGGAATAAACCTCGACTTTCAGCTGAAACTGACTTTCTAAAACCTGGGAACAGATCAGTCCTGTAAAACCTGAACACATGATGCCAAACAGTGAGCGTGCACAGGTATGTGGAGCTTGAATTTTGAGCAGACTGACCCTTTAAAAATCAACCCTGTCATTGTTATATTCAGGTCAGAAAACAGGTAAACAGGTGTACTGTGTAGGTGTAAGAGAAAGGTATGAAGGCTAGTGTTTCCAGGTAGAAACCTGTGTGTGTGTGTGTGTGTTCGTGTCTGTGTGTGTGTGTGTGTGTGTGTGCGTGCAGCTATATCAGGAAGTAGGCTGCAGCATCGTCCAGTTTTAGAGCCTCAGAGGAAACTGAGAGGAGCTCCTGAAGTCGAGTCAGAGACGATCGTTTACTCTCTGAACATCAGACGTATTCATGAGGTGAAACCTGAGCGAGTGTGTGTGTGTGTGTGTGTGTGTGTGAGAGAGAGAGAGGGAGAGAGAGAGAGAGTGTGTGTATGTGTGTATGAGGACCCAGGGATTTCACAGACCCATTTCCTGGCCTATCTTTGTCACTCTCTTGCCCTGTTTCTATAAATAGTCTGGTCCAGGAGGGACTCTGAGTCTCAGTGAGGAGGAGGAGGAGGAGGAGGAGGAGATGGTCCAGAAGAGGGATGAAGAAGAAGGGAGTGAGGAGTAATGAGGAAGAGGATAGAGAGTAGCGAGATCATTAGATGGGGTTAGAGGAACAAACGAGGTCACAGAGAGGAGGAAGAGTGGCAGCTTCAGGTGATGAAGATGAAGGACGGAAATTAAGAGGAAGATGAGGAGGAAGAGTAGGGTCATTGGATGGGGAAAAAGGAGGTCAGAGAGAAAGATGAGGAGGTTGGTGGATGTTTAAGAGAAGAGGGAAGAAAAGGGAGAGGAAGAGGAGGGGAGGTGTTGAAAATGAGGATGAAGAAGGCAAGAAGAGGAGGAGGAGGAGGAGGGGGTGAAGGAGGAAGAGTGAGGGATGAAAGTAAAGGGGAAGACGAGGAGGTGAAGATGCTGAGAAGGAAAGAGAGAATAAGAGAGGAGGTGCAGTGAGGGGTGAAAGATGAAGCAACACCAGAAAAAGGAGGATAGAAGAAGAAGATGATGATGAGGTCAAGAGGAAGACAAGAGGAGGAAGAGGAGCCACAGAAAAAGATGGAGGGGGAAGAGTAAGAGTAGCAACATGAAGGGAACAGGAGGAGGACTGGAAGGAAGTGAAGTGAAGGAGGAGCAAGAAGAGGAGGAGGAGAAGGAAGTAAAAGTGAAGAGAAAATATGAAGAAATAAGAGGGAGGAAGAGGAGTAGAATGAAAGAGGGAGTAAATGGAGGAAAAGAAAAGGAGAGGGAGGAGGAAAATATGGGAATGATGGAGGGGGAGCATGGTCAAGATTAGGAAAGAGGAGGAAGAAGAAGAGGAGGACCAGAGAAGAAGAGAAAGAAGAGAAGGAAGAAGAAAACTGAAATGGTGTTAGGGCAACAGGAGGAGGAGAAACAGATGGAGGAAGAGGAGAAAAAGGAGGAGAAGAAAAAGTGTAAATAGATGGAGGAAGAGAGGGAGCAGAGGAGTCAAGGGGCCTGGCCAAAAGGCGAGAGGAGGAAGCTGAAGGAGGACAAGTATGAGGAGGACGAGTGTTTGAAAAACAAAGAACAGGAAGAGACGAAGAAGAGGAGGAGTCAGGAGGAGTCAGGAGGAGTCAGGAGGAGTCAGGAGGAGTCAAGAGGAGTCAGGAGGAGTCAAGAGGAGTCAGGAGGAGTCAAAAGGAGTCAAAAGGAGTCATGAAGGGGTCAGAAAGAGTCAAAAGGAGTCAGGATGAGATGGGTTGGCAACAGGAGGAGTGGATGGTCTGAGGTCAAAGGTCAAAAGAGGAACTTCCTGCCTGAAAATCTGAATTCTGATCATTTAAAGAGAACAAACAACGTTTCAGAAAACATACTGAGTGCAGTTAATGATGTGACCAGCAGAGGGCAGCACACACACACACACACACACACACACACACACACACACACACACACACACACATACACACACACACACACACACACACACACACACACACACACACACACACACACACACACAGTGAAGTCCTGATGTTTGCAGTTTACAGAGAATAAAAACGTTCGGTGACTCTACAGACATTAATCTGACTTTTAATTAACACACCAATCAATCTGAAGCTGATCACATGTTAATCTGAAGCTGATCACATGTATGAATCTGATTGGATGACTTCTTGCTGACCGACTCTCTGTCTAAATGTCTAAATTCATTAATGAGTTAACCCCTCGTTAACTGTGTCTGTGAAAGCTGATCCCTCACTCTCACTGCTCCAGGATCAGTTTCAGAGCAGCAGCCTGTGTGTGTTCAGGGTCTGATCAGAGATCACAGGTCTAATCTGAGGTCTAATCTGAGGTCAGAGGATTGATGTGGGGGAGTGTGCTGGAGTGAGGAGGAAGTTAGGGGTCTTATCTTTTTACTGTGATCGACAGGTACGAAATGTTCAGCCTGTTCACCTGCAGGACGGAGATCAACAACCTCTGAGCTCAGTCTTTCTGGGTCAGATTAAAATTTAAGACCCCCTTTAGTGAAGATCTGAGGCTGAAACATGAGGTTGTTGGTGGCATTTGAGGCGTTTGAGGTGTTGTTGTGACCTGATGGGGGGTCGGTCTGGCTCCATCCAGGTCAGGAACTGCTGATCTGTTAATCCTCTTCAGGTAATCCATCTCCACGTTCAGAAAAACCAACCAGGAAGTCATCCTGACGGCCGTCTTTGTTTACGTCTCCTTAGACGTCTGCTGACATCATCATGATGTCACAGGTGGACTCTGGGTCATTGTGACACAGCATATCTGAGCCAAACATCAGCTCAGGTGATGGATATGAAGATAAATAAATATCTTCAACTTTTCTCTTTCTTCACTCCTCATGTTCAGCTGTGGTTCGTCTGATTTCAGATTAATAACTGATGGTGAAAATAATCTGGATCTGCAGCCTCAGAGAGATTTTAATCACAGTGATTCTCTCTCTCTTGAGTAAATCTCAAAGATTGACAATATTTAATCCTGGAATATTCAGCAAAAAGCATCAAAACATCTTTGAGGAAACGTTGGCCTGTTGCTGAGCAGCTGATGCCACAGCAACGGAGGAGGAGAGCTGCTGATTCTGAGAGAGAGAGAGAGAGAGAGAGAGAGAGAGAGAGAGAGAGAGAGAGAGAGAGAGAGAGAGAGAAATTATAGAGGGAAACACTGAAAAATAATAAGACTGAGAAAATAAAAAAGAAGAAACAAGGGATTACATTTTTAGCTGCATAATTAAAATGATATTATTTGCATGCCTGTGAAATGTGTCACTCAAAAGCACCGCCATGTTATTTTTCCATTATAGCAACAGCAGGAATCAGGAAGACACAGCAGCAGTGGCCAAACTACGGTACGCTGAAAGGAACAAAATGAAAGAACAAAAAGCATTCCATTAAAAACAAAAAAAAGTTAGATTCAGTTCAGTCCATCAGACTAATCCTGCTCGCAAAATAGTTTTTAATCATCAAAGGTTAAATGAATTCTACTCATTAAAGTGATAAAATGTAATATATATTTTCATAAACATAAAAAAAATAAATAAACACTTTAAAAAACATTTTTCATTTTTGTTTTATTTTTCCAGTGACACTTTTATTTGTTAAATGTGGCACATTTATGGTCATATTTTTGATTATTTTTTATTACTTCAAGTAAATGTATAATTTGAAGGACTTTAAAGAAAACTATTCAAAGTGAACAAATAATTTAATGACTTTAAGTTTTCACTGTTTCCGTTTTAGAATTCAATTTAGCCCAAATTTTCTACTTTTTAATAATATTGTACTGATCTATTACTTCACTGTAAGGTTTCAGATATTCATTAAGATTTTACACTTTTAAATTAATTTAATTTAATTTTTGTTTTTTATTTATTTAACAGTTAAAATTTGTTAAAAACTTTTCCCCCATATTTTAGAGTTTAATTTAGTTTTTTTGTAAATAAAAAAACTAATTTTAATTTTTTAATTTATTTTATTTTTAATTTATTTAACAGTTAAAATTTGTTAATTTTTTAAAATTATTTTTTCCCATATTTTAATTAAGTTTTTTTGTAAATAAAAAAAAATAATAATAATTTTTTAATTTATTTTATTTTTAATTTATTTAACAGTTAAAATTTGTTAATTTTTTACAATTATTTTTTCCCATATTTTAATTTAGTTTTTTTGTAAATTAAAAAAAAACTAATTTTAATTTTTTAAATTTATTTTATTTTTTATTTATTTAACAGTTTAAATTAGTTAAAAACTTTTTTTCCCCCCATATTTTAGTTTATAATTTAGTTTTTTGTAAGTAATTCTTCATGTTGCTTTTTGCTGTCTTTAAATTCATGTTATTCCTCTTTGTATTTGTGCGTTTTGAATGTTTTGTAGTCATTATAGTCTTTTAGATTTCCTGTTTGATCCTCCTCTGGCTCAGCAGTGATCACTCACACAGTGAACACAGACTTTCATCTCTAATGTTTGTTTTTCCCGCTCCGTTCCTTCAGATAAACCTGATTTCAAACCCGTCAGAGTCGTTTGTTGTCTCTCACGTTTAGCTGCTGTTGGTGCAGATTAGCATGCAGCCGTCTCTCCTGTTCTCTGATTGCAGTTTAATCAGATCCATAATGCAGCGCAGCCTCAGCCTTGAAGTGTTAATGAAGAGTATTCTGGGATGTTGGAGAGGTTCGGCGGCTCCATTCATCTTCAGGCCAGTTGCATCACAAACAGACCAAACTGCTCCAGGATCAGCTCTAGGGATCGGCTGATCCTGGGTCAGCTGGTGGGTCTGAGGTGGAGCAGGGCAGAGACTGATCTCAGATCAGAGGGAGAGCGAGGGAGTTATTTTAAATCAGCAGCTTAGCCTCTCTCTCTCTCTCTCTCTCTCTCTCTCTCCCTCTCCCTCTCTCTTCCTCCCTCACTCGCTCTTCCTCTCTCAGTGAGCTCTTCCTCTTCATCAGGACGGTCTGACGCTCTCTCTCAGGTTGTATTGATCTGATCTAACTCCTCTCCTCCTGACCCTCTGTGTGTTTTACGCTGTTTGTAGTTTCGTCTTTTGCAGTTTTGTAGTTTTTTTTAATAGACTGGACCACCTCTCGCTCTCTCTCTCTCTCTCTCTCTCTCCCTCTGTGTGTGTGTGTGTGTGTGTGTGTTTGTCCTGTGGTGACCTCTTTGTTAAACCTCACTCTGAATGAAACAGATTACACTCCTGAGCTCATTCACGGCCACATGTTGCCGCTCAGAGTTTGATTTAAACGTGTTGATTTGTGGCTCTTTGAATGGCTGTGTGTGTGTGTGTGTGTGTGTGTGTGTGTGTGTGTGCGTGTGACAGACACACACTCTAGTGGACACTCGGGGAACTACAGTTTGGGGTTGCTGCTTGGCATGCTCTCTGGTGTTGCTCTTGTGAAGTTAATGACCATAGTTATGGGTTTGACCAATCAGAATCAAGTATTTGACTCAGCTGAGTGTTCTGTATTAAAGCTTGTGAACCTTCATGTAGCATCATCATCATCATGTTGTTTACTGAAAGCATCAAACTGCAGCTGTCAAACAAAGTGTGTGACATATTTTAACACAGGTTCGTGTATTAATCCAAACGCCGTCACGACGAACACGACCTGTGACATCTGTTTCAGTCTGAATTGGTGTTTACAGCAGGGCGTCGAACAGTCAGCAGTCCAGGGATCCAGCCCTGATGATGATGTCATTTAAGGCAGGTCAGAGGAAACCCCCCACAGACTCACAGTTTGATCCGGATCTGCACCAGATCCCACCCTGCAGCCCTGGAGTCCCTTTACAGGATCTGTTTAATCTGTTCTGAGCATGCTCAGACCGTCACGGGTCACAGGAGGGGTTAATAATATGGAAACATCCTCCGTCTGCAGTGTGGGATGAGCTGAAGCAGCTTTAATGAGCTCAGGTACAGGAGTCAGGTCTGTGGTTCAACTTTAGCCTCCTGTTAGCTACCTGTTAGCCTCCTGTTAGCTTCCTGTTAGCCTCATGCTAACATGATTTAGACCTGTTCTGCTCTCTGTAGCTCACTGCGGGCTAAAGTTATACGTGACTCACCTGTTCACAGCAGGTTACGGATTACACCTGCGTTTAATGTGGCAAAAATGAGGGGCGGGGCTTATTTCAGGTGAGCACGAATAGCCAGGAACCAAACTCTGTAAATAAGAGCATATAACCTGAGGAGAGGAAAGGAAATGAGTTGATAGGAAAAGGATTATCTCAACAGGACGACAGAAACTGAATGTAAACACATTTAAGTTCACGTAATAAAACACAGCATGAGCTAAAACCCCGCCCCCTGATAACTCAGTGAGAGAAATGTTTCCGGTCTGAGGCATTCTGGGTAACTGTTCCATAAACAAAGGTTTGAACATAGGAGCAGAATAAGGAAATACGTTTGTTTTAAACACAGACTCTGCTCTCTGTGTTTCTGTCCTCGCTGAGATAACCTGCTGCTGCTGCTCGCTGGTTATCAGTGTTTGTCCACACGGTTATCAGCTGCTGCTCATTACAGCTGACAGAGAGACTGTCTGCTGCTGTTTGTCCACCCAACAATACATCCATAAGGAGAGAGAGAGAGAGAGAGAGAGAGAGAGAGAGAGAGAGAGAGAGAGAGAGATGTAACAGGAAGCCAGCTTATGTCAGGTGTTGAGCAGTGAAGCCAGGTGCTCCAAATCTGAGTGCGTGTCAGTGACCAGGCCGTGAAATCAAACCGTGATCAGGCCGTGAAACGACATGTTTACTGCTGCACGTTGTCCCTTAAAGGAATCAAACACCCTCGTTTATCATGACGTCATGTGATCATCACATCTGAATGCTGAGCATCAGGTTCCAGGTGCTGAAGGGTCTGATCAGGAGGGAACCTGAGATCTGTGGCTCTCCTCTGCTCAGACAGGTACAGGTAGAGTTCCAGGTAGAGTTCCAGGTAGAGTTCCAGGTACAGGTGTGTTTACAGGTGGGTGTGCTGAGTGAGAGTGAGGAGGAGGTCTATAAATAGAGAGGTTTCCCTGCAGCTCAGTGTTCTGTGGGTCACTAATCCTCTCTTACTTCTCCTCGTGGCGTCATGTCCTGCTGATAAGCTCGTTGACCCGGTGACTCTGAAAATACGGCCCGGATCAGAGGATAAACAGGCAGGTCACAGACTGGATATGAGAGGTCACCTGTTGCTCAGGGGGCAGCCGTACTCACCTGTGAGTCTATAACATGAAAACAGCCTTAAATGACATCCTATGGCTTTGTTTTGATGCTGGGTGGGCGTGTGCACGTTCAGGATAAATCTGGTCACGCTAACTCTGAGCCAACATACGAACCTGGCTAATGAGGTTTCTGTGTTCTTATTCATGATGTCAGAATCACTTTCCTTTTTTTAAAACGCTAAAATCGACGGCACATGTCTCTCTTTATAACCACCACACTCAGAACAACAGGGAGTTGGTGATCCACTGTAGCTCTAATCCCTTGGTTTGTTTTTGTCGCCGAGTATTGCACAAATGTTGCCTTTTCGTCTTAATTATGACCCAGTGTACCTGCAGAATAACCAATCATAGATCAGAGGTAGAGCAGCAACTATATGAGAGTTTCTGTCCCTGTGGAGATGTAATGGATGAACCTTGTTGTGAATGGGTAAGATCGTAACGCTCTCTAAAAGCCTTCAGACTTCAAAACAGTTTGATTACCTGGCAGAACATAGGAGTTGATGATCTACCTCTGTCTGAGGATTAAGTTTGTTCATGTTTTTGAGCGTTTAAAATTTAATATTAAATTTGATCCAGACTCACTCTTTGAAATGCCAAATTACATAAAGATCGAGTCAATGAGGCAGAGGTAGACGAGCAACTACTGAGTTTTTAAAATGAACTCACAGATTTGGGCAATGAAATCTGGTTGTTATGAAGGGATTGGTTTCGAAAGCCTCTGAGGACTGATTTCTTTCTTTGTTAATCACAAAGGGATGTTTGAGGGCTCGCTTTGAAAGCTCCTCTCAGAATATGGGAGTTAATGATCTACCGTTTTCTTCATGAAGTAGCTCGTAACACAAACGTTGTTATGGATCCAAACATGCTCTTAGAAACATCATTATTTCACACAACAACGCAGAAAACTAACCAAGTGAGACAGAGGTAGACCACTAACTTCTGTGTTTTTCAGATAAGCTGTTTGAGATGTGTTGACTTTTTGTTCTGAAGTTTTCATCCTGACTTTTGAACCACAAACAGCTGTTATAATGTTCTTTAAATCCACTGGGCCCCACTGACGATACTCTAGTTTTACTAGTTGAGCTTATGAGTTGCTGATCTACTCCTCTGATCAGTTTGTTTCTGCTGTTGAGTGTCACAGGTGTTGTTTTGGATGTGGACTCAACTCTAACTGACACTAACAGTATAAAGCAACACAAACTAGCCGACTGGAGAAGAGGTAGGTCAGAGTTTTTGAAATCAGTTTGTACCTTTGGGCGATGCAGTTTGATTGCTATAAAGGAATTTATCTTTGAAACATTTGAAGAGTAACTTGTAGAAATGCTCAGTTCAGTTTCTCAACACTGAAGGGGGGAGTTGATGATCTACCATTTCTTTAATGACCCAGATTGTTCATGTTAGCGTGTCACTCAAATATTGTTATGGATCCAGACCTGCTCTCTGAAACATTATTATTTTAATAATACAGAAAATTGAGGCAGAGGTAGATCAGCAACTCCTGTGTTTTTTAAGCAGGCGTAGTGTTTTGATGAGATGTGTTGACTTTTCTTCCTCAGTTTGAATCAGCTGTTCTTTAAAACCACGAGACAGTGATTTCACCTCTTATGGTGTGTGAGTTGCTGATCTACTCCTCTGATCAGTTTGTTTCTGATGTTGTTTTGGATGTGGACTCAAACCCTGACTGACACTAACACCACGGATCAACACAAACTAGCCGAGTAGGGTGGAGGCAGACCAGCAAGTACCGTGTGTTTGCTTCTTGAATACACTGCACACACTCTGTGCAGAGATCTCATAAACAAACACACACCTGATTATGTTTGTTAGTCTGTTTGTTATGAGAGCGATGAGAGGTCACAGTGTGTGCCGTCGTCCTCTCAGTCTTATTCCTGTTTGTGTTTGGTGGGCGTGGAGCCAGCAGGTAACCTTGGCCTTAATTATTGTCTCTTCCTGTTATTCATGCTGTTCCCACCTGTGTCGAGACCCCCCCACCCCCCACCCCCATACACACACACACACTAACACACACACACACACACACACACACTCTTCCTCTAACTCTTTTATAATTCATGTTCTCTGTAAGAGACGAGTTAAAACAGGAACAACAAGTCATCACTGAACACCAGACAGACAGACAGACAGACAGACAGACAGACAGACAGACAGACAGACAGACAGAGACTGACAGACAGACAGACAGACAGACAAAGACAGACAGACAGACAGACAGACAGACAGACAGACAGACAGACAGACAAAGACAGACAGACAGACAGACAGACAGACAGACAGACAGACAGACAGAGGTGGTCCAGTAGTTGATCGTCTTGTAGTTTTAGATGACGTGTATTAAACTCGCTGTAACATCCAGACTGAAGCACCATCTGTGTTTAGAGTCGCTCTGCAGCCCGGGCTAACTCTTCTTTGCGCCCAACAGTTGGAGAGGAGCATTTCAGCAGTCGTCCTCCTCTCGGGGTCCATCATGGATACGTTTTTCCGCCGTCACTTTAAGAGGAAGGAGGTCGCTCTTCAGGGGGATTCTGAGGGGAAGTCCTGCCAGCAGCGGAGGCCCAGCGTCGCCATCCCAACAAGCAAAGCCCGTCGAAGGTCCAGCGTTGGGCTGCCGTCCTCCACCCTGACCCAGAGGAGGCGCTCCAGCGTCCAGCTTCCAGGAGGAGCTCCGAGCGCGGGAGGAGGGCGTCTGGCGAAGTCCTCCAGAGACAAAAGAGGACTGGGACATGTTCGCAGGCGCTCCAGCACCACCACACCAAGCCTCAACCCGAGGTTCGCCGTATGCAGGAAGAAGGTGGGGAAGCTGCGCACCATCGACACACACCTACTGGGGCCCTCCATGCTGCTCGCCAGCCTCATCCAGATGGCTGAGGAAGAGGAGGAGGAGGAAGGAGGTCTGAGGGAGGAGCTTCCAGCAGGAGAACATCAGGTGGAGGTGAGGAGCGGGGTCATTAACAGGAGGAGGATGTTCTCACACTCCAGCAGCCTTCACTCAGATGGAGATGAGGACAGCAGCGATTATTCAACAGATAACGACAGCCAATCAGAGGACAGCCAGCTGTCAGAGGCGGAGCTTCTGACAGAGGAGGGGGACAGCGCCTCCTGCTCACCGGATCAGAACTTCTCCTCCTCTGCTTTGGAGGTGATGAGTAAGTCCTCCCAGGCCCCATCCACATCACGGCCCCTCATCCGGCCTCCTCGCTGCCTCCGGAGGAACTCCTCTCAGGTGTACCTGGGAGACTCCGCCCCCTACAGCCGCTACCGTGGTTCCAGCCAGATGAAGAGGAGGAGGATCTCCACCATCTCCAAAGCTGGGAGCCCCTGGCCGGGAAGAGGCCCCCTGCTGCCCTGCCGCAAGAGCTCAGTGCACTACCTCAACCACCCTGCCTTCTGCAGGGGCCCCGGGGCCCCGAGCTACGACGCCCACCTGGAGAGCTGGAGTAGCTTCCTACTGTATGTAGTTACTGACCGTCCAAATGAGCGCTGACGTTAGCTGAGCGTGTCTTAGATTTATTTTATCATCGTGGGCTGGTTTTAAACCACGCAGTCTGTGACTCCAACACAGAAAACAACGTCAACAGTCTGACCCCGCCCCCTGACAGGGCCCCCTGGCCAATCAGAGTGAAGGGGGTTTGTAGAGCAGGGAGCCTTAAAGAGACAGCAGCTGAAAGGAAGTGTTTCAGACAGAGGCTGAAAACAGTTGGAACAGTTTGCTGTAGCAGCTCTGATATTTTTATTTTCTGAAGGTTTTGAAGTCTTGTGCTGATCTTTGCGTTCTCCTCATGTGTCTAAAACTTCAGGAGACTCTTTTTTTTTTTCAGGCCAGGCGTGCTCAGCGTCTCCAGGAACATCTGTACCAGTTTAGTTTATTTTTTAGGGCTGATGTTTGAATCCCTCTTCCGTATATTGCTTCGTTGTTTCTGTGAGGTTTGGGGCGTTTTCAGGAACATGTGACGGGTCTGATGTGGTTTGTCAGAGAGAATAACTGACCTGAAGTCAGTCTGACATTCTGCTGCAGACACAAACCTTCTCCATGGAGCTAGAGCTCATTAGCAGCCGTCGCTAACAAAGACACGCGTCTGTTGTATGAGGGAGTTCTGATCACAGCTCCTCTGTTGCTAAGGTCAAAGAAAGGACCTGCTTTATGTGTACAGGAAGCAGGGACTGTAGTAATATTAATGCTCCTTAATGACTGAAATCTGATCAACAACAAATACTGAAGAACCAGCCGTCGATCAGTCAGAGTTTATTGATGCAGAAACCATCTGATTCTGGATCAGTTTCTTTAAAAGCTCTCTGGTTTTCTGTGTTTTCAGGAAAGCTCTGGCAAAGTCGGGTCTGCAGCACGCAGGGACTCAACCCAACACCCTGGCGTCTGGAGAGACCGACCCCCCTCAGGAACCAATCAGCACCGTGGACTGGAGCGTGAGTCACTTCTTTAGCGTCCTTCTCCCACACAAAAACACAAAAACCCAACGAGCAGAAAGAACATAAAGCATGTGAGGATCAGAACATCGTCTTTCTGCTGCAGGAAAACGCTCAGTTCGGAGACCACATCTGGTTTGAGACCAGCGGGTCTGGAGACTTCTGTTACGTTGGGGAGCAGTACTGCATCGCTAAATCACTGGTGAGTCACAGCGCCCCCTGTGGTCAGCTTCTCTGGCTTGTCTGGCTGCTGTAACTGTGATTGTTTTTAACCTGTAAGTTGAACATTTAAAGGTTTGTTGTGACACTGAAGTGTTTGATTTGAACATCTTATTGATGGATACATGTGGATATATCATAATTTTATCTATCATTGTTTTATAACCTCGTACTGTTCAACCCCAACTCCAGTGAAGTTTGGACGCTGTGTGAAACGTAAATAAAAACAGAATTTAATGATCTGTAAATCCTGTTTAACCTAAATTCAACTGAACACACGACAAAGACAAGATATTTATTCTTCAAACTGATAAACTTTATTGTTTGTTTGTAAATATTCACTCATTTTGAATTTGATGTCTGCAACACGTTCCTAAAAAGCTGGGACAGGGTCAACAACAGACTGGGAAAGTTGAGGAATGCTCCAAAAACACCTGTTTGGAACATTCCACAGGTGAACAGGTTCATTGGAAACAGGTGAGGGTCATGATTGGGTATAAAAGGAGCATCCCTGAAAGGCTCAGTCGATCACAAGCAAGGATGGGGCGAGGTTCACCACTTTGTGAACAACTGCGTGAGCAAATAGTCCAACGGTTTAAGAACAATGTTTCTCAATGTCAAAGAATTGATGGATTTGATCATCTACAGTCCATAATATCATCATAATATTATGGACTGCAGGCCTATCTGCTGTCTGTCTGTGAATACAGCAGCTCTCACTGAGCGCTCAGTCTGTATGAAGCTGAAATAAACTCGGTTTTGTTTTTTTGTTTTGCAGCAAAAGTCTGTGGGGAGGAAGAAATGTGCTGGCTGTAAGATTTCAGTTCACACCATGTGTATGGAGCAGCTGGAGAAGGTAAACTCTGGATGATCATCTTTAATCTGAGCGTTTTGCTCTCATCCTCACAGCCTCTCTTTTCTGTCTCCTCAGATTAACTTCAGGTGCAAGCCGTCGTTCAGAGAGCCGGGGTCTCGAGCTGTTCGAGAGGTTCGTCCCCTTTCAGCAGGTTTTAACCCCGTGTGGAATAAACCTGTGATTCATGACTATCTGATGTGTTTCAGCCCAACGTGGTGAGGCATCACTGGGTCCATAGGAGGCGGCAGACCGGGAAGTGTCGACAGTGTGGGAAGGTGAGCCTCCAACATCTCTCTGGGCTTTTATTCTGAAAGGGCGCAGAGCTAATGAGGCTCTTATTCTGTCACCTGCAGGGATTTCAACAGAAGTTTTCATTTCACAGCAAAGAGATTGTCGCCATCAGCTGCTCCTGGTGCAAACAGGCCGTAAGTCGCACACTGATAGAGAGGAGTGGATCAGGTGAATGTTTCAGGTGAATGTCACAGTGAGGTCACTTCCTGTCTCTGTTTCAGTATCACAACAAGGTGACGTGCTTCATGCTACAGCAGATCGAGGAGTGCTGCTCCCTGGGAGCTCACGCCGCCGTCATCATCCCTCCTACCTGGATCATCAGAGTCCGCAGGTCACAGGTAAGTTTGACACCTGTCAGGTGAGCACCTGAGGCTGCCTCACCTGTGGACTCAAACCTTTATCCTTCTCTCTGCAGACATCTCTGAAGTCCAGTAAAAAGAAGAAAAGGACGTCGCTGAAATGCAACAAGTCGAGTAAGAAGGGATCAGAGGTGAGAGAGTGATGACATCACACCTGAGAAACCTGATAAGCACCTGTACAGGTGTGTTCAGGCAAAGGAAGGAGGACATTCTCAAATGCACCAAACTAGATCATGTCAGAACAAATATTAAAGTGAAGAAGTGTTTGCTCAGGTGAGCAGGTGTTAATGACGCCGTTAGATTTTCTCCTGACGTCCTGAGCAGAGATTCACGTCCCACAGGTGTGCTGTCCACACGTCAGTGACGATTCTTGAAATGATCAGAAATATTTCAACCAATCTCTGTGTCTCTCAGGTCCAAGATGGCCGCTGGAAGCCCTTCCTGGTGAAGCCCCTCCCCTCTCAGCTCATGAAGCCTCTGCTGGTCTTTGTGAACCCAAAGAGTGGAGGGAACCAGGTACGCCAACGCTCCTGCTCCCCAGGTAAAGAACTCTGATTGATCAACCCATCACCTCCTTTTCTCTCTCTGTCAGGGAGCGAAGATCATCCAGTCCTTCATGTGGTACCTGAACCCCCGCCAGGTCTTTGATCTGACGAAGGCAGGACCCAAAGAAGGGTGAGAGAACCACAAAAACCACTTGAAGGGACCCACTCAGATCAAACCAGACTAGAGTTTGACTTCACGACTTTCTCTCCTCAGGTTGGAGCTCTACGCTAAGGTTCCCAACCTGAGGATCCTGGCCTGTGGAGGAGACGGGACGGTGGGCTGGATCTTGTCTGTGTTGGATCAGTTGAAGCTCCGCCCTCAGCCCCCTGTGGGGATCCTTCCTCTGGGGACCGGGAATGACCTGGCTCGGACTCTGAACTGGGGCGGGGTGAGCTGTTGAACACAGTAGACTCTGAGCGGTCTCTTTGTCACCTTATTAACACCTTTACATCCTGGTCTCTCAGGGTTACACTGACGAGCCAATCACAAAGATCCTCTCTCACGTGGAGGACGGGAACATCGTCCAGCTGGATCGCTGGAACCTGAACGTGGAGCCAAACCCTGAGGCCCGACCGGAGGACCAGGACGAGCACCAGACGGACAAGGTGAGTCTGAGGTTTCACTGGTCTCTCTTCAGACGCTCCCTCTGTCCTCTCATCATGTCCGTCCCTCTGTCCCTCAGCTCCCCATCGACGTCTTCAACAACTACTTCAGTCTGGGCTTCGACGCTCACGTCACGCTGGGCTTCCACGAATCCAGAGGTGAGTCCTGTCTGTGTTTTCACCTGCGTATGTGTTTACCTGTCTGTGTGGTTACCTGTCTGTGTGGTTACCTGTGTGTTTACCTGTCTCTTTGTTTACCTGCGTATGTGTTTACCTGTCTGTGTGGTTACCTGTGTGTTTACCTGTCTGTGTGGTTACCTGTGTGTTGCCTGTTTCTTTGTTTACCTGTCTCTCTGTTAACCTGTCTCTTTGTTTACCTGTCTGTGTGTTTACCTGTCTGTTTATCTCTCTGTGTTGCCTGTTTCTTTGTTTACCTGTCTCTCTGTTCACCTGTCTCTTTGTTTACCTGTCTGTGTGTTTACCTGTCTCTGTGTTAACCTGTCTGTGTGTTTACCTGTCTGTGTTCATCTCTCTGTTTACCTGTCTGTGTGTTTACCTGTCTCTCTGTTCACCTGTCTCTTTGTTTACCTGTCTGTGTTCATCTCTCTGTGTTTACCTGTCTGTGTGTTTACCTGTCTCTTTGTTTACCTGTCTCTGTGTTAACCTGTCTGTGTGTTTACCTGTCTCTTTGTTTACCTGTCTGTATGTTTACCTGTCTGTATGTTTACCTGTCTCTTTGTTTATCTGTCTCTGAGTTTACCTGTCTGTGTGTTTACCTGTCTCTTTGTTTACCTGTTTCTGTTTACCTGTCTGTGTGTTTACCTGTCTCTCTGTTCACCTGTCTCTTTGTTTACCTGTCTGTGTTCATCTCTCTGTGTTTACCTGTCTGTGTGTTTACCTGTCTCTTTGTTTACCTGTCTCTGTGTTAACCTGTCTCTTTGTTTACCTGTCTCTGAGTTTACCTGTCTGTATGTTTACCTGTCTGTATGTTTACCTGTCTCTTTGTTTATCTGTCTCTCTGTTTACCTGTCTGTATGTTTACCTGTCTGTATGTTTACCTGTCTCTTTGTTTATCTGTCTCTGAGTTTACCTGTCTGTGTGTTTACCTGTCTCTTTGTTTACCTGTTTCTGTTTACCTGTCTGTGTGTTTACCTGTCTCTGTTTACCTGTCTGTGTGTTTACCTGTCTCTGTTTACCTGTCTGTGTGTTTACCTGTCTCTGTTTACCTGTCTCTGTTTACCTGTCTCTGTGTTTACCTGTCTCTGTTTACCTGTCTCTGTGTTTACCTGTCTGTGTGTTTACCTGTCTGTGTGTTTACCTGTCTGTGTGTTTACCTGTCTCCCTGTCTTGTCCACCTTCAGTCTGAGTTAACGTTTCCTCTCTTCGTCTTTTCAGAGGCTAACCCTGAGAAGTTCAACAGTCGCTTCAGGAATAAGATGTTCTACGCTGGAGTGAGAGAACTCTCCTCTTCCTTCATGTTTCTGACGATGTGCTGAAAAGTTTGTGCTGTTTGTTTGTTTACCTCTTTGTTTGTTTGTTTGTTTGTTTGTTTGTTTCAGACGGCCTTCTCAGACTTCCTCAGCGGGAGCTCCAAAGATCTGGCCAAGCACATCCGAGTGGTGGTGAGTAGAAGTCTGACTCTCAGAGAGTTCAAAGGTGTTACTGATCAATCGGTTCAGACAGGTGAGGGGTCCATCTTTACCTGAATGACCTCATAATGATGTCAGAACATGTGACATGTAACGTCTCCGTGTTTGTTCAGTGTGACGGTACAGACCTGACCACCAAAGTCCAGGACATGAAGCTGCAGTGTCTCCTCTTCCTCAACATTCCCAGGTGAGACACAGACACACCTGGACAAACACCTGACTGATGACATCAGATCACTGTGAAGTATTTATAAAGGTTATTCTGAATGCTGTGAATCAGTGAATCAGGAACAGGTGAGTCAGTAACAGGTGAGTCAGTAACAAGTGAGTCAGGAACAGGTGAGTCAGTAACAGGTGAGTCAGGAACAAGTGAGTCAGGAACAGGTGAGTCAGGAACAGGTGAGTCAGGAACAGGTGAGTCAGTAACAGGTGAGTCAGTAATAGGTGAGTCAGTAACAGGTGAGTCAGTAACAGGTGAGTCAGTAACAGGTGAGTCAGTAGCAGGTGAGTCAGTAATAGGTGAGTCAGTAACAGGTGAGTCAGTAACAGGTGAGTGTCAGTAACAGGTGAGTCAGTAACAGGTGAGTCAGGAACAGGTGAGTCAGGAACAGTGAGTCAGTAACAGGTGAGTCAGTAACAGGTGAGTCGGTAACAGGTGTGTGTCGTGCAGGTACTGTGCTGGCACCACACCTTGGGGTCATCCCAGTGAGAGTCAGGACTTTGAGCCTCAGCGCCACGATGACGGCTGCATTGAGGTCATCGGGTTCACCATGACGAGCCTGGTGAGTTCAGTACACACTCTACACCTGTGGTAACCTATGGTTACCTGTGGTTACCTGTTGTTACCTGTGGTTAACTGGGGTTACCTGGGGTTACCTGGGGTTACCTGTATGTTGCTTGTGTTCCTCTGAGTGATCAAAGTGTGAAACCAATAATCTCTTTGTCGCCTTTAGTGTTACCTTTGGTTTTCCCTTGTTACATGTCTTACCTGTGTGTTACCTGTGTGTTACCTGTATGTTGCTTGTGTTCCTCTGAGTGATAAATGTGTGAAACTAATAATCTCTTTGTCGGCTTTAGTGTTACCTTTGGTTTTTCCTACATGTCTTACCTGTGTGTTACCTGTGTGTTACCTGTGTGTTGCCTGTGTCTTACCTGTGTGTTACCTG
>CM061147.1:33389115-33634115 GCA_030710495.1 Labroides dimidiatus
AAGAGGAAAGGGTTAAACATACACCTCGTCACCCAGCCTCTCAGGATACCTTGAGTGTGAGTTGCAATTACCCCCTGAACACCATGTGACCATTTTCAAGCTTGAAATCTCAGAAAAACCTCATAAAACTGAAAGATGGAGAACGTCTGAGTGAATGGGAACGGCCAACACGCTGTGATTGGCTCATTGCGTTTGAGGGCGGGACCTAGCTTAGATCAATTAAGTGTATTGTTTTTAGGATAATGGATGGTAAATGAGGACATATCTAAGGTGTATCAGCGACATTGTGCGCTTGTGTCGGTTTTTGATGACCTGTTTCCTGTTTTTCAGATGCAGAGTTAATAAACTGCATCAAAACTGAAGACCTGAGCAGAGTGAGTCTGAGGCCGTCTCTGTATCAGCCTCTTTACTCTTTGTTTAACTCTTCGCACTGACCCTACCTCTGTGCTGTTTTTGTTGTTGTTGTTGTGCAGCTGACAGAGCTCCACCAGCAGGGGGCAGACCTCCTGCTGCAGGACGCCGCTGGCTGCACGCTGCTGCATCACGCCGTGGAGGCCGGCAGCAAAGAGATCCTCAAGTACCTCGTCGACAACGGTGAGAGACTCAGTCCTCTCTGACACCGAGCATTTTATTTTTCTCATATTGAGAGGAGACGTCATCTGTAAGCAAACCCATAACAGTGAGCTAAATAACATCATGGTGGTTTGAAACGGTGTTCTCTGACCTGATCCTGAGGTTGTTTCCTTATGTGACCACTGGAGGGCGCCACCAGCAGAGCTTATGAGCTGTAAGAAGAGGACATGAAGTCCTGATGAAGGAACCCGTCAGACTGAGAGAGTTTTTCATGCAGACCGTTTGATTCTGGCTTCATCAGTTTGTCTTCATTCAGATTCAGAGTTTTACCCTCATCAGGTCTCAGGTCATAATTCAGACGGTTTAATAAAAGCAGAAACTCTTTTTTTTCTTCTCCAAATGATTAAACTGATTAAAAAAGATCAACCTGCTTCTGCTCAGAGTGTTGATTGGTCTCACAGAAAGTTTCACTTAGTTTGATAAAGTTTAAAGAATCATCAGTTTTATCTCTGCGTGAGTTCAGACGTTAAACACAAGAAGAAAAGAAACTGATCCAACAGGAAACTGTGTGTGATCTTCAGCCGTGTGTCAGGGCAGAGAGTTCAAACTCATCCATCTCTCTTGAACTGATCTTAAACATGTCATCATGTCTGTTTGTACATGCTTCACATACATGACGAGCTGAGAACAGAGCTGCTTCCATGTGGACAAACACGTCTAACCTGTTCACAACCCAGTTTACAACAACGCTCAGGTCCAACACGGGACAGACTTTGAGTCCAGACCCTCCAGTGAAAAACCTGCAGTTCTGTTTGTGTCCACTGGAGAGGACACTTCCTCTTAGGCCACAGGAAGATCTGGACTCTGCAGACTGTGCTTTCTGTAAAATCAGTCTGTGTTTGTGTCTTTGTGTCCTCAGTGCCCACAGCTCACCTGGACATCACAGAGAGAGAGACGTGAGTCAGCGTTCATGGTTTTAATGTGTAAATCTGTGTTATTAAAGATGAAGGTCTCATGTTGTTATTTCATGTCTTCATGGTGGATGTGCTGTGTGTCAGAGGTGAGACGGCGCTCCATAAAGCCGCCTCCTCCTGTCAGAGGAGCATCTGTCACTACCTGGTGGAGGCTGGAGCATCGCTCATGAAGACAGACCTGCAGGTAAACACACCCACCTGTTACACACACACACAGACACACAAAAACACACACATGAAAGGTCACCTGGGAGTTGCTGCATAACAGACCATACCTGAGGAAGACAGGTAGCAGATGATCTGGGTTCTTTCTTTATTCCTTTCTCTTTTTTTATCCTTTTTTCTTCTTACTCTCATTTTTTATTCATCCCTCCTCCTCTCCATGTCTCTTCTTCTTTCTTTCTTCATCAAGAATCCAAATAACCGTATGAGAGGTTTCAGATTTCAGTTTGTAGTCTGATTTCTATCCACCAATCAGGAGTTTGCATGCAAAACAGTCTGTGCAGAGCAACAGCTGGGGTTCAAGAACCGTGGTCTTGAAGTCATGTTTTCTTTTGATCTTGAAGTCTTGGTGTCTAAAAGTCTTGAAGTCTTGAAGTCTTGGTGTCTTGAGGTCTTGAGGTCTTGAGGTCTTGGAGTCTTGCTGTCTAAAAGTCTTGAAGTCTTGGTGTCTTGAAGTCTTGGTGTCTTGAAGTCTTGAAGTCTTGGTGTCTTGAAGTATTGGTGTCTTGAAGTCTTGAGGTCTTGGTGTCTTGAAGTCTTAAAGTCTTGAAGTCTTGGTGTCTTGAGGTCTTGAGGTCTGAAAATCTTGAAGTCTTGGTGTCTTGAAGTCTTGAGGTCTCGGTGTCTAAAAGTCTTGAAGTCTTGGTGTCTTGAGGTCTTGGTGTCTTGAGGTCTTGAGGTCTTGAGGTCTTGGAGTCTTGCTGTCTAAAAGTCTTGAAGTCTTGGTGTCTTGAGGTCTTGGTGTCTAAAAGTCTTGAAGTCTTGGTGTCTTGAAGTCTTGAGGTCTTGGTGTCTTGAAGTCTTTAGGTCTTGGTGTCTAAAAGTCTTGAAGTCTTGGTGTCTTGAAATCTTGGTGTCTTGAGGTCTTGAGGTCTTGAGGTCTTGGAGTCTTGCTGTCTAAAAGTCTTGAAGTCTTGGTGTCTTGTGGTCTTGGTGTCTTGAAGTCTTAGTGTCTTGAAGTCTTGGTGTCTTGTTTTCTTGAAGTCTTGGTGTCTTTGTGTCTTGAAGTCTTGGTGTCTTGAAGTCTTGAAGTCTTGAAGTCTTAGTGTCTTGAGGTCTTGGTGTCTTGGTGTCTTGAAGTCTTGGTGTCTTGGTGTCTTGAAGTCTTGGTGTCTAAAAGTCTTGAAGTCTTGGTGTCTTGAGGTCTTTAAGTCTTGGTGTCTTGGTGTCTTGAAGTCTTGGTGTCTTGAAGTCTTGAAGTCTTAGTGTCTTGAGGTCTTGGTGTCTTGGTGTCTTGAAGTCTTGGTGTCTTGGTGTCTTGAAGTCTTGGTGTCTAAAAGTCTTGAGGTCTTGGTGTCTTGAAGTCTTGGTGTCTTGGTGTCTTGAAGTCTTGGTGTCTTGAAGTCTTGGTGTCTTGAAGTCTTGAAGTCTTGGTGTATTGAAGTCTTGAAGTCTTTGTGTCTAAAAGTCCTGAGGTCTTGGTGTCTTGAAGTCTTGAAGTCTTGGTGTCTAAAAGTCTTGGTGTCTTGAAGTCTTGGTGTCTTGAAGTCTTGGTGTCTCAAAGTCTTGAAGTCTTGGTGTCTTGAGGTCTTGGTGTCTTGGTGTCTTGAAGTCTTGGTGTCTTGAAGTCTTGGTGTCTTGAAGTCTTGGTGTTTTGATGTCTCGGTGTCTAAAAGTCTTGAAGTCTTTGTGTCTTGAGGTCTTGGTGTCTTGTTGTCTAAAAGTCTTTAAGTCTTGGTGTCTTGAAGTATTAAAGTTTCTGTCTTGAAGTCTTGGTGTTTTGAAGTCTTGGTGTCTTGGAGTCTTGAAGTCTTGGTGTCTTGAAGTATTAAAGTTTCTGTCTTGAAGTCTTGGTGTCTTAAAGACTTGGTGTCTTGTTGTCTTGAAGTCTTGGTGTCTTGAAGTCTTGAAGTCTTGAAGTCTTGGTGTCTTGAGGTCTTGAGGTCTTGAAGTCTTGGTGTCTTGAAGTCTTGTTGTCTTGAGGTCTTGCTGCCTTGAAGTCCTGGTTCAGCTCCCCATTGTATCCTGTGGTACCCCTTAGTTCTGCGAGACGTTCTCAGGTTCCATGTTTTCCCGCCCTTCCTGGTAGATCTGCAGTATCCTGTGGTACTCTGAGGTACTCTGTGGTACCCTTTAGCCCTGTGAGGCGTTCCCAGGCGCTGTGGTTCCCCGCCCCCCCTGATAGATCTCCTGCAGGATCTGACCCACTTCTTTAAAGTGATTAATGTTGTGTGTCAGTGAGAAAGCGGGCGCTGCAGGATCCCCGGCCTCGCTGCGACGCACACAAAGGCTGCTGCTCTCTGTCGCCATGGTGAAGCCTGTGGTAACAGGAAGCAGCCCATAATCTGAGTTCTCTTCTTCTTCTCCTCCTCAGCCAATGAAAGACTTGGTGTGTGTGTGTGTGTATGTGTGTGTGTGTGTCAAAGTGTGTGTGTTGGTGTGAAGCCCAGAATCTCTGCAGAGCTTTTTTCCTCTATTTCTCACACTATCACAGTCTCTCCATCCATCCATCTTTTCATCCAGTCATTCCTTCCATCCATCCTTCCATCATGGTCGGGGTCAGTCACCCCTTCCATCCATCTTTCTGTTTATTCATCCCTCTCTCTCTGAATAATTTTAACCATCCATCCATCCATCCATCCATCCATCCATCCATCCATCCGATTTCTAGCTCTATCATTCTTACTCTTTCTCTCCATGTTTTTGTCGTCGGTTTATCTTTCTCTGCATCTTTTTTTGTACTTTGATTTTTCTGAATGTGAAACATGATTGTCATGGATACACCGACAATAAACAAACCACATAGTTAATAAAACAAACACAAAAACAATAGAAACAAGAAATAAAGTGAAATAAAGTGAAATAAAGAGAAGGACAAAGTGCTCCCCTTTACGGTTGTTGACTTATGATTGATTGACGTCACTGTTTTGATTGAGTTCAGGTGTGATAGTACAGGTGCAACAGTGTTAGTATCATTATTATTATTGTTTAAGAGCTCAGACCAGGAGACCACATCAGGATCAGGATCAGTCTCAAACCCTTTCTGTGTTTCTTTCAGGGAGAAACTCCCAAACAACGCGCTGAGAAGGCCGACGACCCGGGACTGACTGAATACCTGGAGAACCGCCAACACAACCAGATGATCCAGAGAGAAGACCAGGAGACGGCGGTCTGAGGTCCACCCTGCAGATCCAGGACTGATCAGTCTATCTTTAGCTCTTTTCTTTTATTATCGTCTCTCTCTCTCCTCTCGACTCAGAGGACAGTCTGTGTGTCTGCGCCAGCTCGCTCTCTGCTGTAGAGGCAGGTAGACTCCTCGTCCCGTGGATTATTAAAGATGCTGCTTCGCTGTGGATGAAGTCGGTCTGTGGACTCCTGAAAAGGCCTCTGTCCTCTGCCGGAGTCCGAACTAAAGACCAGAACCCTGCGGACACTAAGTCGTCTCAAACTGCTTTTTGAATGTGTCTTTATCGCCTCCACGTTAGCGCGCTGAGCCCTGTGTTACAGGCTGAGACGTGTGTACAGGACGAGCTGCGGGAACAACAGCAGCTTTGAGTGAAAACACACTGACTGTATTCATGCGTCTGCAGCTGAACACGGGGCTCTAGAAGCTTCTGCCATATCAGATAGAGCGGCTGAAAACGTGTCTTCTTCCAGGCTTATAGTGACCTTTTGGATGTATTTGTTCACTCCACAGAGTAAGTGTTTGTTCAGACTGTGGATATTTAACTTAGACACATGAATTCATCTATTTATGATTTATTTGTAGAGATAAAAACACAGTTTGCTGGTGATCAAAGGGGAGCGAGTGGTCCTCTGCTTCCATCAGAGTTTGTAGATGTTTCAGTGAAGGTGTGAGGCTGTGCTCATGTTTTCCGTTTGTTACCGAGCTGTGAAGTGACGGGCTGCAGCGGGACGCTTTCAATCGTGACGTGTTTCTACCGTGTACATAGCTGAGAGTCTGAAACAGGAGCTGAAGACCTGATTCTGCCAAAGCGGTTTAGTCTGTATTAATAACAATAACATAACCTTCATCACGACGGTATAAAGTCGGATGCTGGAGTAATAACTGTTTCTGTTTGGTTTGATCATTTCTGAGTGACCTGCAATAAAGCATGTCAGTGACAGCTTCCTGTGAGGACAATCCACTTATTCAGACGACCAAACCGTCCATGTTTATTTATTTATTCATTTATTTATTTATTCTTTGTTTGACGAGAACAAACACATGAAGAAGCGACAGCAGGAGGTCTGAATGTCTCGAGTGTTGGCTCAAAGAAAACAAAGAATAGGATGAAAATCTGCAATAAAATTCAGAACTTTGATTTCATAAAGAGAAGAATCGACACCTGGATTCAAAAAAAAAAGTTCCAATTCTTTCCTTTATTGTCACAAATATTCAGGTTTCATATTTTTTGTCACAGATTTTCCAAAACCTCATTTCACACTTTATTCACAAACATGACTTCAGTTTGCTGCTTTTATTATAAATCCTTCATTTTTTCACACTCTCTCGTTTTGTCAGTGAATTTTCCTGCTTCAGTTTGCACAACTGCTCCAAAAATATACCAACTTCAGTTTGCCATTTTTGGTTCTAAAATCCCCAATTTTGCAATTTCCCCCTCTGAATATTTTTAGTTACATTTTTCATTTTTATCTCAGCTTTAATTTAAAAATTATTTTTTATAATTACAATTATAATATTAGCGTAAATTGATATATTCTTACTGTAATTTTCCTGTTGTGGGACGTTTGAAGGATAATCTCATCTGTTTTAAATTCAACTAACTGTTTTTCTTCCAAATAGTTCAACAGTTCTTTGTTTTGGTTTAAAATACCTTCACTCTGGGGAGCTGGTTCGGCCTGGGGTAATTATTTATTGATAAACTGAGCTGTGTGTCCCATGATGTTAGTCTCAAAGCAGGTGGAGAGGTTTCAACCTGTCTTCTTTCCTGGGTGTCACTTCCTCTCTCACTTCCTCTCTCACCCTGGTTCCTGCTCTGAGCTCCTCCTCCGTCCTCCTGACTCACCACCTCCTCGCCACCGCTCATGGTTTAAGGTTCTTTGTGCAGACGGCTAACCTGAAGATCCTGATGGTGATTTCCTCTCACCGTCAACAAGTAGAAGCTCTGAACCCTCTGAGCTCGTCTCAGCGGCCTGATGTGACGCCTCTGACTTCGCTCATTTTAAATAAAGTTAAAATCCATCGTCAAAAGGTTTGGACCAATCAGAGTCAAGCATCATAAACATTCACACGTGTATGTGTTGGATCATCTTTCATTATGGGCATTATGGGTAATCCAGAGTCCTGAGGTCTATGTTATGTACAGTATCAGGGAGTCCTGCAGCTGAGAGGATGAACAATAACAACACATGTGATAATGGAGGGGGCGGAGCTTAACGGACCCCCCTTCAGCTCTGTGCTCCCAGCTGCAGACTTTAACAAAGGTCTACACGCATGACTGAGCCATCAGACGACTCAGAGACCCCCCCTCCTCTTCCTCCTCCTCCTCCTCCTCCTCTTCCTCCTCCTCTGTTGGATGTTTGACGCCGAGAGGAAACACAAACCTCTGAGTGCAGCACGTACACAAACAAAAGGTTTTACTCTGGACAACAAAACAATCAGTCTTTTTCCTCAGGATGTCTGAAGAGGACTGATGTGATTGTCCCCGTACTGACTTCCAGCAGAGTCAGAGGAGTGACCTTTGACCCCTTTAAAGGTGTTCCCATCATACACCTGACCTCTGAGATCCCACCTGAGCTTCACACTTTACATGTAAAGTATCAACCACTGTTTGAGAAACTGTTAGCTCGTACCTTAGCACCACTACGCTACCATAACACACACACTCACACACTCACACACACACACACACACACACAGTTCATTGAATGCTGATAGACTGAGCGTGTTTTGTTCCTCGGGTGAGGATTAGAGCTGTGATGTCACCATCAGGCTGGTTTTGTCCATATGCTGTTTACATATTCGCTGTGTGAGGACTTTCAGTGTGTGTACTCGTGTATGTACGTTATGGGGACACATGTCAGATTACTGTCTCAGACTGCGGGGACCGGGTTTAATATTTTTTATGAAGAAACGTTTAGAGTTCCCTCGGAGTTACTGTGACTTGGTTTTTGATAGCAGTTGTGTGAACGTGTGTATTTACGTGGACTGTAGTTACTGCTATCATGAGGACATAAGTTTGTTTACACATTCACATTCTGAGACCAACACTCTGAAAGTTTTGGACTGATGTCTTGGCTCATTATCTTGCTGTAGGATGAGCCCCTAAACTAATGAGGCTCATTCCAGAAGGCTCTGCATGGGGGGCGCCGCAGAATACTGTGGGAGCTGTTTTTGGTTTAGTCTCAGACCCTGAATTCAGAAAAACAGGTCCAGACCATCACGCTTCCTCCTCCAAGTTTCCATTTGATGCCACTCACTGAGGAACCATCGTCTCCTGAGCCTACTCGACTCACAGCGCACAAAAATCCTGATGATGAAGAAACAAAAACCTTCATCTAATAAATCACGAGACTTAAGATGTGTTTGGGTCAGGGTTGTAAGTGTAAAACTGTGTGTTAATGTGTGTGAGTGTGTGTTTTAACAGACCTTAGAGGGACATTCGTCTGAGTCTATGATGACATCATGAGGACCTGCTTGAGTTATGTTTCTTTAATAACAAACTTATGAATTAAAATCTGATCTTTGGCAGTGTGTGTGTGTGTGTGTGTGTGTGTGTGTGTGTGTGTGTGTGTGTGTGTGTGTGTGTGTGTGTGTGTGTGTGTGTGTGTGTGTGTGGTAGGGAGCATGGTAAAGTCTGTAAGTAGGTTAAAGGTTTTGGGTGAGTAGAGGTTTTAAATGGGAGGGTGTGTCTGAG
Source organism: Labroides dimidiatus (assembly GCA_030710495.1). Taxonomy (NCBI): domain Eukaryota; kingdom Metazoa; phylum Chordata; class Actinopteri; order Labriformes; family Labridae; genus Labroides; species Labroides dimidiatus. The sequence continues at coordinate 33,397,706 of CM061147.1, forward strand.
TGAGAGTGAAAGAGATAGAGGGAGAGCTTAGGTGTGTGTGTGTGTGTGTGTGTGTGTGTGTGTGTGTGTGTGTGTGTGTGTGTCTCTGAGGGGAGGGATGTGGAGCAGCAGCTGAAGCAGCGTCAGAAGGCGACGACTCTCCAGCTCGACTGGCTGCTCCTCTGAGCCCGGCACGTAAGTTTTGATCTTTTCATCTCCTCTCCGCTCTCTCTTAAGTTTTCTATTCACGGTTTTAAAAAGCTGTGCAGAAAGTTTAAGACTCACAAGTGTGTGAATTATTCTGATTTGTTAAAGCTGTTTTTATGTTGTTTGGAGGGAAATCCACCTGCTGAAAGCTTCCTGACGTTTCTTTAACTCGTCTCCTCTGGAGTTATTATTTGAGGGACGTATTTTTATTCTTTGCTTTTGTAAACATGTTTTTTTTTCAATGAATCATAAACAGATTTATTCATCATACAGTTTGTTGTTTGAGTAAATCCTGCGCTGTGATTGGCTGATGCATTAACAAAGAAACTACGGACAGGAAGTTTGTTCCTGTCAAGATCAGAACTTTATTTTGTGATAAACAAAAACAGAAAAACTCAGCTCACATGTGATGATTCAAGACTTGAGTTTTAGTTTCATATTTTGAGTCATTTAAAAATGTTAATATCTTCGTTAGTGTTTTTTTTTTAATTGTTTTTATTTATTTATTTTCATCTTTTTTTGTGGTTCTTTAAAATGTTGGTGATATTTTTGATCGTTAACATCGTCAGAGCGATAATTCTGTGAATTCTTCACTGAAAACGATCACTGAGCTAACTCTGCTAACGCTGCTAACTCAGCTTTTTAATCTGCAAATGCAAACTCAACTTCTGCGTTAAATATTCATGTTTTTAGTCGCAGCATAAAGTTTGAACCAAACCTCTCAGCTGTGTTTTCTTTTCATCTTTGGTGTCTGTAAACTTTTCTTGAAGAGCTGAGAGAGAATCACCTCGTGCATGCACCCTGTTGTTTCCTCTTCAGACTGAGTTGTGCAGGATTTATCTCACATATTTGTGTTTCTCAGTAACTCTCGTGCAGAGTTTAAAGATGGAGGAACTTTAGAAGGAGCAGTAAAAGTGTGAATCGTTCCAATCACACGGGATATTTCGAGGAGGACGAACTGTGAGCGGATGCGAGGGTGAACTTTAGGATTCAGGAGGAAGTTCCTCTAAATGTTGTTCCTAGTTTTGAACCAAAGGGAGCATCCCACTCCTTTTCTTCACGCTAAGATTTCATTGTTTTCTCATGCAAAGCGGTTTCCATTCAGGGCTCGGGGGGACACGGCTCGAAGACGTGGCATGGAATCTGTGTTCAGCTTTAGAGAAATGAAACCAGGCTAGAGGAGGCTTTGTTTTGGCCCAATGAATCAGTATTCTTTTGAGGGGAAATCTAAAGAGCTCTTTCAGACGCTGCTTGGCCCCCCCCCCATCCTCTTCCTCCCCCCCCTCTCCTCCTCCTCTTCTTCTTCATTGATGGAGGACAGACTGGAGGCCTGCTGAGAGCCGGTTCTTTGCTCATAAAAAGCCGCAGGAGGAGCGAGAGGAGCAGGATTTGCTCTGCCAGCTGACATGTGAAAGAGCTCCTTTGCTTTAATGGAGGCCTGAAAGAAGAGTCTGTCATTTCTCAGCACAATAACAACAGAGCGCCAGAGAGGGGCTTTATGGGTAATTGACTCTCTCTTTTTCTCAATGCACAAACAAGAGTCTGCACTGCGTTTCTCCTCTGAGCTCAGGCCGCCGTCACCGCCGCCGCCGCCGCCGCCTGACGCTCTCACTCGCTCTGACAGAAATCATGAGGAGAGAAACAGAAATATGACCAAAGTTTGAGACTCAGCCGAGAGCGAGGACGGGACAGGAACGGCGTCTGCATACATTAGCCTACTTTTATAATCCCCATGCTGCTGCCGCCACTACAATAGTCAGATTACTGAGCTTAACGTCCTGAGGTTTGGGGGGCCGAGCTGAAAAGAGAGCAGATTTCATGTGGACTAAATGTGAACCATCTGGCCCGAGCAGACCGGGTCGGATCACGGCACAGCTCAACACCCGCGACATGACAGCTCCAGGAAAACACGACAGATTAATGAAGAGAGATCAGAGTCTTTATCTGCTCGTTCAGGAGGTTTCTAGAAACATCTTTGGGGCTGAGGGTCAAGTGTTGGAGGAAGAGACGTCAGATCTGGTTCCAGGTTGGGAAACAAAGGGCCCCCAGGAACCAGAAAGACCCCTGAACAAAAAAAACAACACTTCAAACACTTGAACTTCTGAGGTGTTTGTTTACGTCTCTTTGTGGAAGTGAAACATCTCCATGTTTTTACAGCCGTTTTCTGTTTCTTTAAAGTTGTTTATTTGTTTTTGTTTTTGTTATTATTCATCTCTGAATGTTTACAGTAAACTTTGTTTCTTTGTATTTGTTTTCGGCCTCGTTGGTTTTGTCGTTGATTCACTCGTATTTTTGCACGTTTGTCTCGTTATCGGGGTTTTTAAAGCTCCTCTGCTCGTTTCTGTCGTCTATTTTGTCTCTTTTAAGTAATTTTGAATCTGTTTTGACAACTTTTTTTTTTTGGCTGTTGTGTTTTTGTTATTTTGCTGCTGATTGGATGAAGGTGTGATCAGCTGAGAGGTGATTGGCTGGTGTAGAAAACGTTGTTCAGTTTTTGTTCAAAGTTATTTTTGTTTGTGGTAGTTTGTGTCTTTTTGTGAGTTTGTGTCTTTTTGATTTTGGAGGTTTTTTTTCTTCACTTCTTTGTTCTTGTTTTAAACAGTCAGAAGGTGTTTCGTGACTTATTTTTGTCATGTTTTCGAGCTCCTTTATGAAAATTTGTTGTATCTTTTTTCATTTTGTGTCATTTTGTTGGCGTGTTAGTCTTTCGGTTTTATCTCCTGATGTTAAATTTTGGTCATTTTTTTAACGTTTTTTTGCCCTTTTTTTTTGAGTGGGTTGTTTATTTTTGGTTGTTTTGTTTTTCTGGGTTTTTAACCAGTTTCTAACAGCGATCCTGCGTCTGTGCGTCTGTTTACATGATGCTGCCGTCTTGTGGTGTCTCTTTGTGGTTCCGTCCTGTAGTTTTTGTCTCTCTCTCTCCAGCCGTTGAGCCTCTCTTCGTGGGCGTGTTTTGCTTCTTTTTGAATCTCTTTTTGGGTCTTTTTGTGTTTGGCTCTGTTGTAATAGTAGACCTCTATGAATGCCTCAAATGAAAACCATCATTAGAGGGAAAATGATGATCATCAGAGTTTGGTATCAGACTGAAACACTGAGGATAAACAGACCTTGAAGCTCAGAGGCCTACGAAGCTGGTTCACTTCTTAGTGGGATAAATCACCATGGTAACTGATGCTGAACAGCTAACCTGGAAAACAGTCGACCCGTTCTTAGACGATCCGGTCCACGTTGGTGTGCAGATCGTGAGAGGAGCACCTGGGAGAGAGAGAGAGAGTTTACAGGAAGTGATGCGATCCTTCTGACGTCCTGTTCAGTAGATTCAGATTTTCATCAGATGGACTGAACGACGTGTGTCTCAGTTTGCTGACAGCGTTCCCTCCTGGATGCTGCTGCAGTAACAGAGTCTCTTCGTCCTGATGGCGTGTTTGAAGAATAACTGTCTGCTCCTCCGTGGTGAAGCAGGCTGCTCTGCAGGGTTCCTCCTGTTCCTCCATGTCTGTGATTGGTCAGACGCTGCAGACTCCACCCCTTTAGTGTGAGATCCCGGATCCAGTTTAGTCCAGGCCTCAGGCCTCTGGAGGAACGCTGAGTCATTGTTTGTGTTCTAATCACGGATGTTTATAATAGACTCACCTGTCCAGGTATAGATCTAGATCACATGTGTCAAACTCAAGGCCCGCGGGCCAAATATGGCCCGCCACGTAATTTTATGTGGCCCGTGAGAGCTTAAAAGGTTTGAGTGTTTAAAAATCAATAGGTCAAAAGTGTGCTTTGACCAAAAACTACATTTCCCACAATGCCTGTCGACTATGATACCCGCGATTTGACGGCTCACCGCCACTACACAGCAGTGTTTCTACATCAATGCCAACGAGTGGAATTGAGAAATAAATAATGATCCCAAAATGTCCAAGAAGAGAAAAGTTGATAAAGATGGAAGACTGTTTCAAGAAAGATGGGAAGGCCAATACAAGGAGAAAGACCGGTATGTCTTTTGTGTTACGAGGCGTTGTCTGTTGTCAAAGAGTACAATCTGCGGCGGCATTTTGACACCAAACACGGAGCTAAGTACGCAAAGCTAGCCTTCAAGAAAAGCAACAAATTGCCCAAGAATTAAAAGGCAAACTGCGGTTGCAGCAGAGCGTGTTTTCGAAAGCCACAGCCCAAAATAAGGAGTATTACGTTTATTTCACATTACATTCGATTACATTTACTTACATTTATAAGTTACATCTGGCCCTTTGAGGACAGCCATTAGGCTGATGTGGCCCTCGCTGAAAATGAGTTTGACACCCCTGCTCTAGATGTTATAGAACTCTGTGTTTGTGTGTCTGCAGAATGCGAGGTTTGTTCTCAGTGACGCTGCTCCTGCTCCTGGTCCTGACGCTCTCCAGCGAGGCCAACAAAAGACCCAAAGGTCACAAAGGTGAGATTGACCAAACACACACACACACACACACGTGTGTGTGTGAGTGTGTGTGTGTGTGTGTGTGTGTGTGTATGACAGAGTGAAATCATCTCTCTTCAGATCTTTTTTTTTTTTTTAAACCTGGTTCATCTGCTGATAATGCAGGTTGTTTTAACTGTCTGTCTGTCTGTCTGTCTGTCTGTCTGTCTGTCTGTCTGTCTGTCCTGACAGTAGAAACGTAAAGCTGGTTATGTAAAGTTTCGTCTTGTGTAAAACCAGTTTTAAACGTGTCATAAAATGTACAGAATGTTGACGTCCTCCAGTCGGTGAAGTTCTCCTGACGCTGTGAAGGAAACTCTGATCAGTCTTTGTCGTCTCTCTGAGTTATGTAACGTGTGGAGTTAAGATCCAAACCTCCAGGAGAAGTTGAGCTTTAACTCTTCAGATGGAGCTGAAAACTTTCCCGCTCTTTCTCTGACCTCTGACCTCTGATTCAAACTCAGTCTGCAGAATCCATAAACTGTAAACAAAACTCCAAAAAAAGTCATCATCATATCAGAAAAATGTTTTTGTGTGTTTTACTTTGTGACAGTTTGTATTTCGTACGTCAGACTGTAAATCAGGGTTGAATGATTGGAGGAACCAATCACAGCCGTGCAGCAGCCACAGGCAGAGCGTTTGATCTGACTTTAATCTTTCCACAGACTGATAAACGTTTCAGCCTGAACATTTCAGGGACTCTTGAGAACGTTCTGGATCGTTCTGAGTCTCGTCCTGACCCTCTGTGTCCTCTCTGCTCCTCAGGAGGGAAACATGATAAATCTCGGCCCGTCTCGGAGTGCTCTCCTGCAGAGACTCAGTACGGGAAATGTGTCCCCGAACACGGAGACTGTGGAGAGGGTCTGAGGGAGGCCACGTGCAAAGACCGCACCGACAAGATCCACTGCAAGATCCCCTGCAACTGGAAGAAGGACATCAGTAAGACCACAGACACACACTCTGGACTGTCTCACTGCTTCACGTCTTTTGTCTGTGTATGACTCCTCAGGTGGGTGATGGTCTGTTGACCTTGTTTCTGGTCCCTCAGGTGACTGTAAGTATAAGTTTGGCCCCTGGGGATCCTGTGACACCACCACCAACACCAAGAGCAGGTCAGGAACGCTGAAGCGAGCGCTGTTCAACGCCGAGTGTCAGACCACCGTCAAGGTGTCCAAACCCTGCCCCCCCAAAGTCAAGAAGACCCGAGGTGAGACCTGGACCGACAGGTTCTTTAACAGTCCTCAGGTCTATGTTGATCCTCTAAACTGACCCCAGAGTTCCAGGGAAGAGTTTCTGTGAGTCTCATCGACTTCAGGATGACGTCAGGACGTTTTCTGCTCTCAGATCTGCTGCTCCATTCATTCCTCTGCATTCAAACTGGATACTGAAGCTCACAGGAACCATGCGCCCTCTAGTGACCACTTAGAGTACTGACCTTACATTTAAACAGCCAGTTAAACAGTGATACAGCCTTCTGCTGCCTTCAGGAACAATTCAAATCTTTTCAAAGGGTTTGGGTTAGTTCGGGTTAGTTCGGGTTAGTTCGGGTTAGTTCGGGTTAGTTCGGGTTAGTTCGGGTTTGTTCGGGTTAGTTTGGGTTAGTTTGGGTTAGTTCGGGTTTGTTCGGGTTAGTTCCACATTTTAATAGTTAGTTAGGGTTAATTCAGGTTAGTTCAGGTTATTTTGGGTTTGTTAGGATCAGTTCGGGTTAGTTAGAGTTAGTTAGGGTTAGTTTGGGGTTAGTTCAGATTAGTTCGGGTTAGTTAGGGTTAGTTTGGGTTAGTTTGGGTTAGTTCGGGTTTGTTCGGGTTAGTTAGGGTTAGTTCCACATTTTAATAGTTAGTTCAGGTTAGTTAGGGTTAATTCAGGTTAGTTCAGGTTATTTTGGGTTGGTTAGGATCAGTTCGGGTTAGTTAGTTAGTTAGTTAGTTAGGGTTAGTTAGGGTTAGTTTAGGGTTAGTTCAGATTAGTTTGGGTTAGTTTGGATTAGTTTGGATTAGTTTGGATTAGTTCGGGTTAGTTCGGGTTAGTTCGGGTTAGGTAGGGTTAGTTTGGGTTAGTTTGGGTTAGTTCGGGTTAGTTCGGGTTAGTTCGGGTTAGGTAGGGTTAGTTCGGGTTAGTTCGGGTTAGTTTGGATTAGTTCGGGTTAGTTCGGGTTGGTTCGGGTTAGTCTGGGTTAGCCTGGGTTAGTTCGGGTTAGTTCGGGTTAAGGTCAGAGCTTACCTATGATTTTTTTTTCTAAGCCCATTGATTGACCCTCTCTCTCTCTCTCTCGCTGGATATCTGCTCTCTGAGTCTGTGCAGTTCTCACAGGTTTCAGTGCGTCAGGCCTTCATCAGAGCAAACATCACATGTGTTATCTGTGCTCATGTACATGTGAGCGCTGTGCAGCATCTAGTGATGCTGAGTGTTCAGAGGCATCAAACAGTCTGTCAGCTTTTAAAGGTCTCAGAGAGACTCTGGGTTTTATTTCAGTCTGATTCAGAAGCAGGTGAAAACTCCTCACAGTGTTTCAGTCACATCAAGTTCTGCTCCCTCCTTTAGTTCAACACCAAACAGTTTTTGTTTTGTTCGAGCAGGAACTCTTCCATTTCTTCTCAACGAGTCTAAACCTGGAGCTCTTAAACTCATATGATGGGACCTTTGATTCACTTCAAATGACTCAAACAACTTCATTAAACCCTCAAGGGTTCAACTTCTGGAGGCAGCTTTTTAAAAAGAAATAAAACAGCGTTATTGTTTTATTTAAATAATGTGAACCGTGTGTTTGGTGTTGTTGTCTTCATTCAGATAAATAAATAAAATCTTTTAATGTTTCAGAGATTCATACAGATCAGTGGGAACATAAGAGCAGAAAAGTTGATCTAAAGTAAAGACGTCTGTAAGAAAAACAACAAGAACAGAACAACACAGGAGTCTGGACTCCTGCTGTCAGGCTGCTGCAGTTCTCTGATCCTCCAGCAGAGGGCAGCTGACCTGAGTCAGTCAGGTCGTTTTCAGGACGTTTTAATGTCACAGAGTCTCAGAGAAACATGAACCCTTAAAACATTACAGAGAGTTTTAAAATAATGTTTACAGTCTGGATTTCAAAATAAAATACATTTTTGGTTTGAAAAACGAGGAAGTTGTTAAACTCTTTGGACGATGTGATCAGCAGAATGAGGTAAACGTCTGTTTGTTCCTCCTGTAGGGGAGAAGAAGTCAAACTGAAGGGAGGAACATGAAGACAGGAGCAGAAGACGACACGACGCCTCCTCTTCCTCCTCTTCCTCCGCCTGAACAGCTGTCTTCCCTCCTCCATCAACCGAAAAACCGAGATACTCCTCCAAAACATTGTCTGATTCCCGGCCTGTTTGTCTGTTCGATGTTTCTGTTGAAGTGTGGAGAGTTTTTCCTCTTTAGATTAAAACTGCTCTTCCTGTAGCTCCTAGTTTAACCTGAGTTAGTCCTAAAAGCTTCTAGTAAAAGTTAAATGAAGATCCAGAGACGCTTCGGATGCTCTTCTGAGCGCGCTCTGTTGTGTTTGAGTCTAAAAACCTTTAAATATGTAAAAATTAACAGGCTGGATGGATCCGAAAACTGTCTATAAATGTATTTTTTGAACTCACAGGATGACTCTGTATAAATGAACACATTAAATACTGTACATTGTTTTGGTCAACACTTCCTCTTCTTGTGTTTCTTTATTTTATGTCTAAGTAAAGCTTCTGTTAGCAAAGTTAGCATTTGTTAGCATCAGAGGACAGTGAGTGTCTGAGGTTTGGCCTTTAAGGAGTAACCCGAGAGGTTAGCCTGAGTGAAATAAAGGAATTAATTTTTTAGAATGAAGAAAAATGAGAAACAGATAATTTTACCAGAAGAGTTTGATTCAGAATTCATCTGAAGAATCTTCAAAAATGAACAACAAACGTTCCCGAAACATTCAGAGTATATTTTCATCATACTGGCTCTGACAATCTTTGATTAAAAAAAAAAAAAATAATAATAATAATAATAATAATAATAATAATAATAATAATAATAATAATAATAAATTCATTGAAAAATTTTGGGTAAAAAAACGCCTTATGGGTATTTTTTTTTATTTTCAGAAAGATGAATAACAGGTTTCATTCCTCAGGCTTTTATTCAGAATAAACTTTAATCACACTTTCTGTGATTCTCTTTAAAAAAGGAAAAATATTTCAGATTTTTTCTTTCATAAACTCTCTCTTCATAAATTTGAATTGAAGTATATAAAGTCAGAACTTTGCCAAAAACGTCAGGCTGACCCCCTTTTGATGTATCAGACTTTTTGAAAAATGAAATGTTTCTTTAAAAACACATTTTAATCAAAGTGACTCTGATTCTCTTTGAAAGACAAAGATTTTAGATAATTTCACTGAAATTTATAAAGTGAGAAAGAAAGGTTAACTCCTCACGTTACTTTAAGAATCTTGAAAAATAAACAGCAAAAGTTGATTCTTCAGACTTTATTCACAACACATTAATCAGAGCTGCTGCTGTTAGAGGACGACAGTGTCAGATAAACTCACTCTAACACACAAAGACAGGATCTGGAAAAAAAAAGTAAATGGTTAAAAAAAATTAAAGAAATATTTCAGGTTATTTCATCCTAATATATAAAGTTGGAAATCTGGAAAAACAACATACGGACTGAGTCTTACTTTTTTCTAGTCTTTAAAAAAAAGTTTTATTCCTTAAACTTTATTTAGAGAAAGTTTTAATCACAATGAATGATCCTATTTTTGAAAGGAAACAATTTTGTTACAAAATTTCACAAAAATTTATGAAGTCAGAAATTTGATGTAAAGTATTTGGAGACAGAAAGGCCAACTCTTTTTGAATTTTAAAAAATTTGAAAAATGATTTTTAAAAAAAAAAGTTTTGTCAATAAGTTGTTAATTTAAAACATATTTCAATCATACGGGCTGTGATTATTTTTAGAATGGTAAAAATATTTTGTGTGATTTCACAAAAAAATTTCTAGTCAGAATTTTTTTGGGGAAAAACGGTCAGACTAACCCCTTACCTTTTTTAATATAATTTTCAAAAATGAAAAACAAAAGTTTTTCCCCACTCGAATCATTCAGAGTATTTTTTCATTCTGGTTTGATAATCTTTGAAAAAAAGGACAAAAAATTCAGGTGATTTCACTGAAATATATGAAGTCAGATCTTGAAAGAAACACGTGGTTAGCCTCATGAGTTTGTCAGAATTTTTAAAAAAATGAATAAAAAATATTTTATTTCTTAAGTTTTATTTAGAATAACATTTTAACCACACCGGCCCTGTTGACTCCCACTTTTCTTTCTTTCTTTCCTTTTATTTTTCCTTCCTCACTCATGTTTCTGTCTTCATCTCTCTTCATAATCACAGATGAAGCTAATGGCTAACCTCACTCTATGGTTATTAGCCGTTAGCCGTTGGCCTCTGAAGGTTTTAAAACATTTTAATAAATCATAAGTTTCTGTTTTTTCCTCCTCTGATGAAGAGTTGTTTCCTCTCCTCGCTCTAATAGCTTCAGTTTATTTATGCTAACATGTTAGCATCCTGTCACATCAAGCAGCTCTGACATAGCACTGATGCTAACGGCTAACATGTGAACTTTAAATCAGAGTTTGATTTGATTTCCTCTGAACTCTTGAACAGCAGCTTTTAGAGGAAACATCAGATTCAGTCACGGACAGGAAGCCCCGCCCACTGAGGGTCATGTGCTCAGTGTAACTTCCTGCTGCGACACCTGAGCAGGCTGCAGAAGGTTTTCCTGAAGGTGACGTTGCAGAGCGCGTAGCAGCCCGGGTTGATGGCGCTGTTGACGTAGCAGAGCCAGTACCCGGTGGTCCACAGAGACTCCGGGATGCAGACGTGACAGAACGCGGCGATGACTGCCATGATGTTATACGGCGTCCAGGTGAGGATGAAGGCCAGCAGGATGGCCAGGATGGTCTTAGTGACCCGCCTCTCCCTCGCCATCACTCGACGCCTCCGGCGCTCCTGAGACCTGAAGCTGGGACAGGTGGAGAACGCTGCTGAGGCCGTCCTGTGGAGGTCGGTGGCGGACAAGGACTCGTTCTCGATCTTAGAGTCTCTGTCAGCGAGGGGTCGGGCGATGGAACGAGGGTGACACACCTGAGGAGACAGACACGTGTCCACCTGCTCCGACGTCTCACCTGGACTTCGGGACGCTCTCTGTTTCTTCCGGTGCTTCGGCGTGCTGGACTCTGATTGGTTCAGAGAGGCGTCAGAGCCGGGGTCGCTGGTCACCCAGCTGCGCCGCTTTAGGAGGAAGTCTTTGATGGACGGACTCGTCATCCTGAGCGTGCCTCGGTCTGTTCTGAGCGCGCTCAGTCGGCTCTGGCTGGCCACAGAGAGGCGGCTGTACAGACCGATCATGATGAGCGCCGGCAGGTAGAACGAAGGAAGCGTCGTTGCCAGGGTAACGGCGGGGCTGGCGAGAAGCTGGGTGTAACAGAGTCCTTCAGGGACCACACGGCGGCCCTCAGACGTCTGCCAGCAGAGGATGGCAGGGGCCCACAGCACCAAGGACAGCAGCCAGGCGGCGCCGATCATTACGCCCGCCACCCGGCCCGTACGCCTCACAGGGTAGCTGAGCGGCCGCGTCATGCACAGGTAGCGGTCCAGACTGATGATCAGCAGGTTCATGACGGACGCGTTGCTCACCACGTGGTCCTCCACCAGCCACAGGTCACACAGAGTGGTTCCCAGGGGCCAGCGGCCCTGCAGCAGGTACAGCGTGTACAGGTTCATGGAGAGCAGCCCGATGATCAGGTCGGCCACCGCCAAGCTCAACAGGAAGTAGTTGTTGACGGTGCGCAGGTGACGGTTCACCTTGATGGACAGGATGACCAGCATGTTGCCGATGACGGTGATGATGCTGAGGGAGGCGGTTACCATGACGATGAGGATCAGCTGAACTGAGCTGAACGGACACGACCTGATGGGAGGCTGACAGGAGGCGTTCACGCAGGGGTGGAGCCACGCCGAGGCGTTAGCGGCAGCGTCAGGTGGGAACGCCATGTTTCCTGTGAAACACACACACACACACACACACACACACACACACACACACACACACACACACACACACACACACACACACAAAGAGCCAGAGATCAACATGTTTACAGCCTGATTAAAAACAGTGAGCAGATCGTTTCTCCGTCAGCTCCACTGAACAGAGGACGAGTCTTTAACATGTTGTTTTAGTGTTTTAATGTCTTGAAATCAGATTTTTTTTCTGGACTCATCAGGTGAGTGTTGCTCAGACTGAGTCTAATGAGACAAACTGAAAACTGGTTTCATTTTAAATCTAATGAACCTCTGAGTCACAGAAACATGTTTCATGGTCTCGTGATGATTCTACAGTGAGGCTGTTTCTCTGACAGACTGATGGATGAAGGTTGCAGCAGCAGGTTACTGATCAACCAGCTTCAGGTGGTTTGAACACAGCAGACATTTGAAAGCTTCACTCTGTTAGTTTTAACATTCAGTGAAACGATCTGAGAGTCCTGAAGCTCTGCAGCAGACGCAGACGTGTCAGAGATGCTTTGAGATGATGCAGCAGTGAGTCCTCTCAGCTCCTGCTCGTTGGCTCAGAGAAGATTTCAGTCATTTCGCTCTAAAAGACCAAAAACCTCCAGCAGGAGGCGCCAAGAGACCAGAGAAAACTGAAACCAAAGACTTCAAATCTTTTCTTTTTGGCTCCAAACAGGGTTTAATTTTTTTTAAATGTTTCATATGTTTAAAACCTTCCAGTTTTGTGGCTTTCTTATTGATTTTATCCATCTTTACTTTTTTTTTATTTGTCTGAACTCTTTATTATATTTTTATTATTTTGATGCTTTGACTCTTTCTTAACTTTAACCTTAAATAGTTTCAATTAAATGTTTCATTACTGATGACGTGCATTAGTCTCCACTTCAGAATAGTTTTGTTTTTAATGCATTGTGTGTTTTACTTTATTTTTATTTCTTTATAATTATTTTACTTTTTATTTGCTCTTAAACGCTCTGAAATAAATTAATTCATATTAAAGCTGTCATATATATATATATATATATATATATATATATATATATATATATATATATATATATATATATATATATATATATACGTATATATATATATATGTATATATATATACATATATATACATATAAATATATATATATATATACATATATATATATACATATATATATACATATATATATATACATATATATACATATTAAAGCTGTCATATATATATATATATATATATATATATATATATATATATATATATATATATATATATATATATACATATATACAGATATATACATATAAATATATATATATATATACATATATATAATACATATACATATATATATACGTATATACGTATATATATATATATATATATATATATATATATATAAAACCTCACTGACAGATTTCTTCAAAACAAAACCTGAAACAACGACAGAAATGAACAGAAATAATAAAAAAATCTGGGTGAATAAAGTGAGTTTTTTATGTTAACTTTATAAACTGTTGATAAAGAAGTGAATCTGTGTCTGTTTGTAGAGTTTAGTGATAATTTCAGTCATTTTTCAGGAGACTCAGGATGGATCCAACATTTACGTCTGTTTGTTTTTTAATAAAGAGATTCTGCTTTTTTTTTTCCCTTTAGTTTGAAAACTTGATTTGTTGGTTTGTTCTTTGAAATTTTTCTCCATCTTCTCTGAGATCACATTTATTTTCTAATATTTTGATGGTGTTGTTATTCTAATGACCACCAGAGGGCTCCCAACCTCAGCCTGGACGTCCTGAGTCCAGCTGAAAGAGGAAACTAAAAGTTTAAAGTACAGATGTGAGGAGAATAAGAGAGTCTCTCAAGACCACATGGAGCTGAAAACAAAAAGTAAGACGTGTTTTTGTGATCGTTGGATTTGACGTACCTCCAGATGTTGATGTTTGAAGCTCAGAGATGAATCCTGATGTTGGACCTGCAGCTGACCGTCCTCCTCCTCGTCCTCCTCGTCCTCCTCGTCCTCCGTGTGTCTCTGTTTGACTGTCTGAGGTTTATAAGCAGCAGAGGAATCCCTCATTCATCTTCATTAACGTCCTCCCCCCTCCTCCCCCCTGTGTCTCCCCATCAGACGTCAGCTGATGCCCGGCCTCCTCCTCTGCTCGCGGCTCCATGTGGGACGTAATGACACCAAAGAATCAAAGTAATGAGTGGAGCACAAACACCCAGAGAGGAGGTCAGCTCCTGTTTATCTGCAGGCTGGTTTTATAAGAGCCGCAGGGAGCAGCCGACACCTCCGCTGCTGCTGCAAAAAAAAAACAAAAAAACAAAAACAAAAACAAAAAGAGCGTGAGGAGAGAAACAGGTCACTGTGTGATCTGAGACAGCTGCTCATCTGAAACCTGCTTCAGAGACAAAGGAAGGAAAGTCCCCAAACCATGGACACAGAAACCTCTGAACTGAAGGAACGAGGACCAGAGCCAAACTGGATGGATGTGGATCTGGATCAGGGTGAGGGCCTGGATGTTTGAGGGTGTGTAAACAGAGACCTGATGATTTAAGGAGTCCAGCTGGGAGTGAACAGGATGACTCCAATGTTTAGAGCAGCGGCTCGGTGATGAACAGGCTGTGAAGACGCTCAGACTTTTATATGAAGGGACATAAAGTGAACACAGAGCAGACAGACGGTCTCTGAACCAGCAGCTCACCGAGGAGACTCAGGAAATCCTCATGGAGACCAAATGTTTTCATCTGACGGCAGAAAAGGTCCGAGACAAAGTCCTGTTCAGAGTTCATCCTGTGTGTGAGACCAAAACCCAAAACCAGCAACCAGTGACTTCATCTGGAACAGTTAGAAAGTCTCACAAACAAAACTGGAGACAGGACGAAAATCTGAAGACAGGACGAAAATCTGAAGACAGGACCAAAACCTGGAGACAGGAAAAAAACCTGGAGACAGGACCAAACCTGAAGACAGGACGAAAACCTGAAGAAAGGACCAAAACCTGGAGACAGGACAAAAACCTGAAGACAGGACGAAAACCTGGAGACAGGACCAAAACCTGAAGACAGGACAAAAACCTGGAGACAGGACCAAGACCTGAAGACAGGACCAAAAACCTGGAGACAGGACAAAAATCTGGAGACAGGACCGAAACCTGAAGACAGGACAAAAACCTGGAGACAGGACCAAGACCTGAAGACAGGACCAAAACCTGGAGACAAGACCAAAACCTGAAGACAGGACAAAAACCTGAAGACAAGACCAAAACCTGAAGACAGGACGAAAACCTGGAGACAGGACCAAAACCTGGAGACAGGACAAAAAACCTGGAGACAGGACAAAAATCTGGAGACAGGACCGAAACCTGAAGACAGGACAAAAACCTGGAGACAGGACCAAGACCTGAAGACAGGACCAAAACCTGGAGACAAGACCAAAACCTGAAGACAGGACAAAAACCTGAAGACAAGACCAAAACCTGAAGACAGGACCAAATCCTGAAGACAGGACCAAAACCTGAAGACAGGACCAAAACCTGAAGACAGGACAAAAACCTGGAGACAGGACAAAAACCTGGAGACAAGACCAAAACCTGAAGACAGGACAAAAACCTGGAGACAGGACAAAAACCTGGAGACAGGACAAAAACCTGAAGACAGGACCAAAACCTGAAGACAAGACCAAAACCTGAAGACAGGACGAAAACCTGGAGACAGGACAAAAACCTGGAGACAGGACCAAAACCTGGGGACAGAACAAAAACCTGGAGACAGGACCAAAACCTGGGGACAGAACAAAAACCTGAAGACAGGACAAAAACCTGGAGACAGGACAAAAACCTGAAGACAGGACAAAAACCTGGAGACAGGACAAAAACCTGGAGACAGGACCAAAACCTGGGGACAGAACAAAAACCTGGAGACAGGACCAAAACCTGGAGACAGGACCAAAACCTGGAGACAGAACAAAAACCTGGAGACAGGACCAAAACCTGAAGACAAGACCAAAACCTGAAGACAGGACCAAAACCTGGAGACAGGACAAAAACCTGAAGACAGGACCAAAACCTGGAGACAGGACCAAAACCTGGAGACAGGACCAAAACCTGAAGACAGGACAAAAACCTGAAGACAGGACAAAAACCTGGAGTCAGGACAAAAACCTGAAGACAGGACGAAAACCTGGAGACAGGACAAAAACCTGGAGACAGGACAAAAACCTGAAGACAGGACAAAACCCTGGAGACAGGACAAAAACCTGAAGACAGGACAAAAACCTGAAGACAAGACCAAAACCTGAAGACAGGACAAAAACCTGGAGACAGGACGAAAACCTGGAGACAGGACCAAGACCTAAAGACAGAACAAAAACCTGATGACAGGACAAAAACCTGAAGACAGGACAAAAACCTGAAGACAGAACAAAAACCTGAAGACAAGACCAAAACCTGAAGACAAGACCAAAACCTGAAGACAGGACAAAAACCTGGAGACAGGACGAAAACCTGGAGACAGGACAAAACCTGGAGACAGGACGAAAACCTGAAGACAGGACCAAAACCTGGAGACAGAACAAAAACCTGAAGACAGGACCAAAACCTGGAGACAGAACAAAAACCTGGAGACAGGACCAAAACCTGGAGACAGAACAAAAACCTGAAGACAGGACCAAAACCTGGAGACAGGACCAAGACCTAAAGACAGAACAAAAACCTGATGACAGGACCAAAACCTGAAGACAAGACCAAAACCTGAAGACAAGACCAAAACCTGAAGACAGGACCAAAACCTGAAGACAGGACCAAAACCTGGAGACAGGACGAAAACCTGGAGACAGGACGAAAACCTGGAGACAGAACAAAAACCTGAAGACAGGACAAAAACCTGGAGGCAGGACCAAAACCTGAAGACAGGACAAAAACCTGAAGACAGGACAAAAACCTGGAGTCAGGACAAAAACCTGAAGACAGGACGAAAACCTGGAGACAGGACGAAAAACCAAGAGACAGGACCAAGACCTAAAGACAGAACAAAAACCTGATGACAGGACAAAAACCTGGAGTCAGGACAAAAACCTGATGACAGGACAAAAATCTGGAGACAGGACCAAAACCTGAAGACAGGACAAGAACCTGAAGACAGGACCAAAACCTGAAGACAGGACAAAAACCTGGAGACAGAACAAAAACCTGAAGACAGGACCAAAACCTGGAGACAGAACAAAAACCTGGAGACAGGACCAAAACCTGGAGACAGAACAAAAACCTGAAGACAGAACAAAAACCTGAAGACAGGACCAAAACCTGGAGACAGGACAAAAACCTGGAGACAGGACGAAAACCTGGAGACAGGACAAAAACCTGGAGACAGGACAAAAACCTGGAGACAGGACCAAAACCTGGGGACAGAACAAAAACCTGAGGACAGGACCAAAACCTGGAGACAGGACAAAAACCTGGAGACAGGACGAAAACCTGGAGACAGGACAAAAACCTGGAGACAGGACGAAAACCTGGAGACGGGACCAAGACCTAAAGACAGAACAAAAACCTGATGACAGGACCAAAACCTGAAGACAAGACCAAAACATGAAGACAAGACCAAAACCTGAAGACAAGACCAAAACCTGAAGACAGGACAAAAACCTGAAGACAGGACCAAAACCTGAAGACAAGACCAAAACCTGAAGACAGGACCAAAACCTGAAGACAGGACGAAAACCTGGAGACAGGACGAAAACCTGGAGACAGGACGAAAATAGTTTCTGTTTTATGTTTAAGAATAAAAAAGTAAACTCTGTCTTTATGACTGATTCTCTTTTTCTGTCACTGTTGATAAAATATGTTGATGAGGCTACAGAAAACTCAACTCTTAATTAAACCTGCAGTTCCCTGAGTGTCCACTAGAGTCTGTCTCCAGCAGTGAGTCAGTCCCCATAGAGCTCTACTGTCCCTGCAGTTCCCTGAGTGTCCACTAGAGTCTGTCCCCAGCAGTGAGTCAGTCCCCATAGAGCTCAGTGGTCCCTGCAGTTCCCTGAGTGTCCACTAGAGTCTGTCTCCAGCAGTGAGTCAGTCCCCATAGAGCTCAGTGGTCCCTGCAGTTCCCTGAGTGTCCACTAGAGTCTGTCTCCAGCAGTGAGTCAGTCCCCATAGAGCTCTACTGTCCCTGCAGTTCCCTGAGTGTCCACTAGTCTGTCCCGAGCAGTGAGTCAGTCCCCATAGAGCTCAATGGTCCCTGCAGTTCCCTGAGTGTCCACTAGAGTCTGTCCCCAGCAGGAGGCTGTGCTCAGCTGGCTTTGGTTCTGACGTCAGTGTTTGAGTTGCTGTGGGCTGATGGGAGAGGAGGAAACAGGTTGGAGGATGTTAACTCATATGAAGCATGCAGGCTGCTGATTGGCTGAATGAGAGTCAGGTGGGTGAAATCTGAAAGCTCTTTAATAACATCACGTCTAAAAGTCAAACAGAGAATGGCATTCAGCTGTACAAACTGTGCAGAGCAGGTACTTTAGGCTCTGACCGGAGGCTTCAGTAATACAGGTGCTCAGTTCATCAATCACAGGAGGGGGAGGGGCCTAACAAGCCCCACCCACCACTGAACCCCCCCCCCCCCCCCCCCCTCAAACACTCAGGTTAAAAACAGAGATCAGCTGCACACACGGTTTGTCAAAAGTTCAGGAATCAAGTAAAGCCAGGAGGAGCGTTCTGATCACCTGCTGCTCACCTGGACGACTCACCTGGAGGACGCACAGGTACAAAAACACACACACACAGGTAAAGAGCTCTGAATCCTCCAGGCACACAGCGAGCAGGCTGCTCCTCATAGGTCCAAAAATCAAACCAGGGCTTCATGTACAGCCTAACACCATCAGTGTGTGTGTGTGTGTGTGTGTGTGTAATAAAAACAGTAGAGCAGCAGGCTGCACTCTCTCTCTCTCTCTCTCAGACTGTTTAAAAAAGGAGCACTTGATCCAGAAATTCAAGTTTTCTTCCTCAGGAGCTTTAAGGAGGAAGGGAGTGGGCGGGGCCATGTTTGGGTCACATGGTAAGGAGGGGGCGGGGCTATCAAACAGAACTGTTTCTGAGGTCTCAGACTTCTGATCCAGGATCTGAGTTACATAAATTAACAGAGTGAAGAACTGTTACCGTTCAGAGAGGAAGCTCGAAATATTTCAAATTAAAACAGATCTGAGAGCGACGCAGCAGAGTCACCACTCAGATTAACGTCTGTGATTCAGTCGGAGCGGTTAGCGATACAAAAACAAGACTCATCTCTTCAGCACGAGGGATGAACTCAGTCTGTTTGGTGTCTGCTGGCTCCTCTCCGTCCTCCTTCAGCCGTCTGAAGCTCACTCTGAGTTTCTCCACATTTTTTAACCGAAGCTTGTTGACATTTCAAACACAGTTTTGGACACACGTCAGTAAATCTTTTCTTGCTCGTTTCAAAAAGGAGGCGAGTCGGGCTGAAATGTTAAACAGAGTGAAATCTGAGGATCATGATTTTTTAAATCTTTGATGGTTAAAGATAATCTTTGTTTTTGGAAGTTGTGTTAGCATCAGAAGCTAACGGGGCGTGACGTCTCTGAGAGTATGTACACATGAGGTTAGTAGAAGAAGAAGATGTTTATAAGTTACAGCCCTTCTTTGTGCAGACGGAGCTCTGCGAGTTGTTTTAATGATACAAATATTTAAACACAGTAACAGAAAAATCTACATCAGCAACACTTTTTCCTCTTGTTTCTCACACAACAAACTGACCGACAGAAAACGGCACTCGCTGCCCTGTTTTTGGACTTTAAATGTTCAGGAGAGGCTTCAGGATTCAAGGCCTTCCAGGATTCTCCAGGTTTCAGTTCCTGTGGTGGAAAAACGGCGATCAGACTCCGCTGAGGGGCAGAGAGACGCCCAACAGGTCCTCTGTGTCCCATTCCTCAAAACTACACACACACACACTCTCAGCACACACACACACACACACCTGCTCAGATGCATCCACAAACATCCAGACTGTTCGTTTCCATCATGAGGGCAGACGCTCCCCTGGAAGTTAAACACAGATTTCTGTCACGATTTCCTGTCGTTTAAAACGGCACCAAAAAAAAAAACGCCCACGAGATTTTAACGAGCAGTCAGGAGTAGATTCATCCGCTGCTGAAAGTAGTCCCAAAGTGTGAGTGTGTGAAACATCTCTTAAATAAAAACCTGAATCAGCTCCTCCTGACGCCGACGCTGCTCCGTTCACCGCACGAAGAAATAAAAATAAAGACTTTACTGAAACTGTAGGAGTTCGAAGTTTTAGATCATTAAAAGATTTTTGTGTTTATTTTAAAAACTAACTTTAATCACAGTGATCACAGCGAGGAGGAAGGTTTAACCTCCTCCTCACTCATGTTTGTCCTGCTCACAGATGAAAAAAACAACCAACGAGTGACGGATTCATTTTCAGTTCAACTGCAGAGAAATGTTCGTTATTTGTGTTAAACTTTAATTAACTGCAGTTTAAAGCTCCATCATTAGAAACACCTCTGCTCACTGCGGAAAGAGGCGGGAAAAGTCACACGACAAACTCAGATCATGATGCATGCTGGGATGTCTTTCAGAGATGCTAACAGAGTGCAAGAAACTGAGTCTAGTTTTATAAACGTGTCATAAACGGATCGTTCTGGGGCTTTTATTTTGAAATTCTTAGCCACGTTTAACTCATTAATGCTCTTTGAAGAGACAGAAGCTGACGTGATGCTAACGTGATGCTAACGTGATGCTAACGTGATGCTAACGTGATGCTAATGCTGCCGTGTCCGTCAGCTTTGAGGAGTTCAGAGGTGGATGGCGCCCTCTGCTGTTTAAAAAGAGAATAAATATTCATTTTTCATCGCTAACGGGCGGCGAGACGCTTCGATGCTTCAGTAAAACTGTGCTTAGATATTTTGGCGAAGCCTCCTCCGTCAGGATTCAAACTTTCAGTGGATGTTTTGTTTTGTTTTTTTTTGTCTCTGTGAGAGTTTGAATCCGTCCACAGGCTGAACGACCAATCACAAACACTCACATGATCACATGACGCTCCAGATCTGAGCTTCAGTGACGGCAGAGACACACACACTCACACACACGCGCACACACTCTCTCTTAGCACCAAACCCTCTATAGTGCAACTGGTGGGGTTTTTGGAGGGGTGGGGGTTTGGAGCAGGGTATGATGTATCCAAGCCCCCTCCCTCCCCCAATCAGGAAATTGTTCTCCTCCTCTTCAGCCTTTCAAAATAAAATAAACATCGTCTCAGTTTGAACGTCTGCAGCATTAGAAGACATGCAGGAGTCTCAGGTGTCCGTAAGTCTGCAGGGACTGCTTCTCAGCGTGTGTCTGTATGTGTGTGTGTGTGTGTGTGTGTGGGGGGGGGGGGGGTAACATCCTCCATGATCTGCAGGTCATGATCCAGAGTCCGAGTCCTGGTCCGAGTCCAGCCTCAGGGTGGGTCACACATCATAATTACACACGGTACAAAAAGAAAAGTAGTGCTGACTTTAAACACTTCAATCACATCAAAGTTCAACATCACATGGCACCGAACGCAGCACGTAGGAGTAACTCTGTCTGTGAACACACACAGACACACACGCCTCTCTCTCACACACACACACACACACACACACACACTCCCCTCCTCAGACATGGCACTTTGATCAACAGGAACCGTGTCTTCCATCTTTTCCAGGGAGGAGCGCCGCGCCGACGCTTCAAGTAGACGAGGAATGATCGCGCTTCAGTCCAGGTTTCTCTAAGTGCAGAGGAAGTGAACGCCGACGCCGCTCACGCTTCAGGGGGTGAGGAGGGGGGGGGCGGGGCTCGTGTCCCTTCTTTTCCAGGCGGGAGACCCTGTGCAGAGTCGGAGCAGCACCCATGTCTGTGAGATAAGGCTTCAGGAGCACCTTCGTGTCGTCGCTCTGCGTCCCCGAGTCGCAGCACAACTACCTGCTGTACGGGTCGCCGGGGTAACTGTCATGAGGGCTGACCCCGCCTCCCCCGCTGACACTGGGGAGGGGGCTGCGAGAGGAGGAGGAGGAGGAAGAGGGGGAAGACAACAGCAGGGAGGAAGAGGAGGGACCGGGCAGGGAGTCGTCGTCTGTTCGTCCCCCGTCAAACACGTCGTCCATGTCCAGAGAGAGACCAGGGGCCCCTGGCAGCACCGAGGGGCCCCACAGCTGCTCAGAGGGGCTGGACGCCACGGGAGGGGGGACGAGGAGCGCTCCTGATGTGGACGGGCCGGTCAGAGAGGGGTCGGCCGGTCTGGAGGCCCCCGTGTTGGTCTGGGAGCCGCGGTGGATCCGGTGGCTGACGATGATGTTGTTCCCAAAGCCCCCCATGGACGCCATCGTGGTACTCTGCTCTCGCTGCACCACCGCCGTCATCCCGCCCTCTGCCATCAGCCGCCGGATACGAGCCAGAGCGTCCTCGCCTGAGCCGAACTCTGGAGACTCTGCTGGACCAAAGAGACACGACACGGGTCACACCCACAGAAACTCACCGTTCAAGATCCAAAACACAGAGAGGAGCTCAGGAGGTCAGAACTCTGACCCTCTGATCTGACAGGTTTATCACTACAGTTCCCAGAATGCTTCAGGGCGGGAAACAGGAAGTAAGACTCAACTTCAGTGTCAGTATATCAGCAGAGAGCTACAACCCAACAACCCAACAGGATTCAGCCTCATCTTCATCCAGACCAGCTGGATGGAAATGTAGAACTACATTACCCATGATGCTCTAGACTGTCAAACTGTGATTCCAGCTTCTTTAGGCTGGTCTTAGACCAGAAATGACTGAATCCTCTGCAGCTTCACACACGCTGTGAATCACAGTTTAATGCTCATGCACACACACACACGGGGACACACACACACACACACACACACAGACACACACACACACACACACACAGACACACACACACAGGGACAGACGGAGTGCAGGTAGTAAAGTGTGGAACCGTTAGAGTGTCTGTGCAGCAGTACCGGTGCTCCCTGTGGACGCGTTGGACTCTGCTGAGGCTTCACCGGCTCCTCCGTCTGCAGCTCGGCCGCTCTGAGACGCCTCCGTCTGCCCTGCAGCCCGACTGGTGGACGGGGTCTCAGGAGGGACAGCTGAGGAGAGGCAGGTGGGTCAGGATCAGTGGGTCAGACAGGCTGTGTGTGTTAAATGAGGAAGTGAAGCCTGACGGTACCGGATGGCGGCTGGGAGCTGCTGGGCTCTGATAGGTCCCTCTCTGTCTGCGTCTCTGCGTTCTGCAGCTGGATGATTGGTGTCTGGGTTCCCTGTGATGTCACCGAGGGGGCGGGATGTCGAGGCTGCAGACCAATCGCATTCATCAAGCCCATGTCTCTGTCCAGCCTCCAACCAGAGCGGTTCGGCCTGAAATTACAGCACAGGGAAACAACGAGTGAGGTCACGCCGCCGTGTGTGGACGGATTCAGATCGTTTCTGCATGTTCAGACTGAGCATGTGCAGAAACCTCGACACGTTCATATGTTGAAAATATCCCTGAATCTGTCTGTAAACTGATCAGAACGCTCTGAGGTCTGCCCACAGCTCTGCTCTTTAGTTTGCTTTAAAAACACTCAGAGAGCTCCTGGATGTTGTGACATCATCAACATTCTAGAAGCTCATTGGTGGAAAAAGGACTTTAACATCAGTTCTTAAAGAGACAGGAGCCAGAGCAGAGTCTGAGGAGGAAACACGGCTTTAATACGGCGGTTTAGAAGAAGATCGCGAGTTCATGGCAGAGGCTCAGCTCAGCTCACGTGACTGACAGGCGCCCTATAGCTGTTACCATGGAGACTCAAAGCCCCGCCTCATTTCCAATATGGCCGCTCCAGTTGATTTGCTTCAAAACTCTGTTTCAGAAACAGACGGTGACGTCGTGGAGACTTCGTTTCTACTGCGTTTATTTATCACACAGACTATATAAACCCTGTAAAGATACTACAGGGGCCCCAGAGGGACAAAACAAAGACTCAAATAAGAAAAACAGTCCTCTTTAAAGGACTGTCTGCAGAATTCACTGTGATGTAAGATGATCAGATCATCAGGCTCCTCATCTCAAACTCTCAAACTGAGACATGAGGCTGCTTTAAAACTCCTCTTTCTATCTCAGTCTGAAGTGTGTGTGTGTGTGTGTGTGTGTGTATTTTCCTCCTGTGTGGACGCGTCTGTGTGTTCTCACCCTGGTCGGTCTGAACCTCGGGTCCGGCTGGTTCCGCTGTTGTTGACGGAGAATAAAGGTTCACTGCTGGACTCTGCGGGGCTCTCACCATCACTCCTATAGAACCTGAGCACACACACACACACACACACACACAGACACACACACACACACACACACACACACACACACACACACACACACACACACACAGCTGGTTAATTCACTTCCCTTCAGGAAGTCTTGAAAGCAGAGGAGGGGTTTCTTCGTGGAATCACAGACCACGACCTCATTAAAAGCACTAATTGACCTCCTTCAATTAAGAGTCTTCCTGTTCAGATTGAACATTAAGATAATCTGATCAGCTGAACTGTCGTCCACGAGGAGGAGGAGGAGGAGGAGGAGGGGGAGGAAGAGGAAGGGCTCTACATCTGAGGGAAATCCTACAACTCGCCCTCCTTTAATGAGGACAGAAACATCCAGAGACGTGTAGAGGGTGTGTTTTCATCAAGATGCTCTGACGAGGAGCAACAAGCGCAGCTTCTTTAGAAGACTTAAAACCTGACTCGTTCACCGAAAGATAAACTGATCACAGTCCGTGTTGGAGACACTCACACGGGCCGGCAGATGACCAGGTCTCCTTTGTTGGTTCCATAAGCCAGACCCATCCCAGGGTCGGGCAGCCAGCGCGCAGAGTTGATGCTGACGTGGC
Organism: Labroides dimidiatus; assembly: GCA_030710495.1. Classification (NCBI taxonomy): domain Eukaryota; kingdom Metazoa; phylum Chordata; class Actinopteri; order Labriformes; family Labridae; genus Labroides; species Labroides dimidiatus. The sequence goes on from CM061147.1 coordinate 33,422,288, forward strand.
GCCGCTGGTCTGGAGCCATGGGGTAGACCACGTTAAACACCATCTGAAGGAGGCGGAGAGAGAGTCAACACAAGAGTGATTACAGATCAGGACAAATAAATTTAACCCATTAATCACAAAGGTTTATCATAAATATCTCAGGGTTCAGGGTGTGAGGTGTCTGTGGTCTTATCCAGTCCAGTTCCAGGCTCTGGTCACATGTTTGTGATGTGCTTTCAGAGTCTTCAGGGCCCAGTTTTCTGTATCAGTCTTTTTTTAAAATTATTTTTCAGATATGGTGACAGAAAATAAATAACATGAGAATTTTTTTTTAAAGCTTAGAAAGTTTCTGAAGCGCCCGTCTGTGATCCAGTCCCTGGAGGACCATCAGGCTCTTGGACAGATGAAGCTCTCAATGTCAACAAACACTGAGCTACACACACACACACGCCGCCTGTCAGCCAAACAGCAGACAAGTCACTTCCTGTTTCTATTATTAGATTCAGGCTAACGGTTCAGCTAACGAGCTGTAACTGACTTTAGTCTGTGCGTTTTACGAGCTCCCGTCTCCGCTCCAACGCAACACGAGCGTGAGAAACACACACCGTCTGTGCATCAGCTGAGAGGAGACTTCTGGGTATCATATTAAATCATTTAACACGAGGAGGAAGAGCCATCATCTTCACAAGAAGCATCCGAACATCTGCACAGAAACACACCATACCCGTACCGTCCCTGTTTCTGGTCCCCTTCTGTTGGGGTGACAGACAAACCGATCCAACCACACAAGGTGGAGCTAGAAACACTGCAGTCTGCTGATTGGTGGAAAGAATCGTCACTTCCTGTGTGACCGCGGTGATAAAAAAACAACATAAAACCCTGAAACGAAGCTTGATTGGGCTTTGTAACAAAGAGCCACATGCCAGTCACAAAGAAGACGAATCGATGGATGTCTTCCATCGATGCTCTTTGTTTACTGTGTCGCGTTCTTCTTCTACAGGTCTGTTTATCCTCCTTATATGTAGAAAAATGTAAAAATGTATGTGGGGGTCTTTAGACCATTTTTTCCTAATAATGAGACATAAACTCGGTCTTACAGTTCAGTTTCTGCAGTGTGGGACCTGATATCAGATTTCTTTTCGTAATGATGGTCCAGAGTTCTTGTTTTTGAGGCTTTTTCCACACTGGAGCTTCATGAATCATGAAGTTTGATTCACTCCTCTTAGTGTTTGTGTCTCACCCTGATGGACGTCTCTCCCCCGTGAGGCTGCTGCAGGCGGAAGACTTGCGCCACCATGTGGTCGGTGGTGGGATGCAGCAGGATCCTGCGAGAGGCCAGGCCCACCATGACGTAGCATCCCATGGGAGACAAGCTGACGGAGATGGCGTTTGGTCCTGAGGGAGGAGAGTTAAAGCGTTTAACCATCAGGTCATTTTATGGAGTCTGACTCTTTTTGAGTGATTGTTTAGGACGTGAGGGGAAGTCCGCACCGAATCTCTTGGTGTAGAGCATCTCTCCCAGGTTGTGAGGAGCCAGCGAGTAGATGGCGAGGATGCCTTCGTCTGGGAAACCCCGCTGGCTGCTGGGAATGAAGACAGCCAGCAGCTGACCGTCTGCAGAGATGTCACAGCTCGCATCGTTGTAGATTTTACAGTTTGGCACCAGAACGTTGACCGAGGCTGGAGGACACACACACACACACACACACACACACACACACACACACACACACACACACACACACACACACACACACACACACACACATCAACATTTTCCTTCAACGACTGTAAAAACAGGTGAACACTGAGAGGTTCAGGTGAGTGGAAATCGTACCGTTGCTGATCTCAGGGAGGTCAAACTTGGTGAAGTCCCACCACTGCAGGCGGTACGTGGTGTTAGCAATGTTGCTAGCAACCGCAGACTGACCGTCCCCGATGGATGCACCTGAGGAGGACAGAGGTTCACCTGTCAGAGCTGCTTTTCTAACACATCAGAGAGTGAACAGGTAAAAACACCATGACGTGTGTGTGTGTGTGTGTGCGCCTACCAGCGAGCACTCTGTTGACAGAGGAGTGTGTGGCCAGGCCAGGCTGCCCTCTCTCATGGAAGATCCCGGCGTAGGGAAGATACTCAGGGAGGAGGAACCGCCTGCAGGAGAAGAGACGTTAAAACCAAAACTGGACCCAGAAGGAGTCTGGACTTTGACTGCTGCTGATCCAGGACTCTGAGGACTGTGACTCACCGTGGGACGAAACGACCCAGAGACTGAGCAGACATCCTGGCGTTACGAGGAGTCCTGTGTCTCGCTCTGTCCCCGTTATCACTGAAAAACAGAAAACGCTTTGGAAACAAGAAAACGCTTCAAGGAAAACACCTTCATCTCCCCGGTGTTAGCGTCTCTGCACTGGCTACCCATAAAGTTTAGAATAGAATATAAAATTCTTCTTCTGACTTTCAAAGCTCTTAATGGCATTGGGCCATCCTATCTTAAAGAGCTTATCGTGCCATATTATCCGTCTAGATCGCTGCGTTCCCAGCATGCAGGCCTGCTCGTTGTACCCAGGGTCTCTAAAAGTAGTCTGGGATGTCGAGCCTTTAGTTATCAGGCTCCTCTTCTCTGGAATCATCTACCGGCTGAAGTTCGGGGAGCAGACACCCTCTCTACTTTTAGGAGTAGACTTCAAACTTTCCTTTATGATAAAGCTTATAGTTAGAGCTGGTTCAGACCTGAACCAGCTCTTAGTTAGTCTGCTATAGGTTTAGACTGTCCGGGGGGAACTGACACACAGGCTCCTGCTTCCCTCTCTTCTCTATCTGTCAGTCTAACTTCTAACCTTAATGTCCCATTAAAGTTATTAACCATGGATCTCTCTGGGAGTCTCTGAGTTTGTCTGTTAGGTTCTTTGGATTGTTGCTGTGGACGGCCTGCTGCCATGGACCTGACAGACTCCAGCTGCTACGGCTTCTTACAGTTACAGTTTCTCCGTGATCATCACTACAACACAGAAATATGGACTCTGTGTTTATGTCTCCCTGTGTCTTTGTCTCTCTGCCCCCCTCCCCCCCTTCTCTCTCTCTAATCCCAACACAGTCTCTCTCTCAGATGTCTGTCTAACATGAGTCTGGTTCTGTCCGAGGTTTCTGCCCGTTAAAGGGAAGTTTTTCCTCTCCATTGTAACTTGCTAAATATTGCAAAGCTCTGTACTCATGGTGGGTTAAGATGAGATCAGACTTCTTATCTTGTCTTGATGTTGGGTTTCTGTTAATAAAATTTTATGACCATTTACAGGTCCAGACCTGTTAACGCTTGGAAAGTGTCTTGAGATAACGTTTGTTATGAATTGGCGCTATATAAATAAAGATTGATTGATTGATTGATTGATTGATTGATTGATTGACCTCAAACTGACGACTCCTTTCACTGAGGATGAACTTTACCGTACTGACCAGAATACAAGGACAAGGGTTTTATTTTTAAATGATGTGAAAAAGTGGGATGATGCCACCAGCTTTTTGTAAAGCTTGTGACCTCACTGTGGCTGTGGTGATCAGCCAATCACAGCAGAGGAGCAGTGATCGTCCCGAGCAAAGTGGATCAAAAGCAGAGAGAGTTAAAATATCTGGAGTCACAGAGTGACCGACTGAAAAATACTGAAAGAAAAACTGATCGTGGTCCTCACAGCGGTCGTTTCTAAGAGCCTGACAGAAGGGTGAGTGAGTCTGTTAGTGAGAAACGTAACTAAAGGCGTCATTATCAGAGCTCACTGACTGTACTTACAGACAAAAACCAGATCAGTCTGTTGTTACAGAGATTTTCTCAGAGTTTCAATAAAAAATCTTTTTTTTAAAGAAAGTAAATTTTAGTTTTCAGAGTTTTTTTTTCTGAAGATTGATCTTGAAAAGTGGGGGTGTCTTATTAACAGGGTCGTCCTATATTCTGGTTAATACGGTAATTATTTTGTGCAGAAGCACAGAGGTCAAACTGTCTGAGCTGTAACAGGTCACATGTTGGTCCAGCGTGAGGCTCCGGGTCACCCCAGGACCTCCCTGAATCAGTCCCGAAGCACGCAGGTCAGACTCACTCCAGCTCCTCGAAGTCCACGTCACTGCTGTCCATGGAGTTGGAGGGGTTGCTGGCGGGGCTGTCGGATGAAGAGGACATGGCCCGGAGCCGGTTCTGCTGGTAGCGGAGGGAGCGCTGACGGATGCTGTCCCTCCTCGACAGATACTGGATCATCCTCTGGGCGTAGTAAGCAGCTGGAGACAGTCTGGACACAGGAAGAGGTCTGGTTTAACCTTTAGAGGGTCTGAATGAACCCGTGTAACGAGCTGACACAGAGCGCCGGCGTCTTACCTGGCTGGGTCGGGGTAGATGGGGTGGTCTCTGGATCCTGACATGTCGTAACGAGACAGCGATAACAGAGACGACTCCAGAAGTCTCCTGTTCGAAGCAGACAGAGGAACAGATGTTAGAACCACCACGATCTGGACTCTGTGAGCCCTGTAGACCACCTGTACCTCCTGAACCTGAACCTGAGACTAAAGCAGCTCGTACCTCCTGAGGGAGTCCTCGTCTGGGGGGTCAACAGGCATTTCTTGGCTTAAGGCCTCCGGTGGCTCGGCCGACCTCCCGGCAGCCGCCTGCCGGTACACCCGCTCCCACTGCGCCGTGTCCTGGTTGTAGACCAGACCCACCGTCTGCTCCCCGGCCTGGCTGGGGGTCGGAGCGATGGGGAAGGCCACTGGTCCTGATCCTCCTCCTCCTCGGGGGGGCTGAGGCTGCTCGCTGGGCTCATGAGGCCCCCTCCTCTCTGTGGGCTGGACCTCTAGAGTCCTCCGGCTCTCCTCGGGCTGCCATGAGGAGGAGGAAGGAGGGAAGGAGGAGGAGGGGTCCAGGGTGGAGGCGGAGGTGGAGGAGGCCTGGTTGGTGCGCTCCCAGCGCTGGGAGTCGTGGTTGAAGGTGAGCAGGTTGTGGCAGGCCCTGCAGCGGTTCAGGTGGCCCCTGGAGGAGGGGGGGGGGACGTTGTTCTCCAGGCTGTGAGAGGAGGGAGGAGGGGGGAGGGGGGGCTGGTAGTGGATGATGGTGGGGGAGGAGGAGGAACCAGAGGAGGGTCCTGGTCTATCAGGGTCCATGTTATTGTTCAGCAGTTCTTGGCTGGGCTCCTGCCCCCCGTCTCCCAGACCGCCCCCTAAAGGTGGCTCCAGGTCCTGCATGCGGTCGAACTCCATGAAGTAGCGGCTCAGGTTGCACTGCAGCACGTTCCTGAAGGACGCCGTGTTGCTGCGAGAGCCGTCCCAGAACGGGTGGTGGCCGCTGCTGGTCCCGGCGCCGTCCCGTCCTCCGGGCTCACCTGGCTGAGGGAAGCCCCGCCCCTCAGAGGCAGAGGTGTAGACCGGGGACTGAGAGGAGCCGTCCTGCTGCCTCAGCACTGACAGCAGGCTGATGGAGGAGGAGGAGGTCCGGGGAGGCAGCATCCCGGGGCCCACCCCGCCCTCCCTCATACTCAGCAGGCTGCGGGTCCAGTCCGGTCCAGGTCTGGGGGTGGAGTGAGGGTCCATGCTGGGCGCCGTGGTGCTGATAGAAGAGCCGGCGCTGTAGTAGACGGAGGTGAAGGCGGAGGGTCGCTCTGACTGCGGTCTGGGCTCGGTGCGGGCCGAGGAGAAGGTGGAGGCTGTCGGAGGCGGGGGGACTTCAGGAGGGGCGGGGTTAGAGGAGAGGGAGGGGCTCCGACTGATGGAACAGCGGCTGCACAGACACACCATGCCCAGGTGCTGGGTGCAGCCGGGGTACGGAGGCCCTCGGTCAGGACCCGGGTACTGAGCCAGAGGGATGCTGGGAGATTCCCCCACGCTGCCTCCGCCGTCCCCCAGAGGGCGCTGCTGCTCCCCTCCTGCCTGCGCCCCCGGCGAGCGAGACGACAGGATGTGCAAGAAGTTGTGGAGGATGGGCGTGCGGCGGACCGGCTGTGAAGGCAGGAAGGAGCGCTGACGGAAGTGAGGCATCTCAACGCTGTCCATCGGGACCTCCGAGTCCTCCTCGTTCTGAGAGAGCGGAACAGAAACATCAGATCAGAAACCAGACCGTTTCTCTGTTCAGACCTGAGACCAGGACTCAGAGACCAGGACTCAGAGACCTCAGACTCACCTGCTGATTGGATGGATTCACAATCGCTGTCAGCAGGTTGTGACCGAGCGGATCGAACCTCACCAACCTGAAAAACACACACAGAGATCGATACGAAGGTCAGACCTCTACCTGTCCCCCACAGGGACACACGGGTCTGATACGAGGACTGGGATCTCTGAGTCTGACCCACCGGACTCTCTCGGTGTCGCTGCCCGTCTTCACCACGGCGAACGGCTCCGGTCGGCTCCAGTCCCAGAAGTGCAGCTCGTTGTTGGTGGCGATGAGGAGCAGCTGAGCGGTGGGATGAAAGGCCAGGGAGGCGATGGCGACGTTGCTCTCTGTGAACCAACTCTCACTACCGCCCTGCGGACACACACACACACACACACACACATCAGTTATGACACAGAGAACCTCAGGACTCGTCCCTGTACGTAGTTCCTCAGGAAGCCGCTTCACTCGTCTCCATATTCACAGATTCAGACTCACATGTAGGTCCCAGATTCGGACTTCGCCATCAAGGCACCCAGAGGCCACCAGGCCGGGGATGGTGGGGTGAAAGGTCACACACCAAGGGGTCCTACGGTGGCCCACGAGGGAATGCAGGCACTTTCCAGTCTTGACCTCGGTGATGTAAATGTTGTGGTTGACGTGTGTGGAGGCCATGAGCGTCCTGAGAGGAGCAGAGACATAAAACTGTAACAGGGAACAGAAACCAGCTGAATCTGAAGAAACCACAGCAGGGGGGTCAGCTGAAGGCCTCCAGGTTACAGGATCACTCCTTAAACTGTTTCAGCTTACAGGCCCCGCATCCCAAAGTCCCTGGTCTCACCTGTCAGGGCTGAAGGCCAGCAGGAAGGTTGAGCGAGGGCTGTCCGGCAGCTCCACTTTCTGTCAGACAAACAAAAACATCCCTGTTTGAGTCAAACTCCTTTTCTAAGAGGCGGGTTTTCTGACTCGCACGTGAAGAGCTCTGACCTGACTCTGCCACTTCATCCAGCGGACTTTCTCCTCCACCAGCAGCTGCAGGAGCCTCTGAGAGCCGAACGTCTGAGAGCCGCGCTCCCGGCTCGACAGGATCCGGACCGAGTTCCTCTGACGGGATGCCATGATGCTACCAACGGACTCCTCTGATTGGCTGCTCACTCCCACTGCGCTCCGTCCACCGTCGCCATGCAGAGTCTAAGCTGGAGGACGGAAAGAGAGGAAGGGGTGAGAGCTGAAACTCTTTCTACTGTTCCTCAAACTGCAGGACAACGAACCTGCATCAGCGATAAAAAGGATGAGAAATTTAAAGAGTTTTCATCCAACAGATAGAAACACTTCCTGGTTTATGATGACATCATCCTGGCGTTTAGTATTTGATGTTTTATGTGCTGTGAACTCATCTTAGAGTTCACACACACAGACACTATGACCTCAGATTTAACAGCCAAATAAGAGGAAGCATCAACATGTTTAACCAAATGAGTGCAGAGAACACTCAGGAGTTCTTTCACCTGCTGAGCTCACCTGTTCCTCCTCACACTCACTTTAAAGTCAGTAACATACACTGACACACGCTCACGCTAAGGGCAGCAGATCACGGCCTCTTTAAAGCTCCTGTGAGGAGTTTTTATCTGGCTGTAAAACAAGCTCAGATTAAATCATCTCATGTTGCTGCGCTGGAGTTTCACTGGATTGGTAAAACATACCATGTGGTCCAGCTGAAACTGAGGCTCGATCCTCTCCTATATCTTCAGGATCTTTTCCTGACTCTGATGTCCTCTAGTCTTCACCCCTCACATCACACCGTCTTCTTGTTCCTCTCACTGGCCCTCTGCACATCTCAACTTCCTGATTCCTCCTCCGTTCTCTCTTCTTCATTTCTATCCCTCTCTTCTGCTCCATTCTTCCGCCTTCTTTAACAAAATAACTTCAAATATTTCTGTTTTCGATTTCTCTTTTACATTTCAGCCTGAAAGTGACAAATATGAAAATCTCAGGGTTAAACTCCTTGTATAATTTTTAGGGACGGGCGAGTACTGAGTATTGAGCTCTCGTGAAGGCTGCCGATGTCAGACACCGATACTCGATCTGCACCGAATCTCTTGGTGTAGAGCATCTCTCCCAGGTTGTGAGGAGCCAGCGAGTAGATGGCGAGGATGCCTTCGTCTGGAAAACCCCGCTGGCTGCTGGGAATGAAGACGGCCAGCAGCTGACCGTCTGCAGAGATGTCACAGCTCGCATCGTTGTAGATTTTACAGTTTTCACATCAGTCCTCCTGGCCAGTAGTTGGCGCTGCACTGCTGCAGTTTTACACCACAGGAAACCATCATGTGCGTCAGGTCCTGTTCAGACTATGAAGGATCACATCTGTAGGAGCTATTCAGTGTTTTTTCTTTGTTTTGTTTATAATTTAGTTTAGTGTTCAGATTTATATTATTTTTAAATCAATTTTGATTTAATTATGATTATTTTTTTGTTAGTATTCCAGTAGTTCATTATTCCTTTAGTTTGGGTGTTTTGTTTATTATTTGTTTAATTTGGGCACGGTGGCACTATAGGTTATATAGGTAGGCGCACGGTAGGGACCAGCATGCACCTGGGTGCATTTACCGGAGCGGGAGAGGCACGGGGATTTTTCCTTTGTTCTGTGTTTGCTTCGTTTCTGGTTAAATAAACCATGTTTTTTTAGTAAAAATTGGACATTTGTTTAGACCTTACGTTTTCTCCCATCCGTGTACACAACAACCCACGGAGCAAGAGAGGCCTTTTGAGCCTTTTATGAAAGAGTTTGTTTGCAACTTTTCGTTGCCCTTTTTTGTGGACAAACAGCCTCTACAACACATGTGTCAAACTCAAGGCCCGCGGGCCAAATATGGCCCGCCACGTAATTTTATGTGGCCCGTGAGAGCTTATCCCACAATGCCTGTCGACTATGATACCCGCGATTTGACGGCTCACCGCCACTACACAGCAGTGTTTCTACATCAATGCCAACGAGTGGAATTGAGAAATAAATAATGATCCCAAAATGTCCAAGAAGAGAAAAGTTGATAAAGATGGAAGACTGTTTCAAGAAAGATGGGAAGGCCAATACAAGGAGAAAGACCGGTATGTCTTTTGTGTTACGAGGCGTTGTCTGTTGTCAAAGAGTACAATCTGCGGCGGCATTTTGACACCAAACACGGAGCTAAGTACGCAAAGCTAGCCTTCAAGAAAAGCAACAAATTGCCCAAGAATTAAAAGGCAAACTGCGGTTGCAGCAGAGCGTGTTTTCGAAAGCCACAGCCCAAAATAAGGAGTATTACGTTTATTTCACATTACATTCGATTACATTTACTTACATTTATAAGTTACATCTGGCCCTTTGAGGACAGCCATTAGGCTGATGTGGCCCTCGGTGAAAATGAGTTTGACACCCCTGCTCTACAATATCTTAAACTGAGAGCGCGCTGTTTGGGTTTCTGTTTTGGACTCCGTGGCTGTGACTGAGCTGCTTTTTCTTTTTTAGAAATAAAAGTCTTTGTTCACGATGATCTGTCATTGTGTTCAGTGAAATGTCGAGTAATAAAAGTACTCAGTATCAGTGAGTACTTGTATCTGTCTAAAAAAACCTGGTTTCAAACATCCTGAATAATATTTCACAGGATCTGCTCGCTGTACTCACCTGACGTTTACCTCGCCATCATTTCTACGACATCACTGTAAGCTCCTTAAAACGCCACCTTCAGGATCCATACACACCAGTTTTAGTTAATAACAGATATTAATGAAGAAATAATCATATGATGCTCTGTTTAACACCAAAAGAGGAAAACGCTCAAACGATTCGGAGGTAATGCGTATGCAGGGGCGTAGCTACGTATTTAAAGGGCCAAAGATGATCTTCATCACTAAAAGAAACTCAAGTTCATCCCTTCTTTCACTGCCTGGGGAGACTTTTGAGCAGAGTAGTGATCCACCTCCGTCTGGGGGAAAGAAGTACGGCTGCAACAATTAATCAAATAATCAAAAATTAATCGTTTAAAAAATCAATCCTCAAGTATTTTGATAATTAATTGATCGTTTTAAGTGATTATTAAAGAAAAAAAAGCCCAAATTCTCTGATTTCAGCTTCATGAATGTGAATATTTTCTGGTTTTCTTTGCTCCTCTGTGACCGTCCTGAATATGTTCGGTTTGTGGACAAAAAGAGACATTTGATGATGTCATCATGGACTCAGAGAAACACTGACATTTACACCATTTCCTGACATCTTATGGACCAAACAACTGCTCCATTAATCAGAAGAACAACTGACAGATTAATGGATCATGAAACAGTTGCAGCCCTGGAAAGAAGTTCAAAAACACGAGTCTTTCTGAGGAGCCTGAGACACAATTTTCCATCGTTTTTAACCAGTTTATGGCTGTGATGTGCTGCTCCCTCCAGACTGACAGACAGAAGAACGCTAACAGAGCAAAGAGCAGAAGAAAACGTTAGAAAAGCTGCTGTAAATATCGGTGAAGTTCTGTGAGATTCAAACAGAGAAAACGCTGCAGAGACGGAAAATCACTCCAACGAACGATACGAAAAACTACAGATCAGCTGTCCTCTCATTTGATCGGTTTGTTTTGGTCCTGCGCAGACTGATAAATCCACCTGCCTGCAGTCTGATCTGTTTAATGAGAGGATGAAGCTATGATGAAGATGAAGATGAGGATGAAGATGAGGATGGTTTGTGGAGCAGCTCCTGTGTTTGTTTCTCCTGTAGTCTTTGTGGGGAGTGATGTAACAGCTGTTTGTGGTCACAAAAACATGATAATAAGCACTAAAAATATTACAGCACGACTCCAGAGCAGCCTGTTCTGATTCAAATGTCAGCTTTAAAGGGTCATTCTGCTGTTTTAAAACACGTCATCATTTTTACCACAAAGAAAACGCAGATACTGAGTCCAACCTGAGCCTGTCAGAGGAGCCTTAAACAGACTGTTGACCTGCTGCAGGCGGAGAGCGCTACCTTTAACTGTTAGCCTCCAACATCAACAGCAGAGGCCATGTTTCTGTGTGTGTGTGTGGGTGTGTGTGTGTGTGTGTGAGCTCTGAGTGCTGTTATTAGATTAAAGTCAGATGAAGTTTGTTCTGTTTAGGTTCATTTACAGTCCTCTGCTAACGTTAGCGTCCACACAGCCAGGTTTGGGTTGTTTACAGATTTTCCTCACACAGTTTTGGATCATTTCCTCAGTAAAGACGCTGCCAGATATCCCAGCATGCAAAGCAGCAAAGATCAGATCTGAGCCCACACACCACGGGGAGAGCAGATCTGTCCGTGTTATTCAGTGAAACTATGACACATAATCCATTAATCTATGGACGGACAGAAACGCGGTCCAACGGCTCATTTAGAACGACGTGTTCACGTCGTTACTCAGGTCAAACGTTTGGTGATGAAACAAAACTTCATCTGTTTTAAAGTCAGATTAAAATCTGTGACCAATCTGAGACTAATGAAGCACTGCAGCCGCTACATGTGAGGCTGTTACTCTCTAATCTGTTCGATTCATAAAGGTCTAAAAATTTAACCAAAGAAACAAAAACTGCAAACGATGTCAGAGTGAAGTCTTTAAATGTTTTCAATTAATGTCATAAAAACGATCAAAACAGATGGGGCCTCAAACACCAAGGTCTGCCCATGGCCTCCTGAGGGACGAAGCGTTTCAGACAGAGGCTGAAATAAGAGTTTTCTCAAACACCAGAGAGAAAAAAAAAAGGGATTTTTTTTGAGCTGTAAATCATGTAAACACACTACAGGGGCACCAGAGGGACAAACTAAAGATTGAAAAACACAACACCCCCTCTTTAAAGGTGTGCATCTGCTTCCTGATTAATAAATATGTGACAACAATGAAATCAGAGCGTCTGCATTCACATTCATCAAAAAGCAGCAGTTTTCCAGTGTAGGTCTCATAGAAGATACACAGATCAACACACTGTTTTACACACCCAGAGAGGGTCCGTACGTCACACCCGACTCTGTGACACAGCAGCACAAACTGCTTCAGATTCTAACACGTCACTGACAGCTACAGACCCGTGGCTGCAGGTCACAGCCGCAGGTCTGTAGCTTTAAGTCCCTGGATCTCTGGAGCCACAGCTCGGCGTAACGAGGGCCCGTCTCTCAGCAGCTTTCATCAGCTCCGTCCTTGATCCCAGCTGCTCCAGTGGCCGGCAGCAGAGCTCATGCTGCTCCGTTCCCACTGTGCATGTTTGGAATATTTTGGAACACTCTGAATGTGAAGGACAGCCAGGCCGAGGGGAGAGCCCGGTTCAATCAACTTTCACCAGGAAAAATAAAGAGGAAGGAAAAAAAAGTCCTCGCAAGAATGTGGACTCAAACAGAGCTGAGTCTGAGGCCGGGACTGACGGGGGTCAGGCTGGAGAGGAGTGATTCAACAATGAGAGTGAAATGATCCCTTCAGGTGTCAAACATATACAGGATGATGTTCAGGAACACTGGAAACTCCTGAGAAAGGAGTCACATGACTTCCTACAGCCTTGGTTTTCTTTGCACAGCTATTTAAAAAGCAGCTCTTTGCAAATATCTGTTTGTTTTTCTTTCAAAACTTCGAGACAGAAACATCAGTGAGGAGAATAAAGCACAACAACAAATTAAGATTATAATCACAAACCATCCATGAGACTCCATGATCATATTTCAACCTGTGAGGATGTAACAGGTTGATGAGACTTTATTCCCTACAGTCATTCAAATGAGAAATGGAATCTGTTCTACTTCATAAAACACAATAAAAACACACCCTTGTAGTTTTATTAAGCATTATTTTTGTCTTACTCTACAGCAAAACTTCAACTCTGGGCTGTTATTATTGGGGCGTCCTGATCTGATACTGATATCAGCAAAAACAAGGATCAGATAATATCGACCTGAATCTAAGAAGTCCATTCCAGACTCCACTCCAGCACTTCTATCCAGCACGCAGAGCCCATGTGATCACAACAACAGCGTGCGAAGGTGCTAACAAAGCACCAAGGAGGAGCAGTGATGTCAAACTCGTCATGCACAAGTTTCCTGCTGTGGTACAGAAGTGAGGAAGTTTAATACATTTAAACTTTAAACATTCACTGACGAAGAGCGACAAACAGAGCTGAACGTCACACCATTCCTGCTGATAGCGTATCAGATCAATATCGGTTTCAGCCAATACTCAAGGGTGTAATATCGGTATCATATCAGAAGTGAAAAGGGTGTATCGCAGGGGTCTCAAACTCGCGGCCCCCAGAACAATATTTTGTGGCCCCCTGCCTGAAATCAAAGCTTTGTGTTAGTGCGGCCCGCCTGTTTTTTCTTACATGCATCTGTGCGTTTTATATTTTTTAACACTTGTGGGCTTCCATAGCTCAGGCTCATGACAACAACGTGAATTAGCAATTGGTCACTTGTAACATGTTTGCGTCACCGAGTGGATGGAAAATATATCCTTTCACCTCATGCTGTACGATGTTTGTCTGTGTTTGGATTAGGGATAGACCGATTATCGGCCCGGCCGATTATCAGAGCATATATTTGTCATTTTGACCCATATCGGCATCGGCCTTTTTTTTAATACGACGGCCGATAATAGGTAACTTCAAAACTGGGTTATTTTGGCAGTAATGCAGCTGCTCCTCTCCTTTAGACGACATGCTGCTGAGCCTGGAACATGTTAAATAAACATGTGCTGAAAGGCATTTAAACAAAGTGAAGGATCAGAGTTTGGATTATTCAAAATTTTGATGCCAATATATTCACTTTTACTGCAAATGAATATCGGCTGCAAATATCGGTTATCGGCCTCCATCACGGCTAATAATCGGTATCTGCCCTGAAAAAAAAAAAAAAAAAAAAAAAAAAAAGTATATCGGTCTATCACTAGTCTGGATCATGTGTCTTTTTGCAGCACCTCTCTGTGTGAAAAGCTCTTCTCCACAATGAACTTTAATAAGTCAAAGTTCAGGTCCAAACTTAGAGATGAGCATCTTAAAGTCATACTGAGGGTCTCAGTCTCTTCATCCCTCAAACCAAATGTTCTGAAGAACTCTTCATGTTCTGCATGTTCTGACCAGGTAAGACTGAGAGGATTGGATCAGTTGTACTTTATTGAAGCCCTGTTTTTTTTTGTGGAACACTTGATGCGGCCCAGCCTCATCCAGACACTACCTCCAGCGGCCCCTTGGTGAGTTGAGTTTGAGACCCGAGCAAAATAAAAATAAAACCCATTTCTACACTGCAGATAAATTTCAATGAGTTTGGAAAACACCAAAGATCAGGTGATGTGATCAGGCTTTTCCCCTGCTGCTCGCCCTCATCCAGCTCCATGGAGGGCTTTGATCAAAGATACTGACACAGATCTGCAGAGGTTTTCAAAAATGAGGATCTCAGATAAAACTTATAAAGTTTTATATCAATGATCTGCCCTATCGATCAGCTCTTTGTCCTGAAAACTGATCAGACTTTTTGGGTTTGTATCAGACTGATACTTGATACATGACTGAATCAGTGCATTCATGGCAGAAATCAAATTTTCAGGTCACTTAACCTCTCAGTGAAAGCTTGTTGCTTAATGAGGAGTAGCGTTGACTCTCGTGTCTGACTCTAAACAGATAAACAGCTGAAGATAACTCCTGTTAACTCCCATCTGTTGATTTACAGAAACAAAAACAGTAAAAAATGACAAATCATCACAGTAATAATCTACAGAGTACATAACAACAGTGACATGAAGCGTTGGAACTGTCAGCATTAACCCATTTTTAAAACAAGGTACAACGTCAGTAGATCAGAAACTTACTCACAGGTTCGTGTCAGTCTGTGTAATAAGTGAAAACATCTCAAAAGACGCTAACAGCACATCTGACACAGTTAGATTCTCAATAATGAACCAATTAGATGGCAAAGAAGGTTGAATTAAAGGTTGTTTTGTGACTCAGGTGAACTGAAATTGTGTTTTCACATATAGTGTCTTGTAGCTCTGAATTACGTAACAATGCTCACTAAATAAAGATTATGAAGGTCTATTTGTGTCACTGGCTGAATAAGAAACAATGTAAGAAACCACCACCACTGATAACTGCTTTGAGTTTCACATCAGACTTATTATAACCCTGGTTTGTTTCAGCCTTCAGCCACAGCTCCTGTAACCACTGACAGCAGAGGAGTGAAATATCTGCACCCGAGTTATCATACAACCACAGCACACACAAAACTAAGCAGAGTAATACACAGCTTACTTTATATTTATCCATTTAACATCATGTTAGGAACAACTCTGACTGACTCAGATCAATGAGCAGCTGCATTATTTCACTGCAGTGATACCGTCTGACAATCTGAATCATTCTTTATTACTCACACACTGCTGTAAACACATCATATGAAGCCATTCCTGATCCAATCCACAGCAGAACAAACACTGGACCCTTCATTATACGCGTTACATCACTGTCACATCAGCATCATGTCAGCTCACAGTCACAGCTACAGCTGTTTTATTACATCATATTGGAAAACAATGACTCCCTGCTGATCGTTAGTGTCATAAACCATTCAAAAACTGTTTAAAGAGTGAGTTTAGATGATGTAATCCAGCCTTTTAAACCGCCCATCGAAAGCTAACCAGAGAGCTAACTTAGCATTAGCCCATTCCGGATATAGCTGAGAAGGAAACGATCCAGAAAATGAACGGCAGCGATTTTCAATATTTAAATAATATAAACGTGAAATCAGAATAGAGAGCTGCTTCTGTGTGTTTTATTTTAAACAAACAGAGTTAAAACAGATCAATTAAAGCGTGCTGGCCTACCTTTAGTTGTCGAGTCGCTCCCCAGTGGTGCCATCATAGGCTAACACAGCTAACAGGCTAACCAAAGAGCTAAAAGGCTGTCTTCGATGCTAGCTGGTTAGCTCGTTAGCTCGTCCGGCCACAAACGAAGAATGTGTCCGCCGATAATATACAGCAGTCTGACGCTAACATCGGTGTTTATCGTTAATTCTGTTGAGAAACATCCACAGGTGTTAAAACACATCGTTCATATTCTCAGAGAGAGACTGGGAAACGATGTTTTTTAAGGCTTTGGTCCAAATGTTTCACTAGCTGCCCGACGACACAATGCTACTGCGTAACTAGCCATCAGCTAATCAGTCACACACTCGAGGCTTATCAGCAGAGCGCCGATCACGATGATCGAACGAAGCATTAAAACAGTCACCCATGTCTGTGAAGTGAAAGCTAATCATCAAATTAGAGGATTTCTTCACAATAACTAAAGAAACTATAATATTTAAGATACACAACATTCAACTCTAGTTCAACTCTACAGAAAAGTAAAACACAAATTACATCCGAGACACGTCGACATCGAGACGCCTCACATCGATTGCAAACCCTTGAGTAAATGAGTCCTTTTTATTGATGGAATAAAATTAAAGGATTTATTCAGGATGGCCGCAGAAATTTTATAAGATACATTATAATTGATTATTTACATGTTGTAATTTTAAATTCTTATGATATCTGTGTGTCCTGTAGGGATCATGCTTAAGGGTTTCTGCTTTGTAGCAGGAAGATGCAGTCACTGCCTCTCAGTCTGTTTAAACAAGCTGGTGTTAAAGTGTTAGTGTTTAAATCCTGACTTTAAAGTTAGAATAAAAACTTCTTCATTACATCTTGGAATTCAATTCCTCTGACAAATTCTATCAGGTCAAAACAAAATGCTTGGGTCAAAAATTATGATCTGATGATTCAGGTTCAGGTCAGAGACCAGCAGATTAAAAGTGTTCAAGCATCAGCATCACCTGATGAGGCAGTGTTATTGAAACAAGTGAAAAGAACAGAGAGATGGCAAAAAATGAGATTGTTTTTTTCTAAATATTTTTTTATTGCTTTTCTCATTTCAGATTATAACACATATGCCAAAGCACAACAATAACAACAATAACACCAACCCCCACCCCAAATAAGGTCCTCAGCATGAAGACAGTACTCAGCTCCTTAAAAAAAATCATAAGAGAAAAATATGTATATATATACACATACATATAAACCCACATATACATATACACACATGCAGTCTTTGTTCCTAGGGATCACCGTGCAGGGCGGGCTTGTAACAGACAGAAATCAATTAGCTTTCTTTTCTTTGCATTTGCAACAAAGTCTTTGGGATATATATGCAACAGACGTTACTTGGGTTCAACAGGAATTATACATTCTGTTAATCTTGAAATCAAACAAAGGGTTTCCTTCCAAAATGTCTGGAGTTTTTGACATTCCCACATGCAATGATACAAAGTGCCTCTCTCTGTATTACACTTGTAACAGTTGTCCGGAATACTGGGATTGAAACGGTTTATTTTAACGGGAGTAATGTAGGTTCTAAAGAGCCATTTGTATCGTAATAATCTGCCTCTTGTGTTAACACTCCAGGTTTGTGCTAAAAGGCAGGCCTTTTGCCATTCCTCTGCTGGAATATCAACCTGTAAATCATTTCTCCAAGATGATAGAAAAGAATTAGAGTTTTCCCTCAAACCATCTAAAAGCATATTATAAAAAAAAGGGATTATTAGATGAGGACAGCAGATTTATTCTCTATGAGCACAGAAATGAGACGTTAATTATACATTTACACTTGAACCATAAAATCACATAGAACACATCAGCAGTGTTAGTCAGGCTTAAATGGTGAAAATGTTTAAGAGTTTTAACATGATGTACATTTATTATTACATGTAGAAATTATATTTCAGTTAATAAAAAACAGGTTTACAGAAACCTTTGTGAAATCATGAAAATTATTTGACAGAAGTCTTTGAAATTTAAGGTAATGAAAAAGGTTTCAGATATTTCTCACAGAGTATTAACCTGTACTAACAGAATTTAAACAGTTATAGTTGTGTGAAATTTACTTTTTAAAATCCAGAATCATAAATTAGAAAATATCTGATGGAAAAATGTTCCTTTAACTTGAAGTCATAAACCAGTGACTGAAAAATGTTAATGTGTAACAGTCAGAGATTTAAAATATTAAAAATACAAAGACATGAAAGATGAATCAACTCATTTTTAACAAGTTTAAAGAAAATATTGTTTACAATATGTACAAAAGCAGAACATTCAGGAACCATGATATAAACAAAACTTGTTTTCATGATTCACATGCAAAACAAAGGATGAGGCAGGAAGAGAGGTGCACACACACACACACACGCACACGCACACGCACACGCACTCCTCAGAAGTTTTCCTTGTAGAAGTTAAACCCGAAGTGTTCACACTGAGCCTTGATGACTTTAGCCAGAGCCGGAGAGCCGCAATAAAAGACGTGAACCTTCCCCTTATTCTCCTCCGACACTTTCTGAAACACCTGCAGCTCAAACAAGGACAAAAACACAGTCTGAAAAACAACAACAACAAAACACAGTCTGAAAAACAACAACAACAAAACACAGTCTGAAAAACAACAACAACAAAACACAGTCTGAAAAACAACAACAACAAAACACAGTCTGAAAAACAGCAACAAGAAAACAGTCTGAAAAACAACAACAACAAAACACAGTCTGAAAAACAACAACAACAAAACACAGTCTGAGAAACAACAACAACAAAACACAGTCTGAAAAACAACAACAAGAAAACAGTCTGAAAAACAACAACAACAAAACACAGTCTGAGAAACAACAACAAGAAAACAGTCTGAGAAACAACAACAACAAAACACAGTCTGAAAAACGACAACAACAAAACACAGTCTGAAAAACATCAACAACAAAACACAGTCTGAAAAACAACAACAACAAAACACAGTCTGAAAAACAACAACAACAAAACACAGTCTGAAAAACGACATCAACAAAACACAGTCTGAAAAACATCAACAACAAAACACAGTCTGAAAAACAACAACAACAAAACACAGTCTGAAAAACAACAACAACAAAACACAGTCTGAAAAACAACAACAACAAAACACAGTCTGAAAAACAACAACAACAAAACACAGTCTGAAAAACGACATCAACAAAACACAGTCTGAAAACAACAACAACAAAACACAGTCTGAAAAACAACAACAACAAAACACAGTCTGAAAAACAACAACAACAAAACACAGTCTGAAAAACGACATCAACAAAACACAGTCTGAAAAACATCAACAACAAAACACAGTCTGAAAACAACAACAACAAAACACAGTCTGAAAACAACAACAACAAGCCAACTATTAGAATCTGAAACACCTGAAGTTCAAACAACAACACACAGACAATCCAAATCCGAGAACTCTGGATTAAAAAGCAACAAATCCAGTGTGTCTGAAACACCTGGGACACACTTTTAAATTTAAAGGGACAGTTAGTAATTTTAAGGTACAGTGTGGCCACGTATGATATAGAGAAACTTAAACAATGTTTCTGTTGTGTTTTATATTCTTAAAACCTTCCTGTGTGGGCTCACCTTCCCCCACTCCGGTCTGCCAGGCTGAGTCCTGGTCCTCAGTCCTGTAATGGAGTCCCTCTTCTCCTTCTTGGCCAGCAGGTCCAGTGCCATCTGCAGGCCGATAGCCTTCATGTCGTTCTTACTGAGCGCTGACGTCATGTACATGTGCATCTCCAGGAAGCGTCCTGTCAGACGACACAGAGGGTTTATTTCTCACAGGTTATCAACAGGATGACCTGACAGTTTTTGTCTCAGTGTGTCGGACCTTCAGGCTCCTCGTCGGCCTGATCCATCTCCAGTTTGGTCAATAAACTGACGAACCACTCAAAGGACTTCTGGTCTCTGTTGATCCAGATAAAGTCCACCTGCAGGGTCCAGAAGAAGACGTCTGATCTGTAGCTTATCGTTAAAGTCTAACCGGTCAAACTGAGGCTCTGTGGTGTTTTCTTACTTTACGTAGCTTCATCTCGCTGTCTTTGATGTTCTCACACCACGAGTAGTTACAGCTCGGACAGTTCTGCTTCCTCCGCCGGTACCTAAAGACGTTACAGAGCCGTTATAGCCCACATCGTATCTGACCACAGGACACGTCTGCTGAGAAGGAGGGAGGTTTTCCTACAGACTGGTTTATGATCAGAGGAGTCGCCCCCTGCTGGACGTTGACTTGAGGGTCTGAGCGTCTCACCTGTACATGATGCTCTGCAGGATGGAGGCGAACGGCGTGATGCCGATACCAGCTCCAATCAACACAGCGTGTTCAGAGGCGAAGATCTGTCGGGTCGGAGTCCCGTACGGTCCGTCTACGTAACACTGACTCAGGGCAGCATTTGGGTCATAAGTAAGAGTTAAGTTTAAGTGAGAGATTGAAGTCAAGACTCTAATGACTGAAAACATAAATAAAGATCATAATTCAGTCTAAAGGTCCTGTTCTGGGACCCGTCACAGGATTCGGACTTCGATGCTGATTTTGACGTCGTCTCACCTTGATGTTGCAGAATCTGTGATTCTCACCAAACTTGGCAGAAACCTGCAGAGGAAAGACTCAGATTATTACAGTTTATCTACAGTTAAGTAATCTAGCGTTAAGCCACGCCCCCACCTCTCTGATTGGAGGAGCCTCTCCTCGCTCAGCTGGCCCCAGCTCGTCAGGAGGAGGCTCTGCTTGGGCCGGGGATCCAGATGTCGGGGGCGGGGTTAGGTCTGACTGGAATCCGTTCTGACGGTACATCATCAGCTCGACGGCGTCGTCTGCATTAGACGCTACAGCGCCACCACAGTCTGATGAGCTGAACAACTCCTCCTGACAGAAAGGAAGGGACGGGGTGGTGCAGAGATTAAGTTACCGTGAAAAAGTTTGTTTTCCTTCAGTTCTTCAGAGAGAATCCAGACTCCTTGTTGGTAAACCTGGGCTCGGAGCACTTGTCTGCGGTTCCTCAGGCTGGTGGCGAGTCGTTTGGGGCTGACTGTCTCGCTCTCCGGCTGCCTGAAATACTCGTACAGGCGGTTTGTCCACTGACCCATCGAACGGATGTGGAGCCACAAAGAGTCTGAGGGTCAAAGGTCACACAGAAACAGGTTCCTGATGTTTAAACTGAAGGTTATGTAGAAGGTTTAACGTTGAACTTCAGATCTGTTTGTGTTCATCATCATTTACAGCTTCACTTCTTATTTCCTCTCCATAGTGAGTCCATATTTGGTCATAACCTCGGCTCCAAACCAACTTTTTCATCAAACACTCAAAGTAAAAACTGGATTTAGAACATCAGCAGTTAATATTGATTATTGGAGCTCAAACCTGCTTCAGTGAGGTTGGAGAAAGAAGACACATTTAATAACACAGCTGCAGACGGAGCTGGTGTTTCAGTGGAAAGTGTGACCCTGTTAACTGGAGACTCTCAGCCGACCATCACTGACAGGTTCAGCTGAGAGTCACCAGTTAGCACGGTCACTCTTTACTCCACAACACCGGTTGATCTGTGACGCTCTGACCTCCATAGAAGTTGACTCCATGGTGTAGAATCGTTTCTGACAACCGACCACGGAACAACAGACCACAGAACAACCGACCACAGAACAACCGACCACAGAACAACTGACCACAGAACAACCGACCACAGAACAACCGACCACAGAACAACCGACCACAGAACAACCGACCACAGAACAACCGACCAGAACAACCGACCACAGAACAACCGACCAGAACAACCGACCACAGAACAACCAACCAGAACAACCGACCACAGAACAACAGACCACAGAACAACCGACCACAGAACAACCGACCACAGAACAACCGACCAGAACAACCGACCACAGAACAACCGACCACAGAACAACCGACCACAGAACAACCGACCAGAACAACCGACCACAGAACAACCGACCAGAACAACCGACCACAGAACAACCGACCAGAAAAACCGACCACAGAACAACAGACCACAGAACAACCGACCACAGAACAACCGACCAGAACAACCGACCACAGAACAACCGACCACAGAACAACCGTCCACAGAACAACCGACCAGAACAACCGACCACAGAACAACCGACCAGAACAACCGACCACAGAACAACCAACCAGAACAACCGACCACAGAACAATCGACCACAGAACAACCGACCAGAACAACCGACCACAGAACAACCGACCACAGAACAACCGACCACAGAACAACCGACCAGAACAACCGACCACAGAACAACCGACCATAGAACAACCGAACGCAGAACAACCGACCACAGAACGACCGACCACAGAACGACCGACCGCAGAACAACCGACCAGAACAACCGACCACAGAACAACCGACCAGAACAACCGACCACAGAACAACCGACCAGAACAACCGACCACAGAACAACCGACCACAGAACAACCGACCACAGAACAACCGACCAGAACAACCGACCACAGAACAACCGACCAGAACAACCGACCACAGAACAACCGACCAGAACAACCGACCACAGAACAACCGACCACAGAACAACCGACCACAGAACAACCGACCAGAACAACCGACCACAGAACAACCGACCACAGAACAACCGACCACAGAACAACCGACCACAGAACAACCGACCACAGAACAACCGACCACAGAACAACCGACCAGAACAACCGACCACAGAACAACCGACCAGAACAACCGACCACAGAACAACCAACCAGAACAACCGACCACAGAACAACAGACCACAGAACAACCGACCACAGAACAACCGACCACAGAACAACCGACCAGAACAACCGACCACAGAACAACCGACCACAGAACAACCGACCACAGAACAACCGACCAGAACAACCGACCACAGAACAACCGACCAGAACAACCGACCACAGAACAACCGACCAGAAAAACCGACCACAGAACAACAGACCACAGAACAACCGACCACAGAACAACCGACCAGAACAACCGACCACAGAACAACCGACCACAGAACAACCGTCCACAGAACGACCGACCAGAACAACCGACCACAGAACAACCGACCAGAACAACCGACCACAGAACAACCAACCAGAACAACCGACCACAGAACAATCGACCACAGAACAACCGACCAGAACAACCGACCACAGAACAACCGACCACAGAACAACCGACCACAGAACAACCGACCAGAACAACCGACCACAGAACAACCGACCATAGAACAACCGAACGCAGAACAACCGACCACAGAACGACCGACCACAGAACGACCGACCGCAGAACAACCGACCAGAACAACCGACCACAGAACAACCGACCAGAACAACCGACCACAGAACAACCGACCAGAACAACCGACCACAGAACAACCGACCACAGAACAACCGACCACAGAACAACCGACCACAGAACAACCGACCAGAACAACCGACCACAGAACAACCGACCAGAACAACCGACCACAGAACAACCGACCAGAACAACCGACCACAGAACAACCGACCACAGAACAACCGACCACAGAACAACCGACCAGAACAACCGACCACAGAACAACCGACCACAGAACAACCGTCCACAGAACAACCGACCAGAACAACCGACCACAGAACAACCGACCAGAACAACCGACCACAGAACAACCAACCAGAACAACCGACCACAGAACAATCGACCACAGAACAACCGACCAGAACAACCGACCACAGAACAACCGACCACAGAACAACCGACCACAGAACAACCGACCAGAACAACCGACCACAGAACAACCGACCATAGAACAACCGAACGCAGAACAACCGACCACAGAACGACCGACCACAGAACGACCGACCACATAACAACCGACCAGAACAACCGACCACAGAACAACCGACCAGAACAACCGACCGCAGAACAACCGACCACATAACAACCGACCACAGAACAACCGACCAGAACAACTGACCACAGAACGACCGACTGCAGAACAACCGACCACATAACAACCGACCACAGAACAACCGACCACAGAACAGCCGACCAGAACAGCCGACCAGAACAACCGACCACAGAACGACCGACCACAGAACGACCGACCACAGAACGACTGACCGCAGAACAACCGACCAGAACGACCGACCGCAGAACAGCCAACCGCAGAACAACCGACCACATAACAACCGACCAGAACAACCGACCACAGAACAACCGACCAGAACAACCGACCACAGAACAACCGACCAGAACAACAGACCACAGAACAGCCGACAGCAGAACAACCGACCACATAACAACCGACCACAGAACAACCGACCAGAACAACCGACCACAGAACAACCGACCAGAACAACCGACCAGAACAACCGACCACAGAACAACCGACCACAGAACAACCTAACGCAGAACAACAGACCACATAACATCCGACCACAGAACAACCGACCAGAACAACCGACCAGAACAACCGACCACAGAACAACCGGACATTTTGATGCTGCTCACAGAACTGGTCTGACTGAACGGAGCTAAAGTTGCTTCTGTTGACAAAACGTGTGCTCATCTTTATGATGTTGTGGGCTGTGAAGTGGTCTGTAAATCTGACTGTTCAAAACCAGTCTGTGGACTGTTCTGGACTAAAGGAGCAGAACACAAGAATTCCATCCTTCATGTTTAAAAGAGAATAAAGATGTTCCAGAATGTTCCTCACTGACACATCTCTTTGTTTCGCTGGTGAATAATGATGTTTTTCCTTCATCTATCTGTGTGTGTGTGTGTGTGTGTGTGTGTGTGTGTGTGTGTGTGTTTGTGTCATACCTGGCTGCTCCGGGGCGCTGCTGATGGTGAACGGGTGCCACTCGTACTTGGCGATGACGGGGATGTTGATGTAGACATAGTCTCCGGGTTTGAAGTGGAAGAACTGAGGACGCTTGATCACCAGGTGAGTCACCTGGACAAACAAAAACCGACCAATGAGAGGGGACAGAACATCTGGACCAGGATGGCGCTGACACATGGTCACTGTAAACACTCCTCTTTAAATCAAAGCTCCGCCTGCAGGATGACGACACCTACTGCACGCGCTCAGAGACGCGTCACACCCGTTTGTCTTTGAGATCCTGAGTCAGTGAAGCCAGGACCCGGGATCCTCACCTTCGAGGGCAGCAGGTTGACCTCCACGATGTACAAGCCCCCCATACGGGACACGGCGATCCCTACGATCTTCTCCAGCAGGAACAGCAGACCAGGAACCACAAACCACTTCCAGAAGTTAGCACAGTGGACCATGAGCAGAGACCAGACCCACACGTAGGACAGGTGGGACCAGTAAAACACCTGCAACACACACACACACGCACGCACACAGACAGACACAGGTAAGTGTTTGCAGGTAGCTGGGTGGTCTCAGAGTCATTCCAGACTGAGTTTAATCCCCCTGGATGTAAAACCGTCCCTGTTTCTGAGAGAGTCTGAGGCTGTGATGGTTTCATTCTGGACACTGATGTAATACCTGACAGTAACACCAGAGGGAGACACTCACACACACACAGACACACACACTGTGCTGTGGGACAGACCGCTACAAGGTCTGAGGACTGAAGCTGTAGTATGTTCAGTGTGTGTGTGTGTGTGTTTCACCTCGAAGTGTCCGCTGCGTCGTACGAAGGTGCTGGAGCAGAGCACCATGAGGCAGATCACCACCTGAAGGACCACCCCGGTCACCGAGGCCGTCCCCTTCACCCAGCCGATCCCGGGCCGTGTGGTCAGCAGGTACTCCCACAGACTGAACTCACTGCTGTGAGACAGCTGCACTGAAACACACACAGGACACACACACACACACACACACACACACACACACCTTAAATGTTTGAAGATGTTCAGATTAAAAACTTGTTTTTCTTTGACTCGTGTCTGAAAAAAGGTTTTAAAACGATGCTGTGATCTTTGTGACTCCAGCAGCGTCCTCACGCTCTGAGCATGAAGCTCAGCCTCATCGTCTTCAGCCAAAAGAGAAAAAGTCTAAAGGTGTGAAATCTCAGGTTTGGTACCGAAGTTGAAGGTGTGCGCCGTGGTGTGAACCAGCGTGAAGCAGAGGATGGCGTAGCCCACAATCTGATGCAGCAGGATGTTCTGGTCCAGAGGTAAGATCCGGACCACCCAGGTGGCCCTGACCCAGGTGAGACAGCGACGCAGCATCAGCACCTGAACAGGTAGACCAAACACACACAGTCAGCTCCCTCCTCTGGCTCTCAGCTCAGCTCATTCTTTGAGAAACACTCTGACGCTGCAGCTTCAGTCTGTGTGTTTTCACCATGACGAAGGTGCAGTTGAAGTTGAGACACTGCCCGCAGCCTTTGGCCACCATGAACCAGGCTCCGCCCTGGCGGTGCTGCAGCATGGCCCCGATGAAGAGCAGCAGACTGAGGCAGGCGTACAGACACAGGAAGAGCAGCTTCCTGCTGTTATTGTGCCAATACGCCCGAGTCAGGTACCGAGGAGCGTGACGCTTCTTCTGGTCCAGTTCAGGAGGCTTCAGCCAGTTCGCTGCACTGATAGATGGAGAGAGAGAGAGAGGGGGGGACGAAGAGATTAACAAGAAGAAGAGATCACTGAGGATAACAAGCAAAACGAACCACAACAGGAGGAAAAATACAAACACAAAACACCAAAAACAGAGCTTTGGAAAAAAAAGATACCCATGTAAACGTAAATAAAAGATTCAAAATAAAAATAAAAAATAGTAAAAAAAGGTGAAAATGGCATGTAGACGAAAAGGTTAGAGTGTGAAACAATAAAACTAATAATTGAGATTCTATATAATAATAAAAATAATCTAAAATGAGAGAATAACACCAAGTATTACTACGTATGGATAAAATATGTGAATAAATATTATTAAAAAACAAACAAACAAAAATAGATTTTATAATTTTCCAAAAAACGAGTGAAAAGGAAACTTTAAAAAGATTAAAATGAAAATATTAAATTAAATATTCCAGTACATTTGAAAGGATTAAACAGTAAATAATCTGGGACGGTGCTGGTCCATGACCTCTGACCTGATGGTGAGGTTCTCCATGACCTCCGGAAAGTTCTCCAGCTCGGCCTTCAGCTCCTCGAAGGTGATCGCCCCGCTGTTGTCTTTATCGGCCGACTCGAACAGAGCCAGCGTCAGATCATCCAGTTTCTCCTCCGGTAGAGAGATGGCGCTCTCACGCAGACATGACTTCAGGACCGTACGCAGCTCGTCAGGATCGATGGAACCGCTACCTGAAAGAAAACGACAACACGACAACTTCATCGATGAGGTAATCTGTGTCTCACAACTCTCTTACAAAGAGCTACACATCCTCACAGGAACTGCACATTGCGTGTGTGTGTGTTGTGTGTGTGTTAGGAGCTCTGACCGTCCACATCGTAGACCTGGAACAGGAACTTGAGTTTGTCGGTCTCGCTGCCGTGGATCAGGAGGTCCAGAGCCTCCAGCAGCTCGTCCAGACTGATGGAGCTGCTGCCGTCCGAGTCGAACAGGGCGAAGAAACGCTCGGCGAAGAAAGACTGCCCACAACAACAACAACAACAACAACAACAACAACGACATCAACAACAACAACAACAACAACATCAAAGACAACAACAACGACATCAACAACAACGACATCAAAGACAACAACAACAACGACATCAAAGACAACAACAACAACAAAAACATCAAAGACAACAACAACAACATCAAAGACAACAACAACCACAACAACAACAACATCAAAGACAACAACAACGACATCAAAGACAACAACAACAACAACAACAACATCAAAGACAACAACAACGACATCAAAGACAACAACAACCACAACAACAACAACATCAAAGACAACAACAACGACATCAGAGACAACAACAACCACAACAACAACAACATCAAAGACAACAACAACGACATCAAAGACAACAACAACAACAACAACAACAACATCAAAGACAACAACAACGACATCAAAGACAACAACAACCACAACAACAACAACATCAAAGACAACAACAACCACAACAACAACGACATCAAAGACAACAACAACAACAACAACATCAAAGACAACAACAACGACATCAACAACAACGACATCAAAGACAACAACAACAACAACAACAGCAACAACAACAACAACATCAAAGACAACAACAACGACATCAAAGACAACAACAACAACAACAACAACAGCAACAACAACATCAAAGACAACAACAACGACATCAACAACAACGACATCAAAGACAACGACAACAACAACAACAACAACAACAACAACAGCAACAACAACAACAACATCAAAGACAACAACAACGACATCAACAACAACGACATCAAAGACAACAACAACAACAACAACAACAACAACAACATCAAAGACAACAACAACGACATCAAAGACAACAACAACAACAACAACAACAACATCAAAGACAACAACAACGACATCAAAGACAACAACAACCACAACAACAACAACATCAAAGACAACAACAACCACAACAACAACGACATCAAAGACAACAACAACAACAACAACATCAAAGACAACAACAACGACATCAACAACAACGACATCAAAGACAACAACAACAACAACAACAGCAACAACAACAACAACATCAAAGACAACAACAACGACATCAAAGACAACAACAACAACAACAACAACAGCAACAACAACATCAAAGACAACAACAACGACATCAACAACAACGACATCAAAGACAACGACAACAACAACAACAACAACAACAGCAACAACAACAACAACGACATCAACAACAACGACATCAAAGACAACGACAACAACAACAACAACAACAACAGCAACAACAACAACAACATCAAAGACAACAACAACGACATCAACAACAACGACATCAAAGACAACAACAACAACAACATCAACAACAACAACATCAAAGACAACAACAACGACATCAAAGACAACAGATTGCTGAGTTTCACCACAGCGATGAAAGGCGTGTCCGGCTCACCTCTTTGACCTTCAAAGCCGTCTTGAACTCATCGATGTCGATCTCTTTGTCGTCTCCCGCGATGCTCTCAAACTGTTTGGTGACCCACTCCAGCCAGCGAGCGTCCTCGTCCAGACTCATGCTGAGCGCTCTCTGATGGAAAACATCACATTAACCAGGGACAGATCCAGACTGAAGGGGGGGCTGTTTCTCTCTGAGTGGTGGAGCTCCTCAGGGCTCCATCCTGGATCCCTTTAAGTTTCCTTTCAGTTTCAAATGTTAGGCTTTATGTTCACTTTACAAACGCCACTTTTGACCTGCAGTTTTCCTACGACAGAGTGTGCTGCAGCTCTCGTACTGCTCTGTGATGCTTTTCTCTCTAAAGCGTCTGAATGACGTCACGTTTGTTTATCGGTCCTTCATTAACAGCTGATTCCTGCAGACATCCCGCTGTATTCCCACAGAGAGAACACGAGCACATGAAGGAGGCTGCCATAGAGATGTCAGCCCCAGACACACACACACACACACACACACACACACGCACTAATTAATTTACATTCAGCACGTTTTCTTGTGATATCGTGAAGATCTTAACGTCTGCTCTGACAGTGACTCCTCTTCACCCTCCTGTCAGCTCTGTGTGCGTCTACCTGTGTCATGATGTCACTCTGTGTTTATTTTCCTCACTGTTTTTATATTTTCATTGCTGTAAGCAGAACAGTTCAGGTTTTTCTCCCCACCACACCTCTATCGATATCATAAATGACAAATATGATCAATATTTAAGTTATTTGTTAAAGTCAAACACAATAAACACAACAAGAATTCCGATCCTGAAGCAAACTTTGCATCATTACGTGTTTGATTTGGTTAAACAACTAAATTATTCACCCTGAACTTAAACAGAAACTATCAGAATATTTATTCATCTATGATCCATAAAACATCAGTGATATTTACCAAACTGACTGTTCATGCTCGCTTTAAGCGCTGAGAAACGTTAGATTGAATAAATGAACTTTGCAGATCTGAGGGTTTGGTTTAAACTCTGAATAATCACCATCATCACATGTTGAATATAAATATATGACACACAGAATAAGAGTTTAAAGTTTACCTGTTGCAGTAAATCCTGCTGCCTGCGAGTCTTTAAATCCTTCTTGTGTCTGAGAGCTCTTCCTCCTCCTCCTCCTCCTCAGCCGTCCTCTCGGTGTCAGCTGGAGCTGTCAGCTGCTTCAGTCTGAAACACCTCCGAGGACTCACAGGGCTCTGAAAACAGGATCACAGAACCAGACCAGAGAGAGAGAGAAAACAGAGAGAGTGTGTGGTAGAGGAGGTGTTTTCAGGGTTCAGGTTTGGAAACACTCACAGATCAAAAAGAAAAACACACAGAACAAAAACTCCACACAGGAAGTCTTTTATTGAAGGCACAGCTTTAAAACTTTTCTCTCACAGATTTTATTCAAATAAACGTTACAAAGATCAGAGCAGATCTCAGAGCGTTTCATGTAAACAGCTGAAACAAACAAAAATAAATTAACAGTCAAATGTTCTGATGATCGATTCATCAGTCAGTGATTATTTAGGACCTTTCTCCATCGCTGCTCTCCATCCTGATGAGTTCTGGTTTTTCCATGAACTCCTGAGATCAGTCTGTTTCTGAGCAGATTCCGACATGATGTGGTCTGAAGGTCTGACCCTGTTCACTGGTCACAAACACAGGACGGGAAACAGTCCAGACCTGGTTTAGGGACAAACCACCAGCTGAGGCTGATACGAAGATCTGCTGCTCACTAGACTCAGCTCAGGTTCCTGGTACCAGTTTTAACCTGAAACCAGCTCCTGGATTCTTCGGGTCTCCAGACGGCCCCTCATGGAGCGGGAACTGAACCTCATAAAACTGAAGTCTGAGTACATGTTCAGGCCCTGATTCAGATCCTGATTCAGAGCAAAGTCAGTCTGAGGTCAGGTCATGATGATGGAAGCAGAGGGGACACATGAGTCTCCTCCCGGTCCTGGTCCTGGTCCTGGTCCTCCATGATGGCCTGCAGAGCCTCCAGTCCCTCCACAGACACGATCAGACTGCCGACCTGCTGAGTGCTGTCCTCCACGTCCATCACTGAGAGACACAGAGACGCCGAGTCAGAGAGAGCCGCACGCTGACTGTTCAGATCAGTGTGTGTGTGTGTGTGTGTGTGTGTGTGTGTGTGTGTGTGTGTGTGTGTGTGTGTACCGCTCAGGCTGCTCTCCGTCAGGTCTTTCTGTCTCTCCAGGATCTCAGGGATGCGGATGAAGGCCACGCCCACATCCTCACAGTCTCTCTCCTGCTCCTCTTCCTCTGGAGGCTCGCTCACCACCCTGAACTGGATTCTGTCCACACACAGCAGCAGATCTGGATTCAATGCTTTTATTTTGAAGGGGTCAAAGGTTAGGCCCTGACAGCTGCTCAGAGGACTGACTGTAGATCTGTTCAGACTCTGGACTCTGTGAACCTGTCCCTCCTCATCCTTTCTATCTGAAGTCACTTCCTGTTGGCGTTGGACTCGTGATGATTTGATCCCAGCTGTTTCTGTTTCACTCTGACTCCAAACAAAACATCCATCCTGTCAACAGAAACTCTCTCCCTCTCTCTGTGTCTCTCTCTCACCTCTCCATCTCAGGGCGTCGACCCTGCAGGACTCCTCTCAGCAGACGGCGCCTCGCCGCGTTCTCCTCTGCGTCTACTGGAAACACTGGGAAACACAGAGGTCAAAGGTCACAGGTTAGAAACACACAAAGGTTTAAGCATCAAGAACTGCAGTTCCCTGAGCGTCCACTAGAGTCTCTTCCTGACAGCTGTAGGCTGAATTCATCAGCAGCTCACCTGTTCACAGCAGGTTAAGGGTTAAAGGGAGGGAGGATTAGGGGGCGTGGCCTCTTTGACTGACCACTGACCACTGCTTGCTGTCTGCTCGGTGTCCCTTCAGCTGATTCATCCCTGAACTCTAACCTCTGGGCCGTGTTTGTGGTGTTGGAGCCTTTCGGAGACGGATTTTTTCTCCGTCTGTGAACTTTTAAACATCGTCTGAGAATCTCAGACAGAAACTACTTCAGAGAGAACCTGCAGACTATAAAAACCTCTGAGCAGGTGGACTCAGGTCGTGGGAACATGAAAACAGACGACCTGAAGAGCAGCAGACGTCAGAGCACAGCGCCTGTGATACTGAACTGATGACATTAGTTCATCTTTGTTGTCTTCACCACAGAGTCCTGATCCTGATCCCGATGAGGTTTGTCTTGGCTGAACTCCTGATGACATGAAGGCCGTGATCGAGCGTGGGACATTTGAGAGTGAAATAAAAACCTGGAGCAGCTGAAATGAGCTCTGTGGAGGTGTGCAGGTGGTCGTACCTTTGCTGTAGTTGTAGTTGATGCTCTGGCTGTGGGGGGGCTTGGGCAGAGACACCGGGGTCTCCTGAGTGGGCAGGTCCAGCAGAGAGTACTCCACAAACAAACGCACCACGCTGTCATCCTTCGCCACCCATGAGTCCGACCTGAGGCTGAGGGACACCACCTCCACCCGCACACGCTCAGACGGCTGAGGACAGAAACGTTCAAAACTTTAACAGTGTGTTCATTGAGCTGAGGTTCACAAAGAACGAGGAGGAGGAGGAGGAGGAGGAGGAGGAGGAGGAGGAGGAAGAGGAGGAAGAGGAGGATGAGGAGGAGGAAGAGGAAGAGGAAGAGGAGGAGGAGGAGGAGGAGGAGGAAGAGGAGGAGGAAGAGGAGGAGGAGCACGAGTAGGACAAGGAGGAGGAGGAGGAGGACGAGGAGGAGGAGGAGGAGGATGAGAAGGAGGAGGAGGAGGAGGAGGAGGAGGAGGAGGAGGACGGGGACGAGGAGGAGGAGGACGAGAAGGAGGAGGACGAGGAGGAGGAGGAGGAGGAGGAAGAGGAGGAGGAGGAGGAGGAGGAGGAGGACGAGGACGAGGAGGAGGAGGACGAGAAGGAGGAGGACGAGGAGGAGGAGGAGGAGGAGGAAGAGGAGGAGGAGGAGGAGGAAGAGGAGGAGGAGGAGGAGGATGAGGAGGAGGACGAGGAGGAGGAGGAGGAGCACGAGTAGGACAAGGAGGAGGAGGAGGAGGAAGAGGAGGAGGACGAGGACGAGGACGAGGAAGAGGAGGACGGGACGAGGAGGAGGAGGACGAGGAGGAGGATGAAGAGGAGGACGGGGACGAGGAGCAGGAGGACGAGGAGGAGGAGAAGGAGGACCAGGACCAGGACAAGGAGGAGGAGGACGAGGACGTGAGGAGGAGGAGGAGGAAGGGGAGGAGGAGGAGGAGGAGGAGGAGGAGAAGGAGGACGGGGACGAGGAGGACGAGGAGGAGGAGGAAGAGGAGGAGGAGGAGGAAGAGGAGGAGGAGGAGGAGGACGGGGACGAGGAGGAGGAGGAGGAGGAGGAGGAGGAGGACGAGGACGAGGATGAGGAGGACCAGGAGGAGGACGAGGACGGGGACCAGGACAAGGAGGAGGTGTGTGTTTGAATGTGTGTGCGTGTGTGTGTGTGTGTGTGTGTGTGTGTGTGTGTGTGTGTGTGTGTGTGTGTTTGACTCGGTGTGTGAGTGTGTGTATGACTATGTGTGTTTGTGTTTGACTGTGTGTGTGTGTTTGACTGTGTGTGCGTGTGTGTTTGACTGTGTGTGTGTTTGACTGTGTGTAATAATCTGGAGCTCCTCTCTAACAGACCTGCTCCTCCTCCTCCTCCTCCTCCTCCTCCTGTGAGATAAAATCGAAGTGAACAAAAACAAACATGGCCTCAAACAGCAGCCCTGTGCTCAGCTGTGTTTACATCCTGTCTGTGTAATCTGAGAACAACAGGCCGATCCCTGAGCACTGACTCTCAGGTAAACACAGCGTTCGCTCACCTTCCTCCCAGAGGCCACTCCGTGAACGATGCAGTCATCGCTGTCCGACTGAGTCAATTCGCTCTGATCCGCTCCGACTGCAGGAGGCTGAGCAGCGTCTGAGGAAGAGGAGGGAGAGAGGAGAACAGGAGGAGACGATCAGAGGAGGCGGACGGAGAGTGAGCGTCATCTCTTCATCTCTGCATCAGGATGTTAAAATACTGAGGTGTTTGTGTCCCTGAGAGCTTTGTTAACATTTATAAAGCTGCTCCGGATGATTGACAGCTACATGAAATATTAACCACTGTTCTGCTCAAAAAACAAAAACACCAGCACCTTGGAGACACAGCTCAGGGCTTAAAAACATCCAGGCTGTCAAGAGTCATAATTAAAAACAAATCTGTTTTATCCCCAAACAAAACTCCACACGTGTGAGAGCCTGTTTCTATGAAGCAGATAAATCAATACCAAATAAAACAAAACAAAACAAAAACACATGCACCTGCAAGACGCAGCACAGGGCACAAAAAAACACAGGCTTCAAGACTCCTGATTAAAAAACAATCAGTTTGTTGTCCTGACAAAATAAAACAAGTGAGCAGAAGTTTTTGAAAAAGAGGAATCAATGTTAAAAAAATCAACTCTAAAAACATGTGCACCTGTGAGACACAGTGCAGGGCAGAAAAAAAACGAGGTTTTTCTCCTTTAAAAAAAGAAAACAAAAACCTTTAATCAATGTTGAAAAGCCTACACTGAAAACACATGCACCTGTGAGACACAGCACAGGGCTAAACAAAGAGGACACACACACACACAGGCAGGCTGCTAACCTGAGTGTGAACAAAACAATCTGCATGAAACACAGGCTCCTTTAAGACACAGCACAGGGTGAAAACCTGTCTGCCAGAGTCAGCGATGGAGCATTTGTGCTGAAATTCTCCCGAAAAAGGGAGAGAAAGAAAAGTGTTTCTGGAAACAGAGAAATGAACGAGAAAAACGTCTGAAACAACCAAGCACCTGCAAGACACGGAGCAGGGCCAAAAACAACAACCGTCCAATCAGCAAATGACAAAAAAACCTTTTTCCTGCTCCAACAAAAAAAGCTAAAACGTAAGAAAAATACAGGACTTGAAGTTTTTGTAAGAAGTTTATTTTTATTTACAAAATTCAAATTTCACAAAAAAAGACACCAGAGCTTTAGATTCATGTTACAGATTAAAACATTACAGCTAATAACTAACTGATAATCAATAATATTAATAATCAGTTCACACTCAGAGACTCGTTTACTCACCCTGGATGATTTCCTCTGAGACGTCCGAGTCGTCTGAGAACGACTGAGAGCTGACGGGGACCAGCTGCCCCTCAGAGACGAGAGACGGTTCATCCTCTTCCTGTTCTTCTTCTTCTTCTGTGGTGTTTTTATCTGTAGGAGCTGCTTCAGACACGACCTGCAAAAACACACACACACAGGTTTGAAGTTCAGTGACTTAAAGAGCTGCGTTCAGAGTCCTGGATGCTGTAGGTTTACCTGAGCTGCAGCAGGTGATACTGATGATGATGATGATGATGGTGGTGGTGGTGGTGGTGGTGGCGTGGTCTCTCTGTGACCAGCTGGGCTCTTCTCCCCCTGACATGAGAACAGAAACACATCAGGTCCTGGACTCTCAGCTCTCTGAGTGTGTTTATCAGAGTAAACCAAAGACTTTAATCCAGATTTTAATCTGGACTCATTTAATCTGAACCCTTGAAGTATTATCACCAACATTACTTATATTACTACTGCTGCAAACATTTTATTTTTCCATTTAATTCCTTTATTTCACTGAGTCTCTGGTGCGGTCGTATCTCTCTCGTACGTGTTTCACTCATCCGTCCTCAGTTCCTCCCCCAGAATGCAACGCTCCTTACTCTAACCTCAGTTCTTCCAACTCATTGCTGTCATTTTATTTTTTACTTTTCAGTGTTTTTGTTTTATTAAACTTGGATTCATTTTGTTTTGTTCTTCATTATTTATAACTTCTTCTTTAATTATTTATTTTGTATTTAATTTACTGCATTTTTACGTATAACTTACAACATTTCATTTTAATTTGTTGTTTTTATTTTCCTGATTCACACCGATGTTATCTTGGAGTGTGATATTTGTCTTTCCTCACCTGTTGCTGTTGTGACATGTTGCATGTTTGAGCGTGTTACAGGTGATGAGTGAGTAAAGGTGAGTCAAAGAGGATCAGATCTGCTCTTTTCTTGACTCTGTTTGATGGCATCTGTTGGAAATCTTTTTATTTCCTGTTTCAGGAGTTAAAGCCTCTTTCTGCAGGAAGTGAACGTGTCTGTGTGTGGCGCCTCCTGGTGGCAGAGAGCTGTTAAAGGAGGACTCTGCTGTCTGTGCGTCCTCAGATGAAGACTCTGCTGGTCTCTGGTCTAACAGGAAGCAGGACTCTCAGGTCAGCAGCTCCTCACCTGGTGTGAAGTTCCTGCAGCTGATGGATCCATGAACGTGACTCTCTTAGTCGTCAGACCGTCCCTCAGCGGGGTCCTGTGTCTGAGTTTAGGCAGTGGAGCCTGAGGGACAGGAAACAGCAGGTCTGAGGATCAGAACCCTCAGAACCCTAAAAACCAAAGAGTCTAACAAGTCTTTAGTTCCTAAGTCAAAGGAGACTCTGACCTTTGAGGCAGTGACCTCTGACAGAGACGAGGACGAGGAGGGATGAAGATCTCTGTCCTCCTCCTGGCTGACCTCTGGCTCCTCCTCCACGGGGACGATGGATCCAGGTGGAGCCAGGTAAGCCGACCTCCACCTCAGAGACA
Source organism: Labroides dimidiatus (assembly GCA_030710495.1). Taxonomy (NCBI): domain Eukaryota; kingdom Metazoa; phylum Chordata; class Actinopteri; order Labriformes; family Labridae; genus Labroides; species Labroides dimidiatus. The sequence continues at coordinate 33,459,006 of CM061147.1, forward strand.
CTTGGATGTGTCCTGCAGGGAGTCCTGAGGGGTCACTCAGCTCGAAGGCACCTGAGGACACACAGGTGAGGAGACAGGATCAGGAGACAGGACGAGGACACACGGGTGAGGATCAGGATGAGGTCTGTGCCTCATGATTTCAGCACAGAGACTCAAACAGACTCGGTCTTATTCACACATCAAGACCTAAAACCTGATGGTTTAGGACTTTCAAAGACCTTCTTCTAGAACCCTCAAATGTTACTGAGAACCAAGACCTGAGTTTGAGTTTAACTGCACCACTAAAATCCTCACCAGAGACCTCCTGATCCTGGATCAGAGGCAGCAGAGGGACTCGAACCTTCCCCACATACGAGTCCATCTGCTCCTCTTTGTAGTCGAACACATAGACCTGAAGAGGTTCAGACTGCAGGTACTGGTGCAGGTCCAGGTCCATGTGGACTGAGTAGGACTTGACGTCGTTGAAGTCTGGGCTGTGACAGTCCTGGACGGTGGCGGTCAGGTGGTCGGGGAAGTCGTGGAACTTGTAGACAACGTAAGGACTTGGATGATCCGAGGTTCTGGACTTTAGGTCTCTGCAGTGCTGCACTGAGACGTAGACCTGGTTCAGACCGGTGCTGCTGCTGCTGGGGGGGCGGGGCTACAGACAAATGGACAGGAAGAGGATCACTTTGACTCCCAAACACTGGTACTGTCTCTTTAAGAACTCTTCAGGTGAGGCAGACAGGTACCTGTGAATCCTGGTCCAGAGCAGAACTCAGGAAGTCCACGGCCTTCAGCCGCTCTCTGTGCAGACACACGGTCTCTGTTAGGGGGACCCTCAGACGCAGGGTGTAGTCCAGAGACCCCAGAGACCGAGAACCAGACCCACCTGAGACAGAAACACACACACCTGAGACAGAAACACACACCTGAGACAGAAACACACACACCTGAGACAGAAACACACACACCTGAGACAAAAACACACACACCTGAGACAGAAACACACACACACACCTGAGACAGAAACACACACACACCTGAGACAGAAACACACACACACACCTGAGACAGAAACACACACACCTGAGACAGAAACACACACACCTGAGACAGAAACACACACACACCTGAGACAGAAACACACACACACACCTGAGACAGAAACACACACACCTGAGACAGAAACACACACACCTGAGACAGAACCACACACACCTGAGACAGAAACACACACACACACCTGAGACAGAAACACACACACCTGAGACAGAACCACACACACCTGAGACAGAAACACACACACCTGAGACAGAAACACACACACCTGAGACATAAAAAAACACACACCTGAGACAGAACCACACACACCTGAGACAGAAACACACACACACACCTGAGACAGAAACACACACACCTGAGACAGAAACACACACACCTGAGACAGAAACACACACCTGAGACAGAAACACACACACCTGAGACAGAAACACACACACCTGAGACAGAAACACACACACCTGAGACAGAAACACACACACACCTGAGACAGAAACACACACACACACCTGAGACAGAAACACACACACACCTGAGACAGAAACACACACACACCTGAGACAGAAACACACACACACCTGAGACAGAAACACACACACACCTGAGACAGAAACACACACACCTGAGACAGAAACACACACACACCTGAGACAGAAACACACACACACCTGAGACAGAAACACACACACCTGAGACAGAAACACACACACCTGAAACAGAAACACACACACCTGAGAAAGAAACACACACACACCTGAGACAGAAACACACACACACACCTGAGACAGAAACACACACACCTGAGACAAAGTGAAACACACACACCTGAGACAGAAACACACACACCTGAGACAGAAACACACACACACCTGAGACAGAAACACACACACACCTGAGACAGAAACACACACACACACCTGAGACAGAAACACACACACACACCTGAGACAAAGTGAAACACACACACCTGAGACAGAAACACACACACCTGAGACAGAAACACACACACACCTGAGACAGAAACACACACACCTGAGACAGAAACACACACACACATCTGAGACAGAAACACACACACCTGAGACAGAAACACACACACCTGAGACAGAAACACACACACCTGAGAAAGAAACACACACACACCTGCGACAGAAACACACACACCTGAGACAGAAACACACACACACCTGAGACAGAAACACACACACCTGAGACAGAAACACACACACCTGAGACAGAAACACACACACCTGAGACAGAAACACACACACACCTGAGACAGAAACACACACACCTGAGACAGAAACACACACACCTGAGACAGAAACACACACACACCTGAGACAGAAACACACACACACACACCTGAGACAGAAACACACACACCTGAGACAGAAACACACACACACACCTGAGACAGAAACACACACACCTGAGACAGAAACACACACACCTGAGACAGAAACACACACACCTGAGACAGAAACACACACACCTGAGACAGAAACACACACACCTGAGAAAGAAACACACACACACCTGAGACAGAAACACACACACCTGAGACAGAAACACACACACACCTGAGACAGAAACACACACACCTGAGACAGAAACACACACACACCTGAGACAGAAACACACACACCTGAGACAGAAACACACACACCTGAGACAGAAACACACACACACCTGAGACAGAAACACACACACCTGAGACAGAAACACACACACACCCGAGACAGAAACACACACCCGAGACAGAAACACACACACCTGAGACAGAAACACACACACACACACACCTGAGACAGAAACACACACACACACACACCTGAGACAGAAACACACACACCTGAGACGGAGCGAGACACACACACACACACACACTCACAAGTCTGGCTAACAGCTCCTCCGGCTCACCTGTCTGTGTTATGCTCACCTGTCTGTGTTATGCTCACCTGTCTGTGTCATGCTCACCTGTCTGTGTCATGCTCACCTGTCTGTGTTATGCTCACCTGTCTGTGTTATGCTCACCTGTCTGTGTCATGCTCACCTGTCTGTGTCATGCTCACCTGTCTGTGTCATGCTCACCTGTCTGTGTTATGCTCACCTGTCCGTGTTATGCTCACCTGTCTGTGTTATGCTCACCTGTCTGTGATATGCTCACCTGTCTGTGTTATGCTCACCTGTCTGTGTTATGCTCACCTGTCTGTGTTATGCTCACCTGTCTGTGTTATGCTCACCTGTCTGCGTTATGCTCACCTGTCTGCGTTATGCTCACCTGTCTGTGATATGCTCACCTGTCTGTGATATGCTCACCTGTCTGTGTTATGCTCACCTGTCTGTGTTATGCTCACCTGTCTGTGTTATGCTCACCTGTCTGCGTTATGCTCACCTGTCAGCGGTACGCTCCCGTGAATCTTCCCGTCTTGCTCCAGCAGCGCCTGCAGGTGGATCCGTCCGCTGCCCAGACTGGTCCAGTCCAGACCCAGAGCCTGGTGCAGGTCCACGCTCAGCCAGCTTCTGTTCAGGTAGTTCAGGAAGTGATCGTCCAGATTCACCACGTACCTGGACGTGAAGCCGTAGGTGGGCCTGAGCCCCGTCACCACGGGCGTGGCGTGCTGCTCGAACAGGTAGAAGGAGTAGGTGCAGAAGGTGGAGGGTTCAGAGTCTCCCAGACCCTCCAGAGCGTCTGCAGACAGACAGGCTCCAACCACCTGCAGCTCCAGGAGGTTCTGTCCTCGCTCCAGGTCCAGGGACTCATCCAGGTCCTCAGACTCCTCCTGGTCTGGGTGGTCTGCTTTGAAGATGTAGGTTTTGGTCCCGTAGGCGATCTCTCTGAGCTGAGCTGAGGAGAAAATGAAAACATCAGCTTCATCTTGTGTTTCTGTCCGGCGTGCACACAGAGGAGCCGCAGTCCAAGAGCAGCTTCACTAAAACTTCACGGGAACTTTAAAATCTGTCCCATGAAAACTGGACCGCTTACTGGACCCTGAGGTGTCACCTGTAGAGGTGAAAGGTGTGTGTCTGCAGGAGGATGAACTCTGACCTTCCAGCTTCCTGATCTTTGCAGCTCTGGCGTCGAGCAGCTGAGCCTGCCGCTGCAGCTTCTGCTCGTGCTCCACTCTGTCGGCGTCTGTCTTCTTCCTCACGGCGTCCAGCTCCGCCTTCACCACAGACAGAAACAAAAACACGCTGAGCTGCGGCTGTTTGCTCACACGCTGCAGCCGGATCAACACACAGGTGTGCACAGGTGTGCGTCCTCACCTTGTAGTCTCTGCAGATCTTGCTCTCCATGCTGAGCAGGTTTCTGGTCTTCTGCAGCTCCTGGATGGTCTCAGCGTGAGCCGCTTTCAGCTCTCTGGCAGAGCTCTGTGTCCCCTCGTCCTCGTCCTCCAGGAAGCTCAGGTCTCTGCTCTGCTGGGACTTGCGGGTCTGCAGGACCAGGTGGGGGACAGGAACAGGTGAGGTCTCTGTCTTCAGACGGTTTCTGAGTAAAATGTTTCAGATCCAGAGTCTGACCTTAATGAGCAGCAGAGCCTCGCTGAGCTCAGACACGCCGTACTCGCTCTCCTTCAAACAACAACAGGACACACGTTCAGCGCTTTACAGTCACCGCGAAGGACTACAGATCCCAGCATGCACCGGGCAGTGAGGTCAGACAGTGAGGGAGAAAAGTACCTCTAATTATTCCTGTAAGAAACTCAGTCAGTCAGTAAATTTCAGATATTTCGCTCAGTAAACAGAGAATCCTGAAGAGTTTTGAGGGTTTGTGACGTCGTTAAATCAGACTGGATCGTTTGGGTGAATGTGGCTCATTTTGAATCTAAGAACACATTTTACCAGAGTTAAATGGATTAATAAAAAAATCTAACTCATCTAACAAAACCTCAAATTCATTCCTGCAGAAACAGTTTTAAAGCCTTTAAGTGATGAGACGGCTCTGTTTCAAACGTGTGTGAGGAGGTTTTTCTTACCCTGCTGTAAAACTTCAGGCGGTCGTTGAGTTCGTCCACTTTCTGCTTCTGCTCCAGAAACTGGATCTGAAGTTTCTGGTTCTCCTCCGTCAGCTTCCCGCTGATTTCTAAACGTAAACAACAAACAAATAAAGTTTCAGTTCAAACCTGATGGACGGACTGCAGGAGGACACGCTCCTGAAGCAGCGGTTCTCATCTGGTGGGTCCTGGACCTTTGTTAATGTTAAAAAAAATCCTGTGCTTTTATTTTGAAGAGAATTTTTTAATGCAGCAGAGTGAGCAGGAGAAGCACGCTTTACTTTGGAAGATGAACTCTTGGAGAATTTTCAAAGACGACTTGGAGACAGAAGAACTCCATAAATGAATCTTTCATTAAAAAAACTGGAGAAGGTAAAAATTTGGGTCATTGGACCCTGAAATGGGTCATGAAGCCAGACCAGTTCAGAACCACTGTCCCACAGGGACCATGAAAGACAGGAAGACCTCTCTCTGCTTTGATCTTGTCCAGGATCTCGTTTTTGTCCGTGAGGTCGGCCTGCAGCGCCGTCTCCAGCTGAGAGATCTGAAGCTTCAGCTGCTGCTCATGAATCTTCCACCGCTGCTGCCGAGACACGTCCAAGGCGCTGAAACACACAGACGGAGAAACTGACTGAACTGAAACTGACTCCAACATGGAAAAGACGAAAAGAGAAACAGACGACAGAAAGACGAAAAAAGAGACGAAGAAACAGACGACGGAAAGACGAAAAGAGAGACGAAGAAACAGACGACAGAAAGACAAAAAGAGAGACGAAGAAACAGACGACAGAAAGACAAAAAGAGAGACGAAGAAACAGACGACAGAAAGAAGAAAAGAGAGACGAAGAAACAGACGACAGAAAGACGAAAAGAGAGAGACGAAGAAACAGACGACAGAAAGACGAAAAAAGAGACGAAGAAACAGACGACAGAAAGACGAAAAAAGTGACGAAGAAACAGACGACAGAAAGACGAAAAGAGAGACGAAGAAACAGACGACAGAAAGACAAAAAGAGAGACGAAGAAACAGACGACAGAAAGACAAAAAGAGAGACGAAGAAACAGACGACAGAAAGACGAAAAGAGAGAGACAAAGAAACAGACGACAGAAAGACGAAAAGAGAGAGACGAAGAAACAGACGACAGAAAGACGGAAAGAGAGAGACGAAGAAACAGACGACAGAAAGACGAAAAAAGAGACGAAGAAACAGACGACAGAAAGACGAAAAAAGAGACGAAGAAACAGACGACAGAAAGACGAAAAAAGAGACGAAGAAACAGACGACAGAAAGACGAAAAGAGAGCGACGAAGAAACAGACGACAGAAAGACGAAAAGAGAGCGACGAAGAAACAGATGATAGAAAGACGAAAAGAGAGCGACGAAGAAACAGACGACAGAAAGACGAAAAGAGAGAGACGAAGAAACAGACGACAGAAAGACGGAAAGAGAGAGACGAAGAAACAGACGACAGAAAGACGGAAAGAGAGAGACGAAGAAACAGACGACAGAAAGACGAAAAGAGAGCGACGAAGAAACAGATGATAGAAAGACAAAAAGAGAGAGACGAAGAAACAGACGACAGAAAGACGGAAAGAGAAACGAAGAAACAGATGATAGAAAGACGAAAAGAGAGCGACGAAGAAACAGATGATAGAAAGACGAAAAGAGAGCGACGAAGAAACAGATGATAGAAAGACAAAAAGAGAGAGACGAAGAAACAGACGACAGAAAGACAAAAAGAGAGAGAGACGAAGAAACAGACGACAGAAAGACGAAAAGAGAAACGAAGAAACAGATGATAGAAAGACAAAAAGAGAGAGAGACGAAGAAACAGACGACAGAAAGACGAAAAGAGAAACGAAGAAACAGATGATAGAAAGACAAAAAGAGAGAGACGAAGAAACAGACGACAGAAAGACGGAAAGAGAAACGAAGAAACAGATGATAGAAAGACGAAAAGAGAGCGACGAAGAAACAGATGATAGAAAGACAAAAAGAGAGAGACGAAGAAACAGACGACAGAAAGACAAAAAGAGAGAGAGACGAAGAAACAGACGACAGAAAGACGAAAAGAGAAACGAAGAAACAGACGACAGAAAGAGGAAAAGAGAGACGAAGAAACAGACGACAGAAAGACGAAAAGAGAGACGAAGAAACAGACGACAGAAAGACGAAAAGAGAGACGAAGAAACAGACGACAGAAAGACGAAAAGAGAGACGAAGAAACAGACGACAGAAAGACGAAATAAAACAAACTTTACAGTTTTACAAAGAACAAAAAACTTTGATTTACAGATCAATAAAGGGAGAGGGAAGAATAGAATAGAATAGAATAGAATAGAATAGAAAAGCACCCTCATTAAACCTGTCCTCCATTAGTTATCAGTGAATAAATAAAGATCCAGTCAGCCTCCTCTTTCATACGAACATAAATCTCTTCATAGAGATTATCTCAGATTATATTTTATGTCCTGTTCTTTGTTTTGGACTGCAGGAATTACCTGTTGAGCAGTTTGTGGTTTTCCTCCTTCAGCTGGTCTCTCTCCTGCTCCAGCTCACTGACCCGCTCCCCCAGCTGCACACACACACACACACACACACACACACACACACACACACACACACACACACACACAGCACATGAGACAGAAGGCTCCTTCCTCTGACATGTACGGTATAAATGTGTGTATAAACATCCTGTTGTGTCTCTCTCACCTGCTCCACCTGCAGCTTTGAAATGTTGGAGCTCTGCAGTTTTTTCTCCAGATCCAAACTCTTCATCCTCTCCTCCTTCAGCTGAGACGACAGATCGTCCACCTTCATCATCGCCGCGTCGTGACTCGTCTTCAGCAAGCGCTGATTCTGAAGAAACACAACACACGATCAGAAACGACGATCAGGAGCGACAAATCCAACGTGAAAATTAAAAAAGAAAGAAGAGGAAAGATTTAAAAACCCAGGGAGAGGAAATTTAAAAAAGGAGAAAAAAAAACAGAGGAAGAGGAAAAAAGAGAAAGATTATAACAAACAATAATAAAGAATGGGTTAAAAAAAAGATGCAGAGGAGGAAATCAGATGAAAAGCAACAGTAAAAAAAGATGAAACTTAGATGAAGAAGAAAAAAATCATTGGAATAAATGAAACATTTGTGTTTTATTTCTGGAGGAAGGTTCAGCTCACGTCCCCCTTCAGGGGGATTTTTTCTGATTATTGTTCAAAGTAACTTTGAATTTTATTCGTTTATTTGTTTCTGATGCAGTTTGTGTTCTGACCTCCTGGATCTGCACAAATCGTCCCTCCAGCTCGGTGGCCGTGTTCGATCTCTCCGTCAGCTGCTTCTGAAGTTTGATCATCGACACGTTACTGCTCACATGAGTCCTGAGGACACACACACACACACACACACACACACACACGCACACACACACACACACACACACATACACATACACACACACACACACACACACACACACACACACACACACACACACACACACACACACATACACACACACAAACACACACACACAGGACCGTTACTCTGCTTCCTCCAATCTCCAACAAGCTGATGAATATTTCTGCTCAGACTGAGACGAGGTTTAAAAACATAAAACACTCACAGTTTGATTTTAAATCTTTTTTTAAATCTCATGATCGTTTATAAAACTCACAGAAATGAGAAACTGGATCTTTATGTTGAGGATAAAACTTTATTAGTCCAGTTTAACTTCACTTCAGGGTTTTTTGTTTAATGTCTGATAAAAATTAAAAGAGTCAAAATGTAGAAAAAATGATGTTTGATTCAGCTGTGAAGTCATTACAGTTCATAAGTGATGAAAAGCATCACATCAACCAAAACAACACAAGAACAGCAGCTGTCAATCATCGACAAACAAGAAGTCATACTGCAGCCACACACAAGGGGGAGCAGGTTTTGATGCGACCTCGGTTCGTCCATTTTTTTTAGTCTCTGAACTGAACAAACATGAAAAAAGACGGCCGGCTGTGTTTGTGTATTAAATCAGCAGACGGGTTTAAAATCAGTGTGTTGTTGTTGTTTGTTCTTTTGTTTGTTTGTTGTTGTTTGTTTGCTGTTGTTGTTTGTTTGTTGTTGTTCTTCTTGTTTGTCGTTGTTTGTTCTTTTGTTTGTTCGCTACTGTTGTTGTTTGTTGTTGTTTATTTGTTTTTGTTTGTTTGTGTTGTTGTTCTGTTGTTTGTTGTTGTTTGTTCTTTTGTTTGTTTGCTGTTGTTTGTTCTTTTGTTTGTTGTTGTTTGTTCTTTGTTTGTTTGTTGTTGTTTGTTCTTTTGTTTGTTGTTGTTTGTTCTTTTGTTTGTTTGCTGTTGTTGTTGTTTGTTTGTTGTTCTTTGATTGTTTGTTGTTGTTTGTTCTTTTGTTGTTGTTTGTTCTTTTGTTTGTTTGCTGTTGTTTGTTGTTGTTTGTTTGTTTGTGTTGTTGTTCTTTTGTTTGTTGTTTGTTTGTTTGTTGTTTTGTTTGTTGTCATCTTTGGGAGGTTTTCTCTCCACAGTGATGCTCATTGACTCTCTAACTGGATCAAGTCTCACCTCATCTTGGAGATCTGCTGCTGTCGGAGCTGTCGGATTCTCTCCTCGTGCTCGGCCTCCTTCCTCCTCAGCTCCTCCCTCAGCTGCTCCATCGCTCCCTCGGACTCCTCCAGTTGGCTCCTCTGCACCTCGATCCTGTTCTCCCTGAAACAGACGTCAGCTCCGGTTATGACACGTCTGCAGGCTCTGCAGCGTGTAGACAGTCAGCTGTGTGTGAAGAGAGTAACAGCTGGCAGCTCAGGCAGCACTCACAGGTTTCTGATCTCAGCCCGAGCCTCCTCCAGCAGGTTGTGTCCATATCGAGGTAAGAAACCCGTAGGAGGTCTGCCTGCTCCATCAGGACTCCTCGAACCTGCAGGAGACAAAAACAGAGGGTCTCATTTAACCCGTGTCTCAGTCTGACACGTGAGATTATAATCCATCCGTCTCAGGTGGGCCGTGTTACCTGTTCAGAGACACTTTCATGAAACGAGTATTTTAATAAAGTTGAATAATTTCAGTATTTAATGGAGACAGATTAAGAGAAGGATCTTTCCCTGAAGACGTGAGCGAAACAGAAACATCATGGACTCACTCCTGGGTCGAGTCAGAGACGGAGACTTTAACCCCGAGTTGACTCGAGGCTGGACGTGTCCGTATGGCGTCGGCCTCCTGCTCTGAGAGTTGACCAGCTGCTGTTTGGCCACCAGGAGGCGCTGTTTCATCCCCTCGTTCTCCCCCTGCAGACCCCGGACCTTCTCCTGCAGCTCCTCTATCATCTCCTCTGTCTCCACGTCTCTGATCCTGGAGACCGGCTGAGCTCCGCCTACCGCCAGCTGTTCCATACGACCGCGGTCCTTCACCAGACGCAACAGCTTAGTGCCCAGCCTGAGGAGAAGGAGGAGGAGGAGGAGGAGGAGGAGAGGATTTATAATAAATGATGCTGGTTAAATATTTTTCATCTTTTCAGTTTTAAATGTGTGTGTGTTTCTGTGTGTGTGTGTGTGTGTGTGTGTGTCTCACTTCTTGATCTTGTCCTCCTGTTTGTTATTGTGCTGTTTGAGCAGCAGGGACTCCTCATGGAGCCGCAGGAACCGGTCCTCCAGCTCCTCCCGGGACAACCGAGAGATGTCCTGTTGAGTCCGAGCATTCTGATAGACCCAGGGATCTGAATCATGGAAGCACATATCAATAATAATAATAATAATATTAACAATAATAGTTATTATTATTATTATAATCCTTGATTTAAGCAGGTAAAACCTCATTGAGATTAAATGATCTGGTACAGTAGTGACCTGACCAAGATGGCAGCATTAACTCAGTTACAGACGGTATATTTAGAGTCAACAGTACAGTGCGCACACTCTCAGGACAGACCTTGAGTCGCTGCAGAAAGTCTTGATAAATTCACTGTTAGGTCTCTGACTGGCACATCTGCGGCTGTGTCATCCAGCAGAGTGGACATTTTCAATCTGAAAAACAGTAAATATCAACAATTTATCAAATCTTCATCACTTTAAATATATATCTAAACCAAAAACTGGGTCGGTATACAGTTTAAAACAGGTCTGTGGTGTTTGCAGGAAACGCAGCACCAAACCTCCTCTTAAAATCAATTAAAATTAAACTCACGTCCCTGTGAGAATAAATAAACACCCAAAAGAAGAAAACACACACACATTTATAACAGTTAATACTTTCTTATGTCTTCGGATAAAAAATGACACCACAAAAATATTTTTAACATTTTATATGCATGTGATTTTGTGAATGAGCCCCTTGCTTTAACCGATTTCATTTTGATGGAACATCTGAGGCAACTCCTGGTGATCTGGATCTGAAATCTTAACCCCCACTCTCAAAGTGAGCTTAATTCTGCTTTATCATGAGCCGAACGACGGATAAAGATGCAGTGGTTATAAAGTGATTTGACTTTTTGTGTGACAGGCTCTGTGAAGTTTCTTTAAGCGGTGAACAGGAAAAGCTGCGAGGATTTGAGGGTAGTCTGGCGTCACATCCTGCGCACTGATTTAAAAAGTATCCGATAAAAAAATCGAAGTAAACTAGTATGGATGACACTAAAGGCATCAAAAACGTTTATAAAACTGCCTGTGGTTGAAGATATATTCAGGTTTGTTCGTGTTTTCTGGTCTGAGCGGCTCCTGTTTGAATTAGCGGCACGTTAACATCTGCGTTAGCATTTTAGCTCCTCTCCGCATCTTTAAGGCAGTTTTAGCGCCAAATGTCTCACATTTCAACAAAACATTCTAGAACAGGGACAGATTTTCATTCAACTTTCATAAAAAAAAACCCGGAGCTGAAACATGAAACATTTTTTACCTTATATGTCGGTTTAATTCAGCCTGGAATGACGGTTGCTACAGAAAACACAACAGTTCGTCATGTCGTTATGGTGCTACTACGCATGCGTTGTGTGTAGAGGCTTCTGGGAGATGAAGTTTTCTTTGAGCTGAGCCACAGTTTCGACTTTAGGTTCATTTTCTTGCCTTTTCTTCACTCCTGGTTCACTTTACTGTCACCAGACAGGTGCAGGATTCTGCTTCACGTTTGATTTATCTATCAGAGTCTCTTAAGGACACATGAACAGAGAAAAAAAAACATTTTATTGTGTTTGTGTACATCTTACTTCTGTTTTTGTTCCTTCTTTCTGAATTTTAATGTTCTTCTCTTTTACACCCTCCTCTCTGTCTCCCTTTCTCATCTGCTTATATTTTCTCTAACCCATGACAATGATTCAGCAGGGACATTTCTCCAATTTGAGGCCTCTGTCTGACTTTACATGTAGGCGTATTCATGAGCGGCTCCCTTGTATACGTTTATCCCTGTGTCTTTGACAGGTGCGCTGTCAGCTGTCTGCCTTTCATGAATTGGCAATGGGTCTAATTTAGCAGCCTGAGATGAGCGCTGGTGCTGGACAGAATGAGTTCAGGGTACATGTCAGCCTCCTGGTTCTCTGCACGGCGCTCAGCGAGCCGTGACAGTCTCCCATCACTGCCGCTCCTCCCACCCGTAACCTTTGACCCCCCCCCCCTCCCTCTCTGAAGGCCAGGACGGCAAGCTGAAACGAGTTGTGTGTCTGTCAGGGAGTCAGCCTGTCGTTGAAACCCATGATGCCTGCAGACCTTTTGTTCAGCAGGCCGTGCCCGCCGCAGAGCAACAACTGTCAGAGGCATGATCAGAGGAGCATGGAGCAGATTTCACCTTCATCTCAGCTCAGAGATTGTAATATAAGCAGATTCTCCCTCAAACAGCTCCTGTCTCTGCTGCTGCTGGCAGCTCAGACCTGCCGGCCCTCTTAGAGAAAAACAGCAGACTCAGGATGAGGATGAGGAGGCTGGAGGAAGAGCAAAGCGCTTTAAGTCCTTCTTCCTCTCCATCCTCACTGAGCATGACCACGAATGTTTGCACTTTATTTTAAATATCTAACATCTTTATCCTGCACGGTCTTTTCACTCTGGAGTAGGAGGGTTTCTGACCTCTCTGACTCACCGTGAGGACCTGAGTGAGGACGTCCGATCAGGACGATGGTCTGAATCCCAGAAGTGTCTCTGATGTGACACTAGGTGGCAGCTGGTTAACACGACTGAGGAGCAGAACGTCCTCCTCCTCCTCCTCCTCCTCCTCCTCCTGTGATTATTTTAAACCTCTCCGTAAATGTTCAGAATCAATAAAGCTGTTTTAATATATATATGAAATACAACAATTCCTGCATTTATGACCAAACATTAAATCAGTGAATGTTTAAACAGAAGCAGTGAGGTGTGAAGATCAGAGCGTGTAAACGTGAGGAGGGTAAATTCATTTTAAGAGTTAAACGAAAGCAGTAAGACCGCGAGTGTGAAAATAATCTTTTATAGTTTAAGCAATGTGCAAAAAAACACACAAACCAACAAAAACCAACATAAACATATATTAATTTCTCCTGAATGTTGATGCATTAATGTCTCACAGAGTACATATGACATGATTTAAACAAAACTTGAGTGTTCGATGTTCATTATGTTAAAGAATTTTAGAATTCCTGTAGATGTTTTAACCCTGAGGAGAATTGTTGTTTAAATCTTGGAGATTAGAGAAATCTAAATGTAATAACATGATCTTTATTCTAAAGGTATTAATCTGTAAATTAACCTTTGTAATAAAATGAGAATGGAGCAGTTATAGATTTAATGATCCAGAAAAATTAAAAGTCAAAAGGCCTAAAAATGTCAAATAAAAAGTTAAAATGTCTCAACCATAATTATATATATTAATTTATTCACACATTCAAAAAGTATAAATCAATAATTAAATGTTGATAATCAATGGCTACACATGAGAATCACAACCGAGAAAACAGTCTTGAAAAAAAACCTCCAGAACAATTTAAATATTTAAATTTATATATTCTAAGAAGTTTAAATTAAGACAATAAAAATAATAACACCTAAATATTAAAAGAAGCGCTTCAACAGAGAAAAGAGTGATAGAATATTTCTCATATAGATCCTGATTCTGTGGATTTGTGTCTGATTTATGTCTCAGTTAAAAAAAATCTGTTTCATTAGACTTAATAATAATAATAATAATAATAATAATAATAATAATAATAATAATAATAATAATAATGATGGGGTTAGTGAAATGTTCTAATCAGGTTTCTTGAAATAAGAATAATGTCTGAATTCAAGAAACTAAACAGGTTGTTATTATTATTATTATTATCATTATTATTATTATTATTATTATTATTATTATTATTATTATTATTATTATTATTATTATTATTATTATTATTTAACCCCTTTGGCAGATTTTTTTATTTTAAATAACTTTTAATATCTTGAATTAGACGTTTTGCTTGACTTGTCAGGTGAATTTAGTTCATATTTTTAACTGAAAATAGGAGACAAATGTTTCAGACTGAAATTACCTAAAAATGTGAGTGAGTCTCCTTCAGCTGCAGCGACACGTTTCCTTCCGTCCTTCGACCACGACGGACGGATGGAAGGACACATCCTGTTTGTAAGGATGGAGGATGAATTCAGACACTCTGTTTCAAACTGCACGAAGGACTCTGAAGAGTTCAAGGAACTGGTTTTATGTGTGAGTAACTGGTTTAAACTCAAACTGCTGGTGTTACAGGACTGAAAGCTGACACTTGGAGCACCACTGTGTTTGGTTTCTGGTTTAAAGGGAGAACATGGTGGACGGCGGGGAGTGAGCGCTCAGCTCAGCTCGCTCAGCACGGCGTGTTTCTGAATGTGATGTTAAATTAGGGAGAGGGTAAACGGTCTAAAGTCAGGTCCAGAGCTCACCTGATGAATAAATCAGGTAAACAGACCGCTCTGAGCACGCTCGGCTAAGGGAGGCTAATTCTAATGAAGTGAATCTTCCTCCATGTCTTCCGTCTCATTACAGGATGTCAAACCAACACGGCTGCAGCCAGGTCCTCCTCCCGCCGCCGTGTTCCCGCTCAGACTAATGATGTTCAGAGGGCTCGGCCTAGCAGGCGGAAACGTGCCGCTACAATTACACCGCCATGGAAGTAACAGCCCGCCAAATGTTCCTGTCAGCCCTCGGGTTTAATTGCCTTGGCACCGGTGCCAACTATAATCACCTGTCACGGCAAACAACGCTGCATCTGTTTACACGTCTGTCAGGGAGGGGGGCCACGCCGGTGCAGGGCCCGACCCCGGACACAGAAGGTCACATGTCCTCCTGCTTTGGAAGTCAGCGGCTCGGCAGGAGACGACGGGGAGGGAGGGGGGACGTCACGGGGAGCTCAGGGTCTCTGCAGAGTCCCGGTGTTGGTGTTTACTGAGACTCAAGGACGTTTTATTATTCATCAACTCACAGAGCAACAAAAAGAGGAGCTGGAGCTCAAATTAAAGTCAGTGTGTCGCTCTGAGCTCCCCTTCATCAGGACGTTTAACAGACATCGTTTCACATCACTCTACACACACACACACACACTACACTGATGTACACAGGAGCTTTAAAGAGTGTGTATTCTGATTTATCGTACCAATGCTGGATGTTCAGACTGAGCGTGTGCAGGTTTTCAGACCTCTGCATATTCAAATGTTGTGAAACCTCAAACACCAAGGTCTGCCCATAGCTCCGCCTCCTCACAGGCCTCCAGTGGGCTGGCCAATCAGTGAGAAGGGAGTTTGTTGAGTAGGGAGCCTTAAAGAGACAGCAGCTTAAACAAAGTGTTTCAATGTAAATTTGCAGTTTAAATTTTCTTCTTATTTAAATATAAATGTAGATTCCAACTCGTCGAGTCGCCTAAAGGTGAGAAAACAGTCACAAGTTCATGCAGCACGACTAAATTAGGGATTAGAGAGTCTGGATGTTGGAGGGTTTGGCATAAGGTGTGGCTAAAGCTTGCAGAGCTAGCACCATCATGCTCTGATCGTCCCTGCAGGTTAATGTCCACATGTCTGTTTGTGACACATCCCTAAGGTTACGTTAAACTCCTGCTTCCCGTCGCTGCTCGTGTGGATCTTTATTTAAGTTGTCACATGGAGCCACGGGTCTGTGTGTTGACAGGAAGTCAGACGGACGTGCGGTTGGATTTAGAGCCACATCTTTGTGACTACAGCAGAAGACACACACAAAGATCATCAGGCTGTTTTTGTCCCGACTTCCCGACCAAGGACGTCAAACGCCCGATTATCTTCTGTCCTATCAGATTATCCTATCAGATTATCCTATCAGACTATCCTATCAGACTATCCTATCAGATTATCCTTTCAGATTATCCTATCAGACTATCCTATCAGACTATCCTATCAGATTATCCTATCAGATTATCCTATCAGACTATCCTATCAGACTATCCTATCAGATTATCCTATCAGACTAACCTATCAGATTATCCTATCAGACTATTCTATCAGATTATCCTATCAGACTATCCTATCAGATTATCAGATCAGACTGTCCTATCAGACTATCCTATCAGACTATCCTATCAGATTATCCTATCAGACTATCCTATCTGATTATCCTATCAGACTATCCTATCAGATTATCCTGTCAGATCATCCTGTCAGACTATCCTCTCAGATTATCCTGTGGTCTGAGGTGTGTTCAGAGTGAATTTGTCCTGATAATCGGTTGTGAAATGGGTCATAAATATTAAACTTGTTCAGTGTTTACAACCGAAAATCTTTGTGTGTTTGGGGAAAGCCGACGACTCTGGAGTCATGACTCCATGAGTTGTGACGTGGAATGGAATGTAGCCAATCAGGAGGCAAGCTGGAAGCACATGTAAACAAATCAAGCATGGCTGACCTTTTTTTGGTTTTGGGAATTTTCTGTTAAAATCGTCCTCAGTCCACCATCATTCCCTCGTCTCTGTCCTCTTCCATGGTGTGTTTGGTGTTAGCCGGTTGTTGCTATGTGTTGCTGTGTTTCTTCTTCTACGTTTTTGTTAGATCAGGTTTGGTCAGGTCAGATTTCTGTCTTGGAGGACCAGATTCTGGATCGGTGGTGGGACAGAATGGTTCTGTGTGTGGTGAGCTGTTTTGAGATTATCGGAGCACACACACACACACACACACACACACACACACAGAACGATCAAACTGTTCAGTGTCTGATTGTTGATCTTCGTGTGTGGGCTCTCTCACAGACTGTACACCGGTTATATTCTGAACATCACATCCACACAGAGAAACACCACCCTCCTCCCCCCCCGCCCTCCTGATCTGACCCCCCACCCGTCCACCAGAAGTGGCCTCTGACAGGAGCAGCTGGTCCCCCCCACACCCCCCACATCTCACCAGATTGATGAAATTTTCATAAGCAGAGATCCCAAAGTCATCGTTCACCTTCAGCATAATTAATGAGCAGCATCACAGACCCTCCAGCACACCGAGCGCTGGGAGCAGGGACGGCGTGGACCAGGTCTACACCCAGACGCTGCTCCTCGCTCTGTCAGATACAGATATTTATCAGTCTGAATATCTGATGTGTCGTCTTTGTTTTAACTTTACGTAGACGTTAAACGACTGAAGAACCGTCTCACTGTCAGCGTTCAAACTTTCCTGGACTTCAGTTTGACCTCCGTGTCTCAGGCCTCCGTGTCTCAGGCCTCCGTGTTGATTCAGAGATTCAAACCGTGTACATATCTGATCAGTGTGTTGCATGCAGACACACAGAGCGGGCTGAGGAGCTCAGATTTAGCTCTGAGTCCGGTTCCTGTGGTCTCAGACGGGGTGTAAATCCACAGAGAGCTGCAGGACTGAGTCAGTCTGAGAGCAGCATTACGCAGCAGCTAACTGAGGATCCGTAAATCCTCCAGGTCCAGGGTCGGTCTCTGGACCAGCTGTTTGGAGGAACACATGACACCGTGTGTCTGACGCTCTTATTTTTCTTTAATTACGGTGCTGGGACTCAGCCGACCTCGGCTAACGGCGTTTAATCAGCAGAGATTTGACTAATGGACTCACGCTGACGAGAGAGCGCCGTCTCTGTGAGGTTCCTCTTCGACGAGCCGAGACGGGAAACAGAGACTCACGGAGGATCAGGGGGGCAGAGGGTGTTAGAGGCAGGAATCGAACCCGCAGACCACACAGGAGGATCCTTCAGTCCTCCTTAAAACAGAGTCCGTCAGAGTGACGTCCTCCTTTGATTTCTAATCGTAGTGGACACAGCTGACCTGTGGTGTCCCACAGGGGTCAGGTTTTGGTCCACTTCAGTCTCCTAGACTCCTTCACTCACTCTCAGAACTTCCCTCCTCATACTTTGAGTCTCTCCGTCCGTCTGTGCGTCTCCTCTCTCTCCTCCTATTGTCCTCCATTTTTAAATAAAGGTGATAATCTTAGCAGAGCGCCTCCATTTGTCAGAGGATCACCAGTTAATGAAGCAGTCTGATGTGTGTGTGTGTGTGAGGGTGTGTGTGAGGGTGTGTGTGAGGGTGCAAAGGTGACCGTCTGAGAGTTAAGTGAGATTTTAATAGTTTGACGTCTAAAAGTGTCACCGAGAGCTGAGAGACAGAGACGCGTGGACGTGCGGAGGAGACGGATCTTTGGATCATGTGACGGGATCACGTTTAGAGATCAGGCTTCAAACCCTCCTGAAAGACTCTCCGTCATCTCCAGAAGTTATCCAGGAAACTCTTCCTCCTCTGAAGCCGCAGCTGAAGTCGTCAGGTTACTCTGCAGCTTCCTCTCTTCTAAAGTGGCGTCTTCTTTAAAGCACACAGTCAGAGCGCTCAAAGAGACGCAGCGTAAAACTATGTTTAATCTGCTCCTTTGGGATCACCGAGGAGCGTTTTCAAGAAGACGAGGGCGTCAATTAAGAGGAAGAAGAAACTTCAAAATGGAGGCGATTAAACTTTGAAATCTTTAAAACGCTCCCTGCTGAATTGTCTTCTCTGTGGAAAAGGTTTCCAAGAGTGCACAGCTTCACTCCCAGCACAGACATGTGGTATTTATTTACTCCACCGAGGCTGTCAACACGCCGCGACTCCACACGCCTGTCGACGCGCTGCACATCCAGTCTGTCACGCTGCTTTTAAAACACGAGCTGAGAGGAGTCAGGTCTGCTTTTTAACGTCAGGGTATCAGAGATCAGAGACAAAGACGGAGACAGACAAACACACGTGTGTAATTATCTCCTCCGCTCATCTGATAACAAACTTCTCACAGTTTAAAACACAACGCTCGATTTGAAGCTGTGAGAAGTGATCAGATCATCACAGAGAGCTACACGGATCATCCTGCTGTTAAAAAACACACTGCAACACTTCAAATAAAGAGACACACGAAGCAAACACTGAGAATAAAAACCTGCAGTTCCCTGAGTGACCACCAGAGTCTGTCTCCAGCAGTGAGTCAGTCCCCATAGAGCTCCATGTTAAAGAGTTAAAGTCTCTGTGAGGACTTTCTAAGTGACCTTGAAAAAGTCTTAAAAACTTAAACTCAGATTATCAGCACCAACAAAGTGTTGTTTATAAATGATGTTTCTTAGCTTCCTGATCGGGTTGGACAGGAACGGACTGATTTACAGCACGTTGAAGTCTCTATGACATCATCATGCCAGCTGATGAAGTTTAGCAGAGAGAAGAGAGATCTGAGTTTGTCTCTGCTGGAAACGATTTCTGTGATTCATTTAGTAGAGATGGTGGAGACTGGAGCTGAACTGACAGACAGAAAAAGGACAGAAGAGAAGAAGAAAGATAAACAGGAGAGAGAGAGAGCACAGGCTAAAGGCTAAACCATGAGCTAAAGGCTAAAACACAATTTAAAGGCTAAGACACAATCTGAAGGCAAAAACATGGGCTAAAGGCTAAAACACAAGCTAAAAGCTAAAACAAAATCTAAAGGCTAAAACACAATCTAAAGGCTAAAACACGGGCTAAAGGCTAAAACACAATTTAAGGCAAAAACATGGGCTAAAGGCTAAAACACAATCTAAAGGCTAAAACACAATTTAAAGGCTAAAACATGGGCTAAAGGCTAAAACACAATCTAAAGGTTAAAACATGGGCTAAAGGCTAAAACACGAGCTAAAGGCTAAAACATGGGCTAAAGGCTCAAACACAAGCTAAAGGCTAAAACACAATCTAAAGGCTAAAACATGGGCTAAAGGCTCAAACACAAGCTAAAGGCTAAGACACAATCTAAAGGCAAAACATGGGCTAAAGGCTAAGACACAATCTAAAGGCTAAAAAACAATCTAAAGGCTAAAACACAATTTAAGGCAAAGACACAGGCTAAAGGCTAAAAAACAATTTAAAGGCTAAAACACGGGCTAAAGGCTAAAACATGGGCTAAAGGCTAAAACACAATCTAAAGGTTAAAACATGGGCTAAAGGCTAAAACACGAGCTAAAGGCTAAAACATGGGCTAAAGGCTCAAACACAAGCTAAAGGCTAAAACACAATCTAAAGGCTAAAACATGGGCTAAAGGCTAAAACATGGGCTAAAGGCTAAAACACAATCCAAAGGCTAAAACACAAGCTAAAGGCTAAAACACGAGCTAAAGGCTAAAACACAGGTTAAACTGTAATAATGTTCATTCCAGCCCACATGCAGCAGTTATTCTGCAGTGATCTGATCAAACTTGAGAGTCTGTCAACAAAATGAAGAGTGAGGTTACGTTAGCTCTGATTGGTCGATAAACAGGACATAAGGATTCTCTAACGTAACGCACTGCAGATACGTGTCAGGACAGCAGCACTAAAACATCCAACTACTGAACTACAGTTCAAACAGCAGCTCTGTGTAAGTGTTGATAAATACCTTACCTCCTCACGTTGTATCCAGTAAAGTCGTCTTGAACAAAGAAAAGTAGTGTTGAAAAGAAGATCTGATCTCCATTCATTTCAAAACAAACACACACCTTGTTCAGAGTCGTGACATCACCACAGTGTGTGCAGGATTCCAGTTAAAAGGTGTCTGTGTGATCGTCACAGAGCCTTTAACAGCTGAAACAGACGTGATTACAGGCTGGTACAGAAACAGATTTTATTTCATATTTTTTAGTGATTTGGATGTTTTTTGTGTCTAATGTTGGATTTTTTGTTCTTCTCTTCTTAAACTCTGTGAAACAAGCATCTTCAGTTTGGTTTATTTCTCTTCCTCCTCTTCAAACTGTCTCAGGGACCAAATGAAGGAAGTGAAGTGAGAGTCAGTGACCTTTGAAAATCAGCCAATAGAGAAACCGTCTGTTTGGACTTTAAAACCATTAGTCTGAGTTAATCTGAGAGATTAAGCAGATTATTGAGCCAGCTGCTGTTTGACTTTAGAGTAGAGACTTTACAGCATGTTTACCACCAATCAAAGCGCAGACTTTATTGATGGTACACATATTCAAGAGGTGTGAATGCACCAATCAGCTGAGAGCGTGCTGACATTAAAGACGACCCCCTGACAAAGTTCCCTCTAAACTTTCCTCGTCCTTTAAATATCTGTTGACAGCGTGCAGAGCTGGAATATCAGAGGGTAATGCTCTCTGATGACGGCTGCACGCTTAGACGAGCGTGTAATCTGCCCGCAATTAATTAAAGCACACCCAGCTTTACAGACCATCCACCGCCAACGCCACCGCCAACGCCGCCACCACGCTCAGCCAGCCGACAGGAGGGGGACTCTGAGTGTGTGTGAGAGAGAAAACATCTGCACAGTCAGTCAGTTAATTACCTGCTCCAATTCACCAGTCCATCAACTCCACCTCACACACACACATACCCACACACACACACACACACACACACACTCGAGGAAAAAAGACATCAAATCATCAGACATAAAGACATGGTGACATCTTTTTTAAGGATTAGTTCACACTCTCAGTTTCCATAATTCATATTTCTGCTCTCTGATTATTTTTTTGTCCAAACTTTAAATTATTTCTTTATTTTATTTTTTTTATAATCTAATCCCAGAGAGTCAGAGGGGTTCAAGAAACCAGCAGGAGGGAAAATAAAGAGAAACTTTGGGTCCCTGAAAACAAATCCTGTGCTGAAGTGTTATAAACTGCAGTTCCCCGAGTGTCCACTAGAGGCTGTGTGCAGAACCAGCAGAAACCACACACACACACACACGTTCAAAGAGCCACAGATCATCTGAAATAATGAGTTTAATAATAATGTTCACACATGATTTAAAGGAACCACAACTCCTCACACTGGGGGCGGAGCCTCAAAAGAACTCAATCAAAACGTCTGCGCTGTGTTAAAGTCAGACTGAGGGATCAGAGTGCTGTCTGTTTGTGTCGTCCCGTGAATGAATCCTGTTCAAGCTCATGAATTCACACGTTAACAGAGTCAGTGAACGTCTCATCTGTTCTGTCCCGTATGGCCCTGTTCCATTCAGCTCTCCTGGGTGTAGGTACAACCAATCAGAATGGAGTATGTCACCCAGCTCCGTCTAATTAGTTTGAATATGTTTCAATCAGAGTTTATTTCTCTCTTGTTCTGGACTCTAATGTGTTTTTTTCTGCTCTCCTGATCTTTGGATCCTCTCATACTAACATGTTGTTTCTTAAACCTGAGTGTCTGTGTGTGTGTGTGTGAGTATGTGTGTGTGTTTTCAGTCAGTCAGTAATTAAAGTGTGTGTGTGTGTGTGAGCGCTCTGAGGCGTCACTGAGCTCTGATAACACAGGAGGAGGAATCAGAGAGGACTTCTTTACCTATTGATTTGATTAAAGAGGATTAAACATCCTTTAATGAGTTTTACACTCCACTGCACCACCTCCCATAAGGACCCCCCCCCCCCTCTCCTCTCTCTCTCTCTCTCTCTCTCTCTCTCTGTGAGGATGTTTATTTCTATATTTTGGCTGTTAAATATTCTGACAGCACAGTTTCAGAGCTGACGTCATGTTTGAAGACGTGTCAGCAGCTCTTCAAACGTCTGATCTTAAACATAAAGAAAGTTACAGATGGACATCAAGGGGTTAAAAAGCTGACGTGTGAAAATATGTTCAAATGTTTTCAAAGCACAAAAAAGATCCGTCATGGAATACCCCCCCCCCCCAAAAAAAAAACAAACAAACAAACAAACAAACAAACAAACAAACAAACAAAACAAAAAACAAAACAGTTGAAGTGATTTTTATATGAAGTTGTGTCGTCCGTTGGAGAGAACATGTCGGAAACTTTATGCACAAATTTAAAGATTTTACTTTTTTATTTTTAGGCCCAAGAAGAATAAAAACACTTCTCAGGCTTTCATGCATCAAATTTGTGCCACCAGAAACTGAATTTGAATTATAATGTTGAATTTGAAAAGCATGTTTTGAATCTGAATTTTATGTTTTGAATCTGAATTTATTTGTGCTGAAATTGAATTTAACCCATTTGAAAATTCAACTCTCCACATTCCTTAAATTCAAAAATATAAAATTCAATTTCAGTTCACAAAATTCAGATTCAGTTCTAAAATTCAATTTCAATCCAAAGTGGCACAACCATTACGTAATCCACTCCCGCGAGGGAAGACTAATCGAGCACAGATTCACAGACGTCATCTTCACGTCCACCTGAAATCTTTTGCAGTCTGCTGTACGACTCAACCGAGCGGAGCAAGATGAGGCAGCGCCAGGTCCCAGGTTTAAAGGTTTAGTAATGTCAGTATTTCGATGGATTCGTAAGTCACTCAGCATTTCTAGGTTTGTATGTAGTTCATGTTTTTTCGCGGCGATCACCACAAATGTCAAATGCCTCAGTAACTATTAGCGATGTTACCACAAAAAGTAGGTATTTATCCACCTTTAACTTTGAATGTATTTAACGTTTCTAGTTTGGTAACGTTGCACTGGTGAGTGTATATAAGCTGTAATTCTGATTTCATTGACTGAAGCTATGCTGTGTTATATTAATAACTAGCCCCAGTAGCCACAGTAGTGCTCAGGTTTACGTTATGTTTTTCTCCCCATACATGAAGATAAATATGAAGCATCTTAAGTTTCAAACGAACCTGATTATTCAGTCCCTGGTCCTCAGTCATCATGGACCTGGTGCTGCCTCAGCTTGCTCCGCTCGGTTGAGTCGTACAGCAGACCGCAAAAGATTTCAGGTGGACGTGAAGATGACGTCTGTGAATCTGTGCTTGATTAGTCTTCCCTCGCGGGAGTGGATTACGTAATGGTTGTGCCACTTTGGATTGAAATTGAATTTTAGAACTGAATCTGAATTTTGTGAACTGAAATTGAATTTTATATTTTTGAATTTAAGGAATATGGAGAGTTGAATTTTCAAATGGATTAAATTCAATTTCAGCACAAATAAATTCAGATTCAAAACATGCTTTTCAAATTCAATATTATATTTCAGATTCAGTTTCTGGTGGCACAAATATCAGCCCATAATCCAGACTCTGTGTCCAGGGATCCGGACTTTGTCTGGAAGTGATGATCTGAGTTTTATGTTAAATCAGGAAATAAAGATCAAGAACATTAAATGAAGACTTTAGATCGGATTTCAGGAGTTCTTATGTGAAAAAAAAAAAAAACGTTTCAGGTCTTGGAAATCAAGACTCTTTGTCTACTTATTTTGTCTTATTGAGAAACTCATATTTGGCATTTCTGGAAGTCATGAACACAAATCTAGAAATCACGTGTGCTGTGATCAGGGATCAGTAAACTGTTTAGAATTAGAGATAAAAACAGACTTCACAGCCTGACTTAATAACAAAGCTTCTTTCACCCTCTGATACATGAAATATGAAAACCTGTCTGTAACATTCTGGATTAAAACAAAAATAATCTCAGATTAGGAAAAAGAACAACATTTTTTATGCCCAAAGAAGAAACAAACTCACCAGGGAAGAATCTGGACTCTTTTATATTTCATGTTTCAGACAGGTAACAGCTCACCTGTTATCTCAGGTATGCTGTAGATGTTCTGTTCACTCCTGAACATTTCTGGAACATTCCAGGCTAATCTGGCCGACATGTTTGAAGCGGCTCCTCGCAGAGCGGACGCTCAGCTCCTTCCTCCTCCTCTGCTCTTTGATCATCTGTGACAGAGGATTCAAACACCCTGTTCACGGTCCAGCTGTGTGTGAATAAAGGTGATGTGAAGGTGTGGGTGGTGTGTTCAGGTACCAGCAGCTGCAGGATTAAACTGTCACAGATTATCAGTAATCCCACGTCACATCTCTGAGCCTCTGTTCAAACGTCTGCTCCATGAGCTTCCTGAAGGAGTGTGTTATTGTTGCTCACAGATCATCTCACCTGCAGGTCTGCACACACACACACACACACACACACACACACACACACACACACACACACACACACACACAGATGAGTAATCTGAACAGTGATCTGAGGATCTCTCTCGTTTCTCCGTCTATCACTCGAACTGCTGAGGCCTTCAAGCGCTCTGTTATGAGAACGCTCCTCTAACGGCGCTCTGCCCCCGCCATGATTGACAATAATGGCCTCATAATTCACACACACACACACACACACACACACACACACACCACACACGCACACACACAGTGTGACAGCACACAGATAAATATGTCAGGGCTCCCCGGGGAGTCATCCCCCCTCTGCCTCGCACGGCCACCATCCATCATTAGAGAGAGAGTCACTCTCAGCCTCTTCATGTGAACAAAGCGTCGCCCGCCATCGCCAAGAGCCCGCCACCAGCAGACCCCCCCCCCCCCCCCCCACACACACACACACACACACACTTCTGCTAAGAGATAACCAGGTTTGATGTCAGCAGCGTCTCTTTTCTCTGCCGCTGTCGGCCATTGTTAGCCTCCTGAGTTATTAGCAGCCTTCAGCGCCGCCGCTCCTCGCTGTCACTTTCGTTAACCGCCACTCCTCACTGTCACTTTCGTTAGCTGCCGTTAGCCTGACAGCAGCAGAGTTAATTAGCCTGGCTAATAGGAGCCGCTGTTTGTCCGGATGTGACATTTGAGGTGTGAGGAGAGAAAACAAACAAATCAAGCTTTTCATTAGTGTGTGTGACAGCCTCTGTGTGTGTGTGTGTGTGCGTGTGTGTGTGTGTGTGTGTGTGTGTGTTAGTACATCTTTAGTTCATCTCTTTTTAACGCCAGAACAAATCAGTGTCTGAGTCCTCTTCAGGTAGCGCTGGTTGTTAACAGATCCAGGAACCATCCAGCTCATTTATTTATTTATTCTGTTTTAAAGTAAATCTAAACCTTTCAGATCTGTTTCCTGTTTCCTTTCTCTGTTTCCTACTTCACTGCTTCCTTCTCTCCTCCTTTTTCCTGTTTCCTTATGTTTCCCGTTTCCTTTCTCTGTTTCCTACTTCACTGCTTCCTTCTCTTCTCCTTTCTCCTGTTTCCTTATGTTTCCTGTTTCCTTATGTTTCTTGTTTCCTTATGTTTCTTGTTTCCTTTCTCTGTTTCCTACTTCACTGCTTCCTTCTCTTCTCCTATTTCCTGTTTCCTTTCTCTTGTTTCCTTTCTCTGTTTCCTTCTTCACTGCTTCCTTCTCTTCTCCTTTCTCCTGTTTCCTTATGTTTCCTTTTTCCTTATATTTCTCGTTTCCTTTCTCTGTTTCCTACTTCACTGCTTCCTTCTCTTCTCCTTTTTCCTGTTTCCTTATATTTCTTGTTTCCTTTCTCTGTTTCCTACTTCACTGCTTCCTTCTCTTCTCCTTTTTCCTGTTTCCTTATATTTCTTGTTTCCTTTCTCTGTTTCCTACTTCACTGCTTCCTTCTCTTCTCCCTTTTCCTGTTTCCTCATGTTTCCTGTTTCCTTTCTCTGTTTCCTACTTCACTGCTTCCTTCTCTTCTCCTTTTTCCTGTTTCCTTATATTTCTTGTTTCCTTTATGTTTCCTACTTCACTGCTTCCTTCTCTTCTCCTTTTTCCTGTTTCCTTATGTTTCCTGTTTCCTTTCTCTGTTTCCTACTTCACCGCTTCCTTCTCTTCTCCTTTTTCCTGTTTCCTTATGTTTCCTGTTTCCTTTCTCTGTTTCCTACTTCACTGCTTCCTTCTCTTCTCCTTTTTCCTGTTTCCTTATGTTTCCCGTTTCCTTTCTCTGTTTCCTCCTTCACTGCTTCCTTCTCTTCTCCTTTCTCCTGTTTCCTTATGTTTCCTTTTTCCTTATATTTCTTGTTTCCTTTCTCTGTTTCCTACTTCACTGCTTCCTTCTCTTCTCCTATTTCCTGTTTCCTTTCTCTTGTTTCCTTTCTCTGTTTCCTTCTTCACTGCTTCCTTCTCTTCTCCTTTCTCCTGTTTCCTTATGTTTCCTGTTTCCTTATGTTTCTTGTTTCCTTATGTTTCTTGTTTCCTTTCTCTGTTTCCTACTTCACTGCTTCCTTCTCTTCTCCTATTTCCTGTTTCCTTTCTCTTGTTTCCTTTCTCTGTTTCCTTCTTCACTGCTTCCTTCTCTTCTCCTTTCTCCTGTTTCCTTATGTTTCCTTTTTCCTTATATTTCTCGTTTCCTTTCTCTGTTTCCTCCTTCACTGCTTCCTTCTCTTCTCCTTTTCCTGTTTCCTTATGTTTCCTGTTTCCTTTCTCTGTTTCCTACTTCACTGCTTCCTTCTCTTCTCCTTTCTCCTGTTTCCTTATGTTTCCTGTTTCCTTTCTCTGTTTCCTTCTTCGCTGCTTCCTTCTCTTCTCCTTTTCCTGTTTCCTTATGTTTCCTGTTTCCTTTCTCTGTTTCCTACTTCACTGCTTCCTTCTCTTCTCCTTTTTCCTGTTTCCTTATGTTTCCTGTTTCCTTTCTCTGTATCCTACTTCATTGCTTCCTTCTCTTCTCCTTTTTCCTGTTTCCTTATGTTTCTTGTTTCCTCTCTCTGTTTCCTGCTCGTGTGTTTCTTGCCTGGCTTGTTGTCAGCTGCTGTCACTGGGCGGTGATGGGAGCAGCGGAGGTCTCTGAATATTACCTGCCCATCAGGTGAGAGTAATTACAGAGCCCAGGTGGTGACAGGAAGTGAGAGGAAACAGCTCCGGACTCGCTGTGCGGTGAGCTTCAGCGCGGCTGGACGTGAAAAACATCAGAGTCCAAACTTTAAACCATCGATCAGAGAGAGAGAGGGGGGGGGGTTAGAACTCTGAGGTCAAGGGCAGAATTCTGTCCTTAATCTCAGAGCTCTAGAACTCCTGTTGCTCTGCAAACAGACGGTCTGCAAGCATGCTCCTGATTGGTCGATGCTCCCCTGACTACAAACTGTAACCTGACACCTCTCAGACTTACACAGTTTCTACATTTTCATGTTCAATCTGCAAACTTCCCTCCGTCCTCCCTCAGCCGTATGAAGCTCACTCTGAACGTCCAGTTTATGATTTTCCAAATCGTGCGTGCGTGTCTCTCTCTCTCTCTCTCTCTGCTGTATGTTGATTTGCTGTATTTCTGGTTTTTAAGGATGAATCTTGTTCAAGCTTCCTGTTGGAGTCTCACCTGTCGTCAGGTGTCTGAGGGTTTCAGTCCTGATTTAGAGGATGAACACAGACTGAGTTCATCAGTGAACCTTAAATCTTCATTCATTCTTTAAAGAGCTCATTTCATGATCCTCTGTGGACCTCTCTCTCTCTCTCTCTCTCTCTCTCTCTAATTCCTTTATTTTCTCGTCCCTCTGCATCTTGTCTCCCTAAATAGCAGCTCTCACCCTCTCATCTATAAATCACGGGCTGATCTTCGTCTCTTTGTCAGGCGGTGTCTTCATGGCCTCTGCCTGCCTGTGATAACCCTCCTCATCTCCTCCTGAGCTCCGCAGATTTACAGCTCTGTGATAAGCAACCAGCCGGCCATCACTCACACACACACACACACACACACACACACACTGTGCCACTCGCTCGCTCGCTCGCTCGCTGCCTTTGTGCCTCTCTGCGTATTGTTTGGGTTTCTCCCTCTGGAGGCCTTCGCAGGCTGCCAGAGAGGACGCAGCCTGTGTCATTATTTCCCGTTAGATAAAGAAATAAACGGCCCACGACTCGGAGATCAGGTGTGTTTAAGGTGTGTGTGTGTGTGTGTGTGTGTTTAATGTAGACGTCCTGGCTCCGGGCTGCTTGTTTACTCCTGCTCTAAGCGTCAGATGAAGTGATGAGCAGAAAGCAGAGCTGACAGCAGGACGCTCTCACACGTCTCATGTTGTTATTTAACGTTCAGACGGAGCTTCAGAGCACATTAACGCTCAGACGCTGCTCACTTACTGCTGTCTGCACACATTTACTCTGCTGCTCTGAACCACCAGCTAGAAGACTGGCTTCAGCTCTAAACCAGACCTCTGAGGGGGGGTCCACTGAGACTGGACCACAGCTGCTAACGGCTCCAAGACCTGATCCTCATATGTGCCTCCATCAGCTCTGACTCTCATCTCCTCTGATCATATTCACACCCTGAAGCTACGTTTGGACCAGAGGGTCCAGGAACCGTCAGTTCCAGTTCAAACATTCCCCAGAACTTAACAGTCTGTGTGGCCCATGACCCCGGGTCAACAGCGCCAGACCAGTAGAGGGCAGTAAGTCAACAACGAGGACCTTTGAGCAGAAATGACACCATAGAAGAAGACAGACAGGCTGTGTAGCACTGCAGTTAGCCTGTTAGCCTGTTAGCCTCTTGAAAGGAAACGAGCTCTGGAGACGAAGCCGTCTGATCTGGTGGACGGAGGGACGGATAAATAAAAACACTGTAGTTGCTCCACCAATTAGAGAGATTCAGATAACAGGCCCCGCCCCCAAAAGTTCCTGGTTTGGTTGTTGGTCTTGCAGTCCGTGTGCAGTTTGCTCTTGTTCAGTGTCTGATTGTTGAGCTGTTAGCGTCTCCTGTGAGCAGATATCTGCTGTGAGAGCTTCATCCCTGAACGCTAACCACTGTCACTGCTCACCTGCTCGCTCACAGGTGGATTTCCTTTTTTGGCAGTAAGTGGGCGGACCCAGTCATCATCGTATCCCTGAATGTAATTGGTTAAGGTCCTCGTCCTTCTTGATTGGCTGTTGTTTGTGCGTCTGCCGGTGAAAGTAAACCAGAAAGGACGATGAAACGCTGAATTCCTCTGGAAGATGGAAACGATTCCCCCGGTGTCATCATGTGACCTTCGGTCGGCCATTTTTCATTATGACTCTCCTGCTTTGATCTGCATCGTCTTCAGTTACAGCAGCCAGGGTCCACTGCAGGGCTCACACACACACACACACACACAGATATTCTGCCTGTGAGCACAAAAGTTAATCTGCTCACGTGAATGTTTGGATCTCATGTTTGCTCTGGAGTTTTGGCGGTTTGATGACGTCATACCGGAGCCGCTGAGCTGATGGTTGAGTGTCTGCGAGTGTGTTTGAGTGTTTCACACTAAAAGAGCGTAAAGAGTGTTTAAAGTGTTAATATCTGAACACGGTGAACACGGTGAACACGGTGAGCGTGATGCGGCCACATGTCGGGGTTATTGTCGGTGGTCCTCTGCATCCATCAGACGCTCAGCTCAGAGTGTTTAACGCTCGCTGTGTTAATAGCCATTTGTTATCAGCACACACAGATGTGTGTGTGTGTGTTTGTGTGTGTGTGTGAGCGGAGGGAGCTGCAGCTAATGATGCGTGAAGGCGGCATATGGAGGCCCGGCTGATATTTACATTTGACAGATATATGTCATGGCGGCGGCGGCGGCGGCGTTCAGGGCCTCGTTTCCACTTATTATCGTGTCGTCCAGATTGACTCGGCTCCTCGCTCATCACAGCCTCTCAAAGGTAAATTAGGCGGCGTTTGATTTATGCCCTCATGGCGCCGTAATGTGGCGGCACTTTGCTGTGCGATGAGGCGCGGTGGATTCTGAGCCGTGTTCTCTCCGAGCTACAAACGCAGGAAACAGGATTACAGAGCGCCGACTAATTATCATAACAAGCTGCTCACAGGCCGCGCCGGACTCTAATCCTGCTGTCTGTGACAAAGACCACATTATGTTGGACCTTCACGGGGTCAGCGCCGCAGGACTCTGAGCGTCTCTCAGATTATCAGTTAACACACCAGAACCGGTCTGCACTGTTCTCCATCTCAGGTTCCTCCTCCGGCGCTCGGATGGACCGAGAGGAACGTCTGCAGGCGGATCAGGACATCAGAGAGTCCACCGCTGCAGGGTGTGAGACCGGACAGCACGAAGAGAGAGAGGAGAGAGAGAGAGAGAGAGAGAGAGAGAAAGCAGAGGGTCCTTATTAATCCCTGCTCCCCTCACCAACATTAAAGATTGAACAACAGTCTGTCAGTCAGGTGAGAGTCAGTCAGGTGACCCGCTGAGTCCACCTCATCAGGTTTATCTCTCTCTCTCTCTCTCTCTCTCTCTCTCTCTCTCTCTCTCTCTCTCTCTCTCTCTCAGGAGTCTCTCTGAATGTGTGTCGTATGATACATCAAACATCTTGATGCTAATGAAGTTAGCGGCTAACAGGCTGTAATTATGGTGAACATACGCGTCTGAGAGAAACATCAGAGCGGAGCGTTTGTTTTCTCCTTCTCTACATTTCTCCATCAGACGCTCCGCTCAGAGGGGACGCAATGAAAGGAACACATGTCCGTGGTTTGATTCCCTCCGTGAGCTCATCCTGCGTCAGCAGAAACCGATCAGGAGGAGAGACGAGCGTCTCTGCGGCACGGATCGACCGGCGAGCAGATGACGGGGTCAGAGGTCAACGTGTTTGTGACAGATCAAGGTTTTATTTACACGGAGAAACACGGACTGTTCTTTAATGAGGCTCCTGACTGCTCACAGATATCTGTGTGTGTGTGTGTGTGTGTGTGTGTGTGTGTGTGTGTGTGTGTGTGCTCTCTGACAGAGAAATAAATATAAATCAGGTTTAAAGGGGAAAATTTGAGCTCACCACAGACTCAGCTTCATTATATCAGCTCAAAACATCTTCATAAAACACACACACACACACACACACACACACACACACACACACACACACGTGTCTCTTTGTTATCGTCTGATCCTCTGGTTTCCTGATAAACTCTCAGCTGGAGGAAACTCGAGCATCTTTCTGACTGAAGCCCAGAATAAAAAACTCAAATCCATGAATTCTTATCACTTTGAGAACTAAAACACAGAGGAGGAGCTCTGAGGAGGGCATGGACGTTTGACTGACAGGTGGGCACCCTGTAGCTCTAAGCGAGGAGGCTGAAGGCCCGCCCCTTTGACGTCTGTTGGGTCCTGGTTCAGATGGCTCAGACGGTGTCTGTGGTCTGCAGGATGGCGGTCTGTAACGCTCTGTGAATGAAACGTGACACTCAGACACCTTTTCAGCACAGCTTCCTGTTTTCACTCCTCAGGTCGATTTCCTCTGTTCATCTGAAGCTTTTATTCTGAAAGGAACTCCGCTGAGTGGTTCTCCTTCCTGTAGGAATGATCCATGTTTCCTGACCTCCTCCTCAGCTCTGTCCTGGGACTGTTTCCTGTTCATGGATGTTTTTCATGACCCTGGATCTGCTCCGGTCTCAGTCTGCTGCTCACAGCGTCATGAATAAATGAGCAGAGACCACAGGAGCCTCAGGAGCCTCAGGAGCCTCAGGAGCCTCAGGAGCCTCAGCATCAGGAGCATCAGGAGCCTCAGGAGCCTCAGGAGCCTCAGGAGCCTCAGCATCAGGAGCATCAGGAGCCTCAGCTTCAGGAGCCTCAGGAGCCTCAGGAGCCTCAGGAGCCTCAGGAGCCTCAGCATCAGGAGCATCAGGAGCCTCAGCTTCAGGAGCCTCAGGAGCCTCAGCTTCAGGAGCATCAGGAGCCTCAGCTTCAGGAGCCTCAGCATCAGGAGCATCAGGAGCCTCAGCATCAGGAGCCTCAGGAGCCTCAGCTTCAGGAGCCTCAGCTTCAGGAGCCTCAGCTTCAGGAGCCTCAGCATCAGGAGCATCAGGAGCCTCAGCATCAGGAGCATCAGGAGCCTCAGCTTCAGGAGCCTCAGGAGCCTCAGCTTCAGGAGCCTCAGCTTCAGGAGCCTCAGCTTCAGGAGCCTCAGCATCAGGAGCCTCAGCATCAGGAGCATCAGGAGCCTCAGCTTCAGGAGCCTCAGGAGCCTCAGCTTCAGGAGCCTCAGCTTCAGGAGCCTCAGCTTCAGGAGCCTCAGCAGCATCAGGAGCCTCAGCTTCAGGAGCCCCAGCTTCAGGAGCCTCAGCAGCATCAGGAGCATCAGCTTCAAGAGCCTCAGCTTCAGGAGCCTAAGCATCAGGAGCATCAGGAGCCTCAGGAGCCTCAGCTTCAAGAGCCTCAGCATCAGGAGCCTCAGCTTCAGGAGCCTCAGCTTCAGGAGCCTCAGCAGCATCAGGAGCCTCAGCTTCAGGAGCCTCAGGAGCATCAGGAGCCTCAGGAGCCTCAGGAGCCTCAGGAGCCTCAGGAGCCTCAGCATCAGGAGCCTCAGCTTCAGGAGCCTCAGCAGCATCAGGAGCATCAGCTTCAAGAGCCTCAGCTTCAGGAGCCTAAGCATCAGGAGCATCAGGAGCCTCAGGAGCCTCAGCATCAGGAGCCTCAGCTTCAGGAGCCTCAGCAGCATCAGGAGCATCAGCTTCAGGAGCCCCAGCTTCAGGAGCCTCAGCATCAGGAGCCTCAGCTTCAGGAGCCTCAGCTTCAAGAGCCTCAGCATCAGGAGCCTCAGCTTCAGGAGCCTCAGCTTCAGGAGCCTCAGCAGCATCAGGAGCCTCAGCTTCAGGAGCCTCAGGAGCATCAGGAGCCTCAGGAGCCTCAGGAGCCTCAGGAGCCCCAGGAGCCTCAGCTTCAGGAGCCTCAGGAGCCTCAGGAGCCTCAGCATCAGGAGCCTCAGCTTCAGGAGCCTCAGGAGCCTCAGGAGCCTCAGGAGCCTCAGCTTCAGGAGCATCAGGAGCCTCAGCATCAGGAGCATCAGGAGCCTCAGCTTCAGGAGCCTCAGGAGCCTCAGCTTCAGGAGCCTCAGCTTCAGGAGCCTCAGCTTCAGGAGCCTCAGCAGCATCAGGAGCCTCAGCTTCAGGAGCCCCAGCTTCAGGAGCCTCAGCATCAGGAGCCTCAGCTTCAGGAGCCTCAGCTTCAGGAGCCTCAGCATCAGGAGCCTCAGCTTCAAGAGCCTCAGCTTCAGGAGCATCAGGAGCCTCAGCATCAGGAGCCTCAGCTTCAGGAGCCTCAGCTTCAGGAGCCTCAGCAGCATCAGGAGCCCCAGCTTCAGGAGCCTCAGCATCAGGAGCCTCAGCTTCAAGAGCCTCAGCTTCAGGAGCCTCAGCTTCAGGAGCATCAGGAGCCTCAGCATCAGGAGCCTCAGCTTCAGGAGCCTCAGCATCAGGAGCCTCAGCATCAGGAGCCTCAGCTTCAGGAGCCTCAGCATCAGGAGCCTCAGCTTCAGGAGCCTCTGCTTCAGGAGCCTCAGCATCAGGAGCCTCAGCTTCAGGAGCCTCAGCATCAGGAGCCTCAGCATCAGGAGCCTCAGCTTCAGGAGCCTCAGCTTCAGGAGCCTCAGCTTCAGGAGCCTCTGCTTCAGGAGCCTCAGCTTCAGGAGCCCCAGCTTCAGGAGCCCCAGCTTCAGGAGCCTCAGCTTCAAGAGCCTCAGCTTCAGGAGCCTCAGCTTCAAGAGCCTCAGCTTCAGGAGCCTCAGCTTCAGGAGCCTCAGCATCAGGAGCCTCAGCTTCAGGAGCCTCAGCTTCAGGAGCCTCAGCAGCATCAGGAGCCCCAGCTTCAGGAGCCTCAGCATCAGGAGCCTCAGCTTCAAGAGCCTCAGCTTCAGGAGCCTCAGCTTCAGGAGCATCAGGAGCCTCAGCATCAGGAGCCTCAGCTTCAGGAGCCCCAGCTTCAGGAGCCCCAGCTTCAGGAGCCTCAGCTTCAGGAGCCTCAGCTTCAGGAGCCTCAGCTTCAGGAGCCTCATATAAACAGGTTTTAACACAGACTGATGCACCAACATTTACTCCGCTCAGCGTTCTTTAAACCTCATGGTCCTTCGCTCCAACAGGAAGGAGACTTTCTGGACTGGTTTAGAAACTTCAGTGACTACAACAGGACCTGAAGCAGGAACAGACCTGCTCCTGGGTGTCAGGTAAAGCAGAGAGCCACAGACAGCAGTGAACACAGAGCTGACAGGTGAAGGCTCAGACCCTGAGAGGAGGATCTGTGGAGCTCTGATCAGAGATCACTCTCTGATTAGAGCGTGCAGACGCCCTGAAACCACTTTAGACACGAAATATTTCAGGATCTCACGCTGGATTGGAGCTCCTGACTCCTCTGAGAGACGAGGGGGAGAGCACTGAACATACTAAACACAGTCTGATGCAGGTGAGGAGCTGCAGGTGTGTCAGACAGGTGACTCTTTAGTTTTCTTCAGTCAGAAACGTGAACGCTGAAGACGAACTGGGGAAGTTTTCAGTGTTTTCACAGCTTTTAGAGGTGCATGATAAATCTTACCTGTTCAGGTGAGCAGCAGCTGCAGAGCATCCACAGGTGAGGGAAACAAGAAGCCCCGCCCATAGCCTGTTGATTGACAGCTGGGGTCTTAAAGGAACAGAGCAAAAATACACAGATAAATACATGTTGTATTTTTTTTAACACTTCCACACGTTTATGTATAAATATCAGGACATATGAAGGACAGGATGCATAAACCAGTTAGAGGTGAAAAAGAAGGAAAAGCTTCAAGGATGAACTTAAAGATCATTAAATTACAAACGTTCATTTCTTTCATGAACGTTTATTTTTGGGTTTATATTTCTTTACCGACAGACAGAGAAGATTTCTTTTTAAACTGATGAATCCTCAATAACAGAATATCTAATAATCCATCGTGTTAGTGTGATCTTAACTTCTCCTTCATATTCAGCTTTCAGATCTAACTCAGCTTTATAATCTGCTCTCAGACTCAGTAATCTGTCTCTGAGGAGGTTTATCTGAAAGACTTTAGATCAGTATCTGGTTTCTATTGATACGCTTAGAGAGGCTGATCCTGGCTATAACAAAAAAACTCCATTACCCATAAGCCCCTGATCACACCTGAGGAGAGTCTGACCTTGTAGAGAGGAGGGATGTGTTTGTTTCTCTGGCAGAAACTTTAAGCTGTGGATCCTCTCTGTTCAGGGAGTCCATCCTCTTCCTCCTCCTCTTCCTCCTCTTCCTCCTCCTCTTCCTCCTCCTCTTCCTCCTCTTCCTCCTCCTCCTTCTCTACTCCTTCTCTCCTCCTCCTCCTCTTCCTCCTCTTCCTTCTCTCCTCCTCCTCCTCTTCCTCCTCCTCCTTCTCTCCTCCTCCTCCTCCTCCTCCTCCTCTTCCTCCTCCTCCTTCTCTCCTCCTCTTCCTCCTCCTCTTCCTCCTCCTCCTCCTTCTCTCCTCCTCCTCTTCCTCCACCTCCTTCTCTCCTCCTCTTCCTCCTCCTCTTCCTCCTCCTCCTCCTCTTCCTCCTCCTCTTCCTCCTCCTCCTTCTCCTCCTCCTCCTCTTCTTCCTCCACCTCCTTCTCTCCTCCTCTGCCTCCTCCTCTTCCTCCTCCTCTTCTTCCTCCTCCTCCTCCTCCTCTTCTTCCTCCTCTTCCTTCTCTCCTCCTCCTCTTCCTCCACCTCCTTCTCTCCTCCTCTTCCTCCTCCTCTTCCTCCTCCTCCTCCTCTTCCTCCTCCTCTTCCTCCTCCTCCTTCTCCTCCTCCTCCTCTTCTTCCTCCACCTCCTTCTCTCCTCCTCTGCCTCCTCCTCTTCCTCCTCCTCCTCCTCCTCCTCCTCTTCCTCCTCCTCCTCCTCCTCCTCTTCGTCCCCCTGTGCTGAACTTTGAGCGTGTGATTCTAACTCTGTGTTGATAAATATTTCTGTCCAATTACATCATGTAATAATTCTGCCCTCCCGTCTGTAATGAGGTCTAATGCCGGCCCCTGTGATAATTCCCCGCCGGATGCCGTCCTGATCAGATGTTGAGCTCCGTAATGAGACGGGCAGAAAATCATTATTTGCTGTTCAAATAGAAAATGAGGTTGGTGGGAAGTCAATTTGGCGCGGCTCTGTGGAGCGTAGACGGGAATTTAATGATTTAATTACAGCTGTAAGCTCCTCAGAGGAGACTTCAGACCACAGCTGAGGAGGAGGAGGAGGAGGAGGAGGAGGAGGAGGAGGAGGAGGAGGAGGAGGAGGAGGAGGAGGGGAGCTAACAGAGCTCATGACTTCAGTTTGGAGATGACATGAAGGTCTGTGTGCAGGGCGAGGAGGGAAACATCTGCTGCTACTGAAGCTACCGCTTTAAGAAACATCATTAACCTGATGTGTCACAAACTCCACTCTGATTGGTCGAAACCCAAAGTTAGGTCTATATTGTTATTATCATCGATAAACTTTATAAGAACTCAACTGGAGCAACACCAGAGACAAACTGAAACAAGAGGAGAACAGAACAGAATGGAATGCTGCTGACATTCCCTCTGCCTGTTGACTCTGTGGTAAAAATGTCAGAATAGAATGAAACAGGATAGAATGGAGAGTCCAAAACATCGAAACAAGAGAAGAATGTGTGAACGATCTTTGGCAGGTAGCAGAGTTAAAGGACAGGTGATGTATAGGGATCAGGTGGTCCAGCAAATTATAGTCCCTTCAGGTCCTGTTCACCCTGTTTGGATCCTAATCCACAGAACAACCCACTCACTATATCTCTTCTTCAGCTTCCTCACTTTAACTGATTCACACAGTGAGTCTTTTTGAGAGCGGCTCCTTGATTGTGATTGGTCGTTGAGAGTCAGGTGATTTTCACCATTAACTATCTTCACAGCAGGATCATACAGTCAGGATGGAGCCTGAGGAGAAGATCTGGCTGAGTCTCATCCTGACGGTCTGAGAGCAGGAGAACAGATCCGGATTGTTTTCCACAGAGAGTGTAAAGAGCTTTCATTTCCTCCCGTCGTCTCTCATAAACGTTCACCGTGTGTTCGTCTCAAACAGCAGCTGTATCAAACCCCCCGAACGCCGAGCCGCTACACTAACCACCCCCCTGTGACGGCAGCCTGATGTCTTTGTTATCAGGACTTCAGAGAAACACCAAACCTGGACCAGAACTGAGGCCTGCTGGGACCAAAACAGCCCATATGTTCTCACACACTCAGAGAGATGTGTTTTATAAACAGCAGAGGAGATTAAAAAGAGTTTTCTTTATGGATTTTAAAGGATTAATGCACAAAGAAATCACTGCTCATAGTTTGAGCCAGAAAATATAAAAAAACACAAACAGAAATATATCTTCAATATATGTCATATTTTGAGTTTTCTGAAGGTAAAGAGTTGATTTCAGATGTTTCTTGAGACCTTTTCTCAGTTATCTTGATTTATTGAATGTTTGGGGAAAAGAAAGCTTTTCTATTTGCTAGTTTTTTTTCTTTTTGTCTTTATTTTTTTGTTTGTTTTTGGTTTTGTTTTGTTTCTGTTTTTTTTTGTAGGAAGAAAAAGAATTATTAAATATATATATATATATATATATATATATATATATATATATATATATATATATATATATTTAATAATTCTTTTTCTTCCTATATTTTCTTCATATTTATATATATATATATATATATATATATATATATATATATATATATATATATATATATATATATATATATATATATATATATATGAAGAAAATATAGGAAGAAAAAGAATTATTTTATATATATATATATATATATATATATATATATATATATATATATATATATATATATATATATATATATATATATATATATATATACATATAAGTTTCATCAGTGAAGATGAATAAGTTAGGATCTAAAGAAAACAGAGCGAGCAAATCAAATGTTTTTAATCATGACCTTACAGGGCTTCCGTAGACGTCAACTTCTGAACACCTGATTGTTTTTATGGATTGTTTTTTATCACATTGCATGAAAAAAAAATGTAAACACTTTCATGTTTCATAAGAGTTCCCCTTAA
The DNA here is from genome assembly GCA_030710495.1 of Labroides dimidiatus. Lineage (NCBI taxonomy): Eukaryota > Metazoa > Chordata > Actinopteri > Labriformes > Labridae > Labroides > Labroides dimidiatus. The sequence continues at coordinate 33,497,883 of CM061147.1, forward strand.
AGTTGACATAATGAGTCTTTAAAGGTGTTGAGACCAAAAACTGAGCAAAAAGAAGAAAACATGGACTCTGAATCCAGAGAGAAGCATCTCTGTTTGACAGAAACACAAAGACTGAGATAGCTCTGATGTTGTAAATCTCCTGTGAGTTAACTTGTTCTCTCTGGAAAAGGAACTTTGTCATCTCAGATAAGATAAATTATCCCATCATTCTGTCTGAGGACGATGAGACAAAGATGTTGAGATTTTACTGTTACTTTGAGAAATCAGAGGAAATAAAAACATGTATCTGTGACCATCCTGTTAGACTTCATGACATCCATCACTCCTTACTTTGTTCTGTCAGAGCTCCTCACCTGAAGCTCTCCTCTCCTCTGACGTCTGCATGGTAACATCTGAGAGTTGTTCTCTCTCATCAGCACCATCCATCCGTCCGTCCATCCGTCTGTCAGTCAGGGCGTCTCCTGCAGCTCTCTGAGAGCCTCCCTCTCAGCTCTCTGCAGGCCTGCTGGGCACCTTTAGAGGAGAAAACACTCTCAGCAGCACCGAGCGTCTCTGACCGACAGACCGAGCATCTGTCAGTCAGAGACGCTCTGCCGAGGAGCGTTTAGGAGGTTCTTTTCATGATGGAGCTGCAGACATTAAATGAGACAATAGAAACACATGAGGAGGCCCTCATGAGCTATACTGACGACAGCCAGCAGGGGGAGCTGTGAGTGTTATGGCATCACCTTTATGGAGCTGTCACGTGGTCCATCTTTAAACACAGACCAGTTACATCCAGTTTGAAAGAAACGGAAAATAAAGCGGACTAAGAATAGAGCCCTGAGGAACGCCATGATGTGATTTATACTGCTGTGAGCAGACTGATCTGTGTCTGCAGACATGCTGGGTTTAAAACTACTGCAGGTAACACATCAGGTGATGAGCTCACAGTTTGTAGCTCCAGTGTGATTAAGAAAAAATCACAACAATCCATCACCAACCAGGGAGAGAAGAGAAAGAGAAAGATAAACGTTTTTTATTTGATCAGCTGCTCTGATGTGAAGTTAAAGAGGTCCCTTTAATCCTGACTGTCCCTCTTTTATTTCCTGTTAGAGGCCTGAAGACTGAACTCTGGTTCAAAGAAGCAGGATCAGGTCCATGGATGATGTAAATCCTGTTAAACGCCCGGACTCTCAGACTCTGAACAAAGCGTCTTTCTGTCCTGTCCTCTCCTCTGTCTGAAGCTCTGGGCCTGTTGTTTCTGCTCGTCAGGCCTCACTTCCCTCCGAGCGGGCGTCATGGCGACAGCCTGTTAGACCAACAATGAGCCGGCCATCAGCTAACGGCTCTGCTCTTTATTCTCAGGCTTCAAACAGCCTCTTCAGACGCTCCGTGAGGGCTGACAGCTGTGGGAAAACATGGGGTCAAAGGTCAGCAAGGGGTCCAGAGGTCGGAACATTGTTGTCCTACAGAAAAGGAGGGACCCTGAAGGCATCAGTCAGCCTCCTGCGGCCTCTTTGTACCCCGTCATGAACACTCAGAGCCCCTCAGCGCCTCTGGAGGATCAGTCTGACACGTTTGGTTTCTGACGGGCTGAGAGGGAAACTAAGACCTGGTCCAGAACACAGACTGAGGCTGCTGCAGGTGTCCACTCAGACACAGCTCGTAGACCTCATCAGGAGGTGTATGACCCAACCCAGACTCCAGACTAGAGGTCCGTTTAAGCTCACTGTTAAACATGGAGCTGGAGACAGACGGTAACATCGTTTGAAACGTTCGTACACATTTTCATACGTGAAGGAAGGATAAATGGACGTTTACATGAGAAGTGTTCTTGTTTCTGTTTGTAGTCTGAGGAGCCCACATGGTCTCCTCTCTGGCTGCTGATTGGACGGTGAACGAAGCTGGAGGTTGTTTCTGTGAATCTCTAAACGAGCTCCTCTAAGTGATGGATTCTGTCGTCCTCCCTGTGTTCCCATCAGCCCCAGCGTCGGGTTTGCTCGGCGGCCTTTAGTCACACATGGTCGCCCCCCCCCCCCCCCCCCCCCCCCCCTCTGATCAGTGCCGTGCTTTGCTAATTTCCTCATTAAGTGAAGTGATTGTTAGTTATTAGAGCTAACTGTGTCCTCTCACCAATCTGTTCACTCTCTGCTCCTCGCGCTCACAAACCACGCTGCTCCGCCTTATTAAGGAGGATAACGAGCTCTGTGTGATGAGGCGGCCAATGGGGTGGAGGTAATGGAGACGTTTACGAGAGCGAGACAGAGAGAGAGAGAGAGGAACACAGCTCCAACATTTACAGCTGTGTCGTAAAGACCAAAACATTTGATTTTTAAATTGAAGGTTTTATTTGTGCTCTTCACGCTTCGATCATCAGAAAAAAGACGAAACAAAGTGAATTCTGGGTCACAGAAACTGACATCAGCTGAAAAAGGAGCGTCTCCACACAGACTATCAAACGTCCAGAGGAGTCGCCCCCTGCTGGTGGTTGGACAGAATGCAGCTTTGGCTTCCGTCAGGTGTTCTTCTGGTCACAGCTGGAGTTCAAAGGTGTCATGTGACGTGGACTGAGGCAGCGGGTTGAACTCCACGTTGAGCTGACCCTGACTGCGAGAGCGAGACAGCAGCAAGGACGGCAGAGTGTAACGCTGAGTCCACCTGCCCCGAGAAAACCTCCCACCTGAGGACACAACAGCACACCTGGTCTGAGCACACCTGCTGTTAGCACGTGGTACTGCTAACGTCTACATCTGGACTCTGAGTGGGGGTGAGAGGATGCTGACCTGAGTTTGGGTCCTGTTTGGTGAAGACGTCGGTGCAGCCGCTCCAGTAGTGAACGGCCGTCTTCCCGTGATAATCCCGGAGGCCGGTTTTAGCCTCTGATGGAGACAAGAAGAAAAGTTTTTAATCAGTCTGAAAAACTCTGAGATTTGAGATCAGGACTCGGTACCAGCAGATACTCAGCTTTAGAAATTGGCATCACGAACATGAGCCAAAGAGCCAAATCAGGACATCTTCACCTTCTGAGTATAATTTATAATAATCTGATGTTTATAATCTACACACAGAAAAAACATAAATGTTGATTTGAAGTTCTTTTCTTTGTCTTTATTCACTGATTGTTTTAAATCTTTCATTTCATGAACGTTTTCCTGAGGGTGATGTTGATCCACAGAGGAGTGGCGTCTGCGCCCACTGAGTCTGTGCAGACGGGACAAACAGCGGTCTAACTTACTGAGCATGTGCAAAGAGATCGAAACAAAAGATAAATATCTTTAAAAATGTTGTGACCAGGACTCTGTGAACGTGATGAGCTCCAGTTTTAAACTCTGCTGTTTATCTTCTTCAGTCCATCCGTTTGTTGCTGTTTGTCCTCATCGTCGCCCCCTGCAGGTCAGAGGAAACATCACACACAACAGGCTGGAGTGTCCAAAAACCTTCCATGCATATGTGAGACAGCTCAGAGTTCCTCGTCCTCATTAAACAGGAGCTTTGTTTTTCTGAAGGCTGAAGAAGATTCCGTCTGATTCCCATCGCCTCATCTCTGGACCTTCATCCACCACCTGCAGGTCCTCCAGGTCCTCCAGGTCCTCCAGGTCCTCCAGGTCCTCCAGATAACCCTGTGGATAATCAGCTCACAGCTTCCAGCTGCAGACCTGATGAATGGAGCGGCTCAGATCTCTCTCTGCTCCTCAGCGCAGCTTCTCCTCCGCAAACAGGAGGCTCAGAGGCTCCAGGGAGGAGGCGGCTAATTATCTGAGATAACATGCAGCAGAGGGGGAGACTGGGGTAAGGTTAACAGCCCCCCCCCCCCCCCCCCCTCCTCCACTCCTCCTCTCAGAGAGGACGGGCAGCAGCTTCTTCAGGATGAGTGACAGCACATCGCCTGTTTCCTGACAGGCTCACTCAGTATGCAGACGACGCTCTCATCTGACGGAGACACTTTCATTTACATTCCTCCTGTTTGATGAAAAAACAACGCTTCACCCTTTCAGAATAAAAGCACAAACCCAGGACACATAAACCCCAGTACAGGTCTGAGTGGATCCTCATCTGCTGGTCTCAGTACACCACACACCACCTGACTCTTCCTGTAGGACGGACTCTAGCTTCTAATTTGAGGCTCACAGACGTGGAGATGAGGCCTCACGCAGCTCGTGGTGAAGCTGATCTCAGTCTGAGGAGAATAAACGGCGTCCTCATGTTGCAGTCAGGATGAGGACTCGCTGGTCTTCCTCTCTGTGACTCTGACAGCTAATGGTTTCACCGTGTAACTGACTCTGCTCATTACAGTCAGGCTGACTCCCACCCGACCTCCTCCTCCTCCATCACACACACCGTAAACCGTTTAAAGCTCCTCCGCTGCTCCTCGGAGAAACTCGACCGTCCCTCTGAGGCGGAGAGACGATCATCCTCCAAACTAACTTCAGGACAGCCCGCTAACTCACACACACACACACACACACACACACACACACACACACACACACACACACACACTGCAAGTTTAACTTCCTCATGATGAGTTTCCTGCTGATCCTCAAACACTCTGATGATCGTCTCTGAGAGGAGTTTATCTTCTTTATCATCATTTGAGACTGAGCTGTTTCTTTAGGAGCCTAAAGGATTGTTTTAATGAACAAAAAAAGGAAGAAAGAAAGGCTGTATCAAAGATTGACAACATGACAGCTGCCCCAAAGTGAAGCCAAAACCTTGACTGGTTGTGATATATGTCATAAGCCCCGCCTACTCAATATTAACAGATGGGACATTTGTCACACTGTGAAATTCAAGTCCAGATCAGTTTGTCAAACATGTTTATTTCATGTTTTTATAATTTATCATGTTGGTTTATAGCAGTTATTATATATTATATAAATCGTTATTTGATGCTTTAAAGATAAATAAAATTAAAAAAAAAGAAAAAGGGGTAATTATGTTTGAGAAAAAGAAGAATTCTGTCTTTAATCTTTGAATTCCTTTAATTATAATTTTTGGATCCTGCTTTTGATCTAAACAGCAGAATTATGAGATAAAAGGTGTAACCAATGATAATCAGTGGCTATGATTGACAGCTGTGTTGACCAATGAGGCTCCTGCAGTGTGGTAGAGGAAGGAAACAGAAACTTACAGTAAAATCACTGAACTTTACAGATCTGTGAGAGGGGGGGGTCCAACCTGAGGGGTGTGGACCATGTAAAGGCCGCTCCTTTCAAGTCAGGTGTCTCTTTAACACCTATGTGAACTCTCAGGAGAGGTTGGAGACGTGTGTGTGTGTGAGTGAGTGAGTGAGTGAGAGAGATGTGTGTGTGTGAGATGTGTGTGTGTTGTGGACTGAAGCTGTCAGTCCCGTGTCTCTGGATCTTGGGGTGTCAGCAGAGATCTGCATGGCTGCTCTCTCCGCTCTCTGAGTCTGTGAGGCGTGAGGAGACGAGTCCCCGAACGACTGAATATCAAACCTGAATCTGATCCTCACAATGGAACAGTGACGGGCTCTTTACATAACGTCTGATGAATATTTATCAAAAGGGATTTTTTAAAATCTTCTTTATGTAAACAGTAAAAATGTGTGATATTATTACTGTTTTTAATCCTGTTTAATCCTCAGCACAGAGAGGTGCAGCCATCGGTGCTCAGACCTCACAGCACAGAGCAGACTCAGACTCAGGACCTGGTCTGACCGGTGTCCTCTCTGTGTGGAGTTAGCATGTTCTCCAGCTTCCTCCCACAGTCCAGAAACATGCTCATCAGGTCAACTGCTGAGTCTAAATCACCCGTCTGTCTGTTTCTGTGTGTCAGCCCTGTGATTGGCTGGAGACCAGTCCAGGGCTCCGCCTCTCACCCTAGGACAGCTGCGATAGGCTCCAGACACCCTGAACAGGATCAGTGGTATAGAAGGAGGATGAATGTTTAAAGGAAATGAGCTCAAATTAATAAAACATGAATCTGATTTTTCCCGTAGATGTTAGTTGATGTTGTTTTTGCTCTTCTGCTTTGCTGTGATCTGATTGGTCAGAATCAAAGGTGGGCTGACTCACTGTAGGTGTTGATCAGGACGTGGACGATGTGCAGGTGGCCGTGGATGGAGGCCAGGTGGAGCGCTGTGTAACCCTGGAAACAAACAGATTATTATGGGCTGTACAATCCAAGAACACACACGGATCAGCTTCAGACAAACTGAAGCTCAAACACACTGAAGAAGAAAAAAAGTCTTTTTATTTTCATTTCTTCTTCTTTAAGTTTTTAAACAGCTGGCCTCACTTCCTCTGACACTTTTTAGGGTCAGCTCGTAAAATATTAAAAAGTCATATTAAGAGAATTCCTCCGTTGAAGGTGAGCAAGTGGGAAAAAACAAAAAACAAAAAAAACGTAGTTCTTTGTTTGATCTCAGAATATTTTTCTTTCACTATGTTATTTTTTTTTCAATATTTTTTTCTCTTTTTTTGTTTTTCATTTTTTTAACCAGACCTGAACTTCCCTTAAATAACTTGATGGTCGACCAGTAAAAACAAAACAAACAAAAAAATTAAAGTGAACTAATTTTCTTTAGTGTAAAATGAAAAGTTTTGACTTTAGGGTTGATTTTTGTTTTTAAAAGTCAGATTTTTTTTTTAGATGTTATTTTTGAAATGGCCCTTACTCTAGAAGAATATGTGTCAGGGGCCCTAAACCTGGTCCACAATGAAGTCTGGTCTCACTGTTTATGAGTTTTCTGCTGTTCAGAAGAGACTGTTGGTCACAGACGAGCCGAGGAGAAAATCATTTAAAAAAAAAAAACAAAAAAAAACTCAAACAGGACAAATTGAGAGCGTGTCAGGCACAATGCTAACACTGTTAGCGCAGTGGGTAACTGGAAAAATTGTTCACATGGTGATGCAGGAAACTTGGCATAAATACTCTCTCAGGGCCACTTTTTTGAAAAGAGACATTAAACACTCAAAACTCAAGATAGTGACCAGTTTCCAAGATGGCCGCAACACTGGGGGAACAGTTAAGTGATGTAATGGATACTTAGTGATTCAAGTATGGAAGCTGGTATCAGCAGTCTTCATGAGTCCCTTAACACCAAAATGCTCCCTGTCTCATGGAATGCAAAGATGGCGGCCATTTTTCGAGATGGCTGCCACCTTAGTGTAGCAATTTAAAAAAGGAAAAAAGAAAAAAAGAAAAGAAAAGAAAAAAGAAAAAGAAGAAAAGAAAAGAAACGAAAAAAAAGACGAAAAAGGAAAAGAAAAGAAAAAGATAAAAGAAGAAAAGAAAAGAAAAGAAGAAAGAAAAAAAGAAAAGAAAAGAAAAGAAAAGAAAAAAGAAAAGAAAGAAAAGAAAAGAAACGAAAAAAAGAAAAAAAGAAGAAAGAAAAATGAAAAGAAAAGAAAAGAAAAAGAAAAAAAGAAAAGAAACAAAAAAAGAAAAAAAGGTAAAGAAAAGGAAAAGTAAAGAAAAAAGAAAAAAGAAGAAAAGAAAAGAAAAGAAAAGAAGAAAGAAAAGAAAAAAGAAGAAAAGAAAAGAAAAGAAAAGAAAAGAAGAGAAAAAAGAAAAAAAAGAAAAGAAAGAAAAGAAAAGAAAAGAAAAAGAAAAAAGAAGAAAAGAAAAGAAAAAAAAGAAGAAAGAAAAATGAAAAGAAAAGAAAAGAAAAGAAAAAGAAAAGAAACAAAAAAGAAAAAAAGGAAAAGAAAAGGAAAAGAAAAGAAAAAAAAGAAAAGAAAAGAAGAAAGAAAAGAAAAAGGAAGAAAAGAAAAGAATAGAAAAGAAAAGAAAAAAGAAAAGAAAGAAAAGAAAAAAGAAAAGAAAAGAAAAGAAACAAAAAAGAAAAAAGGAAAAGAAAAGAAAAAGAAAAAAGAAAAAAAGAAAAGAAAAAAAGAAGAAAGAAAAAAGAAAAGAAAAGAAAAAGAAAAAAGAAAAGAAAGAAAAAAGAAAAAAAAGGAAAAGAAAAAAAGAAAAGAAAAGAAAAGAAGAAAGAAAAGAAAAAGGAAGAAAAGAAAAGAATAGAAAAGAAAAGAAAAAAAAGAAAAGAAAGAAAAGAAAAGAAAAGAAAAAAGAAAAAAAGGAAAAGAAAAGAAAAAGAAAAAAGAAGAAAAGAAAAGAAAAAAAGAAGAAAGAAAAAAGAAAAGAAAAGAAAAAAGAAAAAAGAAGATAAGAAAAGAAAATCTTGAATCTTTTTAGAGGCATACATAAACAGCGTTCCTTGCAGAGCATTTGTGCCAAATCTTGTTTGCGTCGTCATTTGAACTCTTGGCATAATGAACATGTGATAGAAATGGCGGCCATCTTGAATTTTGAGCACCTAGCATCTGTGTTTCTAATGAGTGGCCCTTAGAGTGTGTTCCTGCCAGATTTTATCCTTGTATCAACATTTGAACGATTCTCCTCTCGTCCTTCGATGGAGTGAGAGCGAGCTGAGAGCTTCCCTCCAATCAGATTCTGTTCATCCTTCACACTTTTCAAACTTGAAGCACTCGACTCGTCCTTCAGTAAATCTCGTCCTGTTGTTCTGAGGATGAATGAGCTCCTCTCTGAGTTTAATCTCTAAAATAACTCTGAGATGATCTGCTGCTCAGCCTGATGAGAGACAAACCAAAGAGAGCTCAGAGGATGAGAAGAAGAAGAAACCTGTCAGCTACAATCTCATGTTCTGTCACGTAGGATCCTCTGAGCGTCCGTCAGCCAGCCTGCTCTCTCTCTCTCTCTTCATCCTCGTCTTCATCGTTTGTTCACATTAACACCAGCGAGTCCCTGAGGACCAGCTGCCCGTCATCCTGTCAGAGTGATCCCAACAAACGCTCAACAGACGCTCACAGCTCTGTCAGTCCACCTTAAACGCAGTTAACTGACAGTCAGGAGAGGCCTGAAGTCGGCGTGAAGCTGGAGTGAAGTCGGTTTGATGTTGGAGTGAAGTCGGTTTGAAGTCGGAGCTGATTAAGAGGACGAGTTTGAAGTTTCCTCTCATAGTGACGCTAAACGAGCCCTCCAGGGTGTTTGAAGTCTGAAACAGAGACTCTGTCAGAGTCCTGTCAGCTCCACACACACCAACACACACGACACACACTTTACATCTGTGTGTGTGTCAGGAATCAACCGTTAGCTGATGACACTAAACGTGAGATGAACGTCTTCCTGTGAGTTTCTGCTGTACATGAAGGATTCTGATGTTCGGACAAATAGCAGCTAAATGCTGACACACACACACACACACACACACACACACACACACACACACACACACACACACCTGGTTCTCTCTGTATGAATGTAAATCTCTCAGGCTCTGCAGGCTGAGAGCAGGTATCACCTGTGCAGGTGAATAAAGACGGAAACAGGATGTTTGACATGAGGCTGAACTCTGAGCTGAAGGTCGCTCAGCAGGAGCTCCAGACTCTGACGGGTCGAGTCGAGGAGGTAACAGATAATGTGCCATTTTTTAATGCGTCTTTTCTTCTGATGAATTAATAAAACTTGTTAAAGTCCCGGACCTTCTTCTGACATCTTGGAATCAGACGTTTTTCTGGACTTGTCGGCTGAATGAGGCTCAGATTCAGACGTAAACACTGGCTCAGGGACCTTTACAGAGCCCAGACCTGAAGCCCCTCCTTTGATATCTTGGCTGTGGTCTGAGGGTGGTCGTCCTGCTGACAGATGAACCGTGGCCCCAGTCTGAGGTCTGAAGCTCTCTGGAGCAGGTTTTCATCCAGGAGGTCTCTGTTCATGGCTGCATTCATCTTCCCCTCAGTCCTGACTGGTCTCCCAGTTCCTGCTGCTGAAAAACATCCCCACAGCATGATGCTGACACCACCATGCTTCACTGTAGGGATGGGATTGTCCAGGTGATGAGCGGCGCCTGGTTTCCTCCAAACATGGCTCCTGGCATTCACGCCAAAGAGTTCAGTCTGAGTCTCATCAGAGCAGAGAGTTTTCTGTCTCCTGGTCTCAGGGTCCTTCAGGGGCCTTTTGTCAGACTCCAGGTGGGCTGCCATGAGCCTGTTACTAAGGAGGGGCTTCAGTCTGGACCCTCTACCATCCAGGCCTGATTGGTGGATTGCTGCAGAGATGGTTGTCCTTCTGGAAGGTTCTCCTCTCTCCACAGAGGACCTCTGGAGCTCTGACAGAGGGACCATCAGGTTCTTGGTCCCCTTCATGACTGAGGCCCCTCTCCCCTGATGGCTCAGTTTGACTTCATGCTTGGTTTGGGACCTGATATAGACAGGTGTGAGCCTTTCCAGATCAGGTCCAATCAGCTGGATCCACCACAGGTGGACTCACATGAAGCTGCAGGACCATCTCAAGGAGGATCAGAGGGACCAGGATGAACCTGAGCCACATTTAGAGCTTCAGGACAAAGACTGAAGACTGATGGACACGAGAGTCTGAGTTTTTATTTTTAATACATTTGCAAAAAATAAAAAATAGAAAACTTTTATTCCACTTTGTCATTTTGGGGTTTTGTGCAGAATTTTAGGAATAAAAATGAATTTATTTTGTTTTGTAACGAGGCCGAAAAATAACAAGATGTGTAAGAAGTGAAGTGAAGACTTTCAGGATGAACCGTGTGTTGGTGTGTGTTATAATCCGCTGTGTTTTCTCTGTCCTGATGTATAGTGTTGTGCGTCTTGTTGCTGGAGGACGTTCTCTCTCTCTCTCTCTCTCTCTCTCTCTCTCTCTCTCTCTCTCTCTCTCTCTCTCTCTCTCTCTCTCTCTCTCTATATGAAGCGTGACGGCTCCTCTTCCTCCACATTCATGTCTCGTGTTGTAGATTTGTTTGTGTGTTTCGTGTTGTCGATGTTTAAGGAGCATTAAACAGACTTACCCCCTTCAGAGAGAGACCGACAGCAGCATGAGGAGGGCCAGAGAGAGAGAGAGAGAGAGAGAGAGAGAGAGGGAGAGAGAGAGAGAGGAGATCAAAGACTGAGGCTCAAACTCATTTCACAGCTGGGACACGCTGAATCTGAATCTGATGGTCAGAGCTCGCTTTGCTAACGCAGCGTGAGCTCTACAGGCAGTCACACACACACACACACACACACACACACACACACACACACACACACACACACACACACACACACACACACACACACACACACACCTCTTTGTGAAGATCTCTGCAGGACCACAAACTCACTTACATGCTGGTGAGGAGACGGACGACCAGGGAGGACCATGGAGGACCACGGAGGAGGAGGAGGAGGACCAGGGAGGACCATGGAGGACCACGGAGGACCACGGAGGAGGAGGAGAAGGAGAGATTTTAGTCCAGTGTGCAGACAAACGTTTATCTTTCATGTAGAAACTGTTCAGATCTGAAGTAGTTTTAATAAATTTTAATTATTTTAAATTTTAAAAAATTTTAATAAAACAAACAAACTGAAGTTCTGATAAAATATATCTCACACAGAAACATCTCAGAGTCTGTATCACGTCACCCTTTGAGATCTGTTTCAGTCAGCGGGCCGTTCACAGGCCTGAAGCATCTGAAGCTCCTGCTGGTCTTTCCTGCTCCTGATGCTGGTTTTTGGTTTTTGGATCATTGATTTCTGATCTGCTGGAGCTCAGGGTCTTTCTATCAGAGCCGTTAACCCCTTATGGTTCAGAGACAAGCGGTTCATTCAGTGATTATGGAGCCAATAAGTGAGCTGTCTGCTGCGCTGAGGTCTGAACGTGATCTCCACAGAGTCAGAGGCCGCAGAGCGAGGAGCAGAAACCCCGAGGAGCAGAAACCCCGAGGAGCAGAGGAGAGAGATTAACCCTGAGCGTGTGTGTGTGAGTCAGTGTGTGTGTGTTTTATTAGCTGTGAAAGCTAAGGCAGAATCTAAAGCGTCTGAAGGACATCTTCAGTGAATTCCTGCCTCAGGTTTGTTCTCAGTGATGTGTGAGCTCCTCTCTCCAACCTGCCGTCCCTTTAACGCTTCACTCACGAGTCAAACACTAAACTAAAACCATCTGAAAACAGTCATAATAATAATAATAATAATAATAATAATAATAATAATAATAATAATAATAATAATAATAATAATAATGATAACATTCTAAAGGACATATTTTAATATTTACAACATGACCAGTACTTTACAAAAACACACCTGTAAACAGTTTATTTATTGTGCTGTGTTTTAAAGTGATGGTTTATTCATGTGTGACATCATCAGTACGCGTCTCCTGTCACTCCTCCGTCCATTCACTCTCATTCATTCATCCTTTCTTTTCCTGTTTTGGACTCGGACACTTCCTGTTATCTCATCACACACTTGCTTCAGGACTTTGTCTCTCATCAGGTTTTAATTCACTGACAGTTTGTTTCCTTCAGGATTAATAAAGTGGATCTTAATCTAAACCGTTCATCAGCGTCTGATGTTTCAGTTTATTTCACATCAGAGTTTTATCTCAAACATTTCTATAAAAAACATTTCTTCACTTTTGATTTTATATGTGTATATATACAGACATACTGTATATTTATATATGACCCATTTAATTTTCATTTTGCTAAAGAAGAGTCATCAGTAGAAGTTGGAACAGAGATCATCAGACCTGTTAGTTATTTATTCACCTGAGGGAACGCTGCTTCAGTCATGTCAGGTTCTGTTTCCGGGTGTGTTTGGTTTGCTTTTATTTTGAAATTTTACAGTTTAGTTTCGTGTTTAGTTTTACTTCCGTGTGGTTGTTTGCCCTGATTGTTTCCCTTACCTTGTGTGTATTTAGTGTCTGTGTACTTCCCTTATCCTGTGCCAGTTCGTTTTGTTCGTCCCTGTGCCAAATCCTCATCTCTCGCCAAGATCTCTGGTTTGTCCTTTTGTCAGGTAGTCATTATTCCAGCCGTTGGCTGTGCCTTTTTGTTGCCTCTTGTTATTCTGCCATTGGTTGAATAAATTCTATTTTTAAACCGAGTACTCGCATTTGGATCCATTGTCTGGTTCCTGTCAGTTTCAGTCTGACAGGAACCAAAGAGGCAACATCAGGCCGAGTATCTAAACGACAAATTAAATAAATTAAGTTAAATAAATACGTTTAATTATGTTAATGTGATATTCTGTTCTTTTTTTATGAAAAAATGAGTATTATTGTTTTATTTTACTGTGATGAAGCTTTTTACAGTGTAAAATGAATTAAATGGACCTATGAGGGGCCGTTATTTACCTGCAGACACTTTATTTTATTCTATTTTAAATAAACCTAACACTGTCTGTTTAACTGTTTTGGATTTAATGTGTTTTTGTTTTGTTTTAATTAATAATTTGTGAAGGAGGGGTGGATATTATATGAGCAGTCCTCTTTCTGCTCCTTTCAGTCAAAATTTGAGATTTCCTGTTTGTCTGTTTTTTCCTTTACCTTGTTCATTTGAATGAAATGGATTTAAATGAAATAAGTAAATATATTCAGAGAGTTGGTTTCAGTGTCAGAGAGAAACGAAGTGAGTTAAATTCAGTCAGAACAGAGTAATGATGCTTTGTTCCTGATTAACGGGACATTTTCTCCATAAATTAAAGAACATGAGTTCATGATTTAAAGACTTTTAACTCTTATTGTCGGAATAATAAAAAAATGTCTTTGAGGAGAAAAATTTCTGCTGTTCTGTCTGAGTCACAGCGTCACGTGTTGGATGTGACGGGACAGTTTGATGCTAACAGGTGAAGCTAACAGGTGAAGCTAACAGGTGAAGCTAACGTGCGTCTGAGCAGCAGTTCAAGCTGACAGGAAGTAAACACGACTCGGCTCTGTGTGTGTGTGTGTGTGTGTGTGTGTGTGTGTGTGTGTGTGTGTGTGTGTGTGTGTGTGTGCTGTCAGTTGATGGAGGTGAGCGCTGTAATCCTGTGGGGCTGATGGGTAATTGGAGGTGAAAGGCCTCATGGGAAGTCTGCTGTACATAACCTCGGGTTAAATGAGAGCAGAGAGAGAATTTGATCATCAAAATAAAGACTAACAGGATGTGTGTGTGTGTGTGTGTGTGTGTGTGTGTGTGTGTGTGTGTGTGTGTGTGTGTGTGTGTGTGTGTGTGTGTGTGTGTATTTGGATTTAAAAAGTAAACATGTTTGATTCTGCTGGAAGGACTGAATCCTTAGAGCTGTTCACTTTTTCTGTTTTTTTTACTTTTTAAAAAAGTCTTTTGTTTGTTGTTTTAAATGAGAGTCTATCTAAGAGAGAGAGAGAGAGAGAGAGAGTGAGTGGGTGTTTTCTTTCTTTTTGAACAGACAGAACTGGTCTGGCTCCGCCCCCTCTCTGAGCTCAGTTCCTGAGTGAAGCTGCTGAAAATGTTGCACTGCTCCTTTAAACCTGAAGACAGGACCACATGTTCCTGTGTTTGTTTCTGCAGAGAGACCTTAGCTCAGGTTATTAAAGAACATGACAGTCTCTGACACTGACACACACACACACACACACACACACACACACACACACACACACACACACACACACACACACACACTCACCGATCTGGCGTTGACGTCAGCTCCGGAGCGAAGCATCATGTCCACGGCCTCCTGACGGCCCTGCTTGGCTGCCCAATGAAGAGCGGTCTGAAAACAAACACACACACACACACACACACACACACACACACACACACACACACACACACACACTTTGATTAAAGGTCTAAATGTGGATGTATTTCAGTGGACTCTGTGTCTCTGGTTCAGGATGGATTCAAACACTCAGAGGAAACAGAAATAAAGAGATGAGAATAAAAACAGATTATTTCTCAGGTTAAATCCTTTAAACTGTTGAAAAATAACCTTCAGATGTTTTTTTTATTTTTTATAGTCTATATTTGGCTTCTCGCTGTGCGTCTCCTCCCTCCTCTGCAGAAGCCTCTCCTCCTGCAGCTCAGATGATGTTTGTCAAACTACAGAGCTGCATTTTATCATTTCTGCTGAACTTCTCTCTGAGCTCAGAGGATCTCACAGCTGCTTTTCATAAAACTAAAACTAATCTTTTCTGAGTTTTATTTCTAAGAACACCTCCTCTCCTTCCCTCGCTGGGTTTTATTTTTAACCCAGTGTGTCCCGAATACGTCTCTGAAGCCGCCGCGTCTCAGCGCAGAGACAAACATCCAGGATGAAGTCATCCAGACGAGTTTAAAGAGCAGACCAGAGTTTTCATGTTTCACACACACACACACAGAGAGGGAGAGACAGAATAACACTCAGGCTTCATTAGTTTAAACAGATTATAAGAGAGCTGGAGACACACACACACACACACACACACACACACACACACACACACACACTGCAGCTCTGTAATAATTGCTTTAATTTAGTCCAGTGGGAGTTATTCTCTGTTAAAGATCCACATTCAAGGACAGTTAACACATCATCTGTGTGTGTGTGTGTGTGTGTGTGTGTGTGTGTGTGTGTGTGTGTGTGTGTGTGTGTGTGTGTGTGTGTGTGTGTGTGTGTGTGTGTGTGTGCTCATTAAAAAAAACTAATGTCACAGTTTTCATCTCTAACACATTAAATAACCTGATTGGATCAACATCACCTGTTTTTATATTCTATTATATTAGAAAAGTATAAGAGATGCTAACGCTAACAGGAAGTGCTAACACAATGACAGCACTGCTAACACAGAGTGAACTTACAAACTGGACGAGTCCAGAGGTTTTCAAGAGGAGGAGAAGAAAAAGAACAAGAAGTTAGTGATTGAGGTTAAAGAGTGAGAAATAAAAGATAAAATCAGACAATCGAAGGTAAAAACATCCTGAATTTGTCTGTTTCCTGGTGTTTGGTGTGTTTTCAGCATGTTTTCTGGGTGTGTGTGTCAATCAGTTAATAATTACTAACGCTCTTTAACTCTTTCATGACAAACATATCATATTTGATAGATGTGTTTGAAAGACCTCTATCTCATCAACAACATGATCAATATTTTCAGTTAAAACCTGTTAAAAAAATTAACCCTCTCCAGGCAGGCGTTGCAGATTTGCAACAGCTAAATGCTAGTTAGCTAAATACTCCATAGCCATATTTAATTAGCCTTTTTTTACTCAGAAGTACCACTGCAGGACTTAGTTGTGCATTAGCAACAAACAGTTTTCCACCAACTGGCAGAGCTGTGTCACTTTGAACATGGCTGCCTCCTTTGTTTCCCTGACACAGATTTTCAAGCCATCAATTTCATGTAAGTTTCACTACTAACCTCCATTAATTTGAAACCAAAACTGCATAAGATGAATCCTGAGTATATATAGATACAGTACATGCCAATAAGTAGATTTTATCTCCTCTGGGTTTTACCTCAGGGGTAGCTTTATTTCAATGTTGCAGATTTGCAACGTGGAGCCGGACAGGTACCAATGAATGCCACATGCTTTATCTGCTACTTTGCCCTTTATTTTAAAAAGGTCAGAATGGTATATTATTACCCCCGGGATAATTTTCCCCAAATATCAGATTTTTCCTGTTACTAAAATTTAATTTGAGCCTGAGAGGGTTAAAATGCTTTTTATCAGGATAATCATTGATCACTTTCAGGAGTTGCGATAAGAATAATTTCTTACTTTTTATAATTTTTATAACACGTTTTTTCTGCTGAGTTACTAAAAACATCCAATTTTTTAACGTTGCTTTTCATCTGTAATTTAAACTGTTATACTTTAGATTTGTTTTATGTTTGAATGGATTGAATTTGTTTGTTTTTTGCACATCTGTATTTGATGTTTATCTGAATTTTATCCCTGTAAAGGGTCTTTAAATCCAGGGCTATATAAATAAAATGTATTATTATTTATTATAATTAATCAAATATGGGTCCAAAATGTAAAGAAAATGATAGAGCAACATGTTTGGGGGTTTTGTTAAAAGGGTTAATAAACATCTCAATGAAATCCTTCGGGCTATTTCTTGATGGGTCAGACTTTACAGGTTGTAAACTGCAGTTCCCTGAGTGTCCACTAGAGGCTGTGCACAGAACCAGCAGAAACCACACACACACACATTCAAAGAGCCAGAGATCAACATGTTTACAGCCTGAAATGATGCAAATCTTCACTTTTCATCTCATGTTCATGTGTTCACCTCAGAGCTCCTCTGTCCTCGTCTGATTTATTCATTTTGGAACAAACAAACTAAAATGAAATAAAATAAAACAAAAATAAATCAGTTTAAGGAGACACATCCTTTATTCCACAACAAGTAAATAAATAAAACATTTCCTGAGTCTGAAAAAGGAAGAAGCAGAAGCTTTTCCAGACTCAACCTGAGTCTGTCTCTGCCTTTTTGAATATTTGTCTCACCTGTGAACACCTTTAAGATCAGAACCTGCAGACCCATCAGGTCTGAATCTACCTGAAGTCTGCAGACAGTGAGCCTGTGAGCCAATCACAGCTCTGGATCACAGACTGGGACCTGAACCCACCGTGTGTCTGTTGGAGGAGTGACCTCCATGTTCATCAGGCTTGTTGAAGCCGCTCCTCTCTGATGGTTTTGTGGTTTTGGTGCGTTTGTTCGGAGGCGTCTCGTCCTCTCTGCGCCCACGTTGTCTCTGTAAACTGCTTCAAACGAACTGCTTTCTGTTTCTAACCTCTGATGTTCCTCGTTCAGACGCACACAGAGCGTGAAACCAGCAGGAAGCTGTCATCGCGAAAGGGAGCGAGGTGTGGAGGACGCTTAATGGAGCTTTATTTTGGCGGGGTGTGTGTGCGCCGATATGGGCTGACCGCTGAGGGGTCGGAGGGGGGCTGCCAGGCTGCTTCAACAGCCACAGTTTTCATTAGCAGGTGCTAACTGAACCTCGCCTCGCCCGCCGGCCTCTTCCGCCGCTCACTGGGCGCGCTCCACCTGAGCCACACACACACACACACACTCACACACACAGGCTGACAGCAGTGATATTAGGAGCTGTGAGAGATGCTTGTCTGTGTTGTTGAGATTCCACTCAAACAAACTTCCACCAGGATCCTGAACCAAAGATCAGTTTCTGTGAGTCCTGAGTTTGAGTCTGGGACCATCAGCTGGTCTTCAGTCCAGATCCTCTTTATGGGTTCAGTCCAAGTGAGGAGAATCACCTCCTGAGAAGGACCTTAAAAACCCCAGAATCAGCCTTTAAAGGGAGCTGACTCACTCCCAGTCTGGAGGATCAGGAGGATCTGGAGGATCTGGAGGATCAGGAGGATCAGGAGGATCAGGAGGATCTGGAGGATCTGGAGGATCTGGACTCAGAGCCACAGACTCTGCAGGAGACACTTTCACATATTTGCTAACATGACGGACACCTGTCCACCTCAGCAGGCAGCTCAGGCCTACATGCAGCGGCCAAACTGTCCTGTGACAGACACAGGAGGGAGGAGGGAGGAGGGGAGAGGGGGGAGGAGTGGAGAGGAGGGAAGGCCCTACATTGACCCGGCACAAACTGCAAACTGCTCCCTGTCACTGGTCCTGGGTGTGAGGGGCGTCTGTCAGCCCGGTGTGTCTGAGGAGGCTCAGAGTCCATCACATGCTGTTGTTGGAGGTTCCGGGTCTGTGTCCCTGCTCCGTCTCTGGACGTTTGGTGTCCTCGTGGTTATTTCCAGTGTTGACGTCGTGTCGTGTCTGTGGTTCTCTGCGTCTCTTCGTTGCTCTCTCAGGTTTTGCTGTCTGTCTGCTGAATTCTGGTCTTCTAGAGAAACGGGGGGATGCAGAGCAGACGGTGGACTTAAACATTATGTTCAAATCACCCCCCCTCCCTCATCAGCTGAGCAGTGGAGCGGCTTCACTGGGGGGGGACTGTTAGCTTCACTGTTAGCTCAGATATTAATTAGCATGTAATTATAATACGTAACGCTCTGTAATGAGCCTGAAGCCTCCGTCCCATCCTGCTGCAGCAGAGTCCCTCAGGCCTCCAGGCCCAGAAACCCTGAGCTTCAGAGAGCTTCAGAGAGCTTCAGAGAGCTTCAGAGAGCTTCAGAGAGCTTCAGAGGAGAAACACAGACTGACCAGAGACCAGAGACCAGAGAACAGAGACCAGAGACCAGAGACCAGAGACCAGAGACCAGGGTCCAGGGACCAGAGACCAGAGACCAGGGACCAGGGCCCAGAGACCTGGGACAAGAGACCAGGGACAAGAGACCAGGGACAAGAGACCAGGGACAAGAGACCAGGGACAAGAGACCAGCAGAAAAACACACACAAGGCTCTGAAAGCTTGTTGTTGTTTTGTTTATATTTTTTGTTATTGTTGTTGTGTTTATCTTTATTGTCGTTGTTTTGTTTATCTTTGTTGTTGTTTTTTCTTTGTTGTTTTTTTCTTTGTTGTTGTTGTTTTGTTTATCTATGTTGTTGTTTTGTTTATCTTTGTTGTTTTTTTCTTTGTTGTTGTTGTTTTGTTTATCTATGTTGTTGTTTTGTTTATCTTTGTTGTTGTTTTTTCTTTGTTGTTGTTGTTTTGTTTATCTATGTCGTTGTTTTGTTTATCTTTGTTGTTGTTTTTTCTTTGTTGTTGTTGTTTTGTTTATCTATGTCGTTGTTTTGTTTATCTTTGTTGTTGTTTTGTTTATATTTGTTGTTGTTTTTTTCTTTGTTGTTGTTATTGTGTTTATCTTTGTCATTGTTTTGTTCATCTTTGTTGTTGTTTTTTGTTTACCTTTTGGCTGTTTAATCAACTTTGGTTGCTGTTTTTCAGTGAACTTTTGTGTTGTTGAAGTCGTTTTGATGTTTTTTCTTTATTTTGTTGTAAATTTGTTAAATGCAGGTCATGTTTTTTTGTCTCTTCTTGTCTCTCTCTTGTTTTGTCTTTTCTTTTCTCTCTCTTGTTTTTGTGTATCTCTGTGTTTTTGTCTCCTTTAGTAGTTTGTCTCATTTGGTGGTTGTGGTACTGACTTCGCCTCCCTCCAGCCCCTGGACGTGTGCGTGGTAGACCCCTCAGTGCTGTGTCTAATGTTCCCTGTCTGCAGACGTCTGTAGAAACAGAGCTGATATAAATACCTGAGCAGGTGTGTGTGTGTGTGTGTGTGTGTGTGTGTGTGTGTGTGTGTGTGTGTGTGTGTGTGTGTGTGTGTGTGTTTGGACTGTATTTAGCATCGTGTCAGGTGTTTCCTGCTCACTGCTGTCAGGACGCCTCACACAGCGCTGCCTGCTCTCCGTTAGCTTCACACACAAACATGCCAGAAAACTGGACGTCGGTGTGAATCCCATTTACATGAAGAGCGTTTACAACAACACCTCCTGTTACAGCTCCACCCCCACCTCCCCACCCCCACCACCGCTCGCCTCAAAGAGCTTCAAACGTCCAAACGTCCCAGAGAGAGAGAGAGGTGAGGAGTGTGTGTGTGTGTGTGTGTGTGTGTGTGTGAGATCAGTGCAGAGCTAATTAAAGCTGGAGTCAGTGCGATGTGAGTCCTTGTTGTTCAGCAGATTTGTGAAACACGGCCAAAAGAAAGAACAACTCACCCCCTTCATGTGGGACAGGTTGACATCAGAGCAGGTCGAGAGAGAGAGAGAGAGAGAGAGAGAGAGAGAGAGAGAGAGAGAGAGAGAGAGAGAGAGAGAGAGAGAAACAGGAAATTAATTAAATCCTTGAATTAATTTCATGAATTAATTCCTGAGATCAAGGGCAGAATTCTGTTCATGGATTCACGAGATCAACACGGGATTTGCCCAAACTGTGACATCACAAGTTGATGAATCTCATTTAAAGGGTTAAAAAAACAGAAACATAACTTTGTTGTTTGGCAACAACGAAGGAGGCTTTCAGAATGCTGGGGTTCTGGGTTCTGGAATGATATTTTGGGGGGGGGGTTCTTAAAGGGACAGTAGCTGAAATGAAGTGTTTCAGATGGACTCTGTGTCCCAGCACCACGTGATGAGATCAAACCAGCCACATGACATTATGGTCATACACATGCGCATGACGGTCTGACGGTCTGTGACGGTCTGACGGTCTGACGGTCTGACGGTCTGACGGTCTGACGGTCTGACGGTCTGTGACGGTCTGACGGTCTGACGGTCTGACGGTCTGACGGTCTGACGGTCTGTGACGGTCTGACGGTCTGACGGTCTGACGGTCTGACGGTCTGACGGTCTCTGACGGTCTGACGGTCTGACGGTCTGACGGTCTGACGGTCTGTGACGGTCTGACGGTCTGACGGTCTGACGGTCTGTGACGGTCTGACGGTCTGACGGTCTGACGGTCTGTGACGGTCTGACGGTCTGACGGTCTGACGGTCTGACGGTCTGACAGTCTGACCCCTTCACAAACAGGTTTTATCAGTACACTTCAGTACTTCCTGACGTCATGGAGCCCACAGAGGAGAGAATGAAGCTTCCTTACACCTGACCCCAAATGTTCAAACTGAGGAAGAGGAGGAAGATCAGAGCAGCAGAAGCACATGTATGACCTGAACACTGGAGCATGTTGTGTGTGCTGGTGTTCAGGAAGAAGTCCTGGTTCTTGTTGTGACGGTTCAGAAGAGAACCTTTAGATCTTAAAGCTCCTCTGAGGAACTTCAGTATGGGTTGATTTTGGCGCCACCACTGGAGGAAGTGATGCTCTAATTTCTACACCTGGATGTTCTATTCTTAAAGTTTCAGTGACCACACAGGTCACATCAGAAGCCCCGCCTCTTCTTGGTTTTGATTGGTTGTGAGAGAGAGGTGACAAAGATTCAGCTGAGGGTGCAGCAATAAAACCGACCAACCAGTGTCATCAAACCCTCAGTGAGGAAAGCAGCTATTGGCTGTCACAGGAGCTGCTAAATGATGTCACTGCCTAATTTATATAACTGGTCATTAGCATTAAATGGAGGCTGTAGGAGAGAGGAATGACATCATGGGAGAGAGAGAGAGAGGGAGAGAGAGAGAGAGAGAGAGAGAGAGAGTGAAAAAAAACAACTTGGATATGTTTAGAGCTAAAGAGGAACTTTCCTCTGACCATTCAGGTTTTTTTAATGTCAAATAAAAACTTTATTCATATTATAAACAGCAGCAGAGCTCAGCTGAGACAAACATCAGACCTGAAGACGGTCTTCATCAAACAATAACACGTAACAACATGTCTGACTTACAGTGATGAAGTCCTGACGAAGGCATGAAGGAAGCAGACAGACAGACAGACAGACAGACAGACAGATAACAGACAGACAGACAGACAGACAGATGGACAGACAGACAGACAGATAACAGACAGACAGACAGATAACAGACAGACAGACAGATAACAGACAGACAGACAGACAGACAGATAACAGACAGACAGACAGATAACAGACAGACAGACAGACAAACAGACAGATAACAGACAGACAGACAGACAGACAGACAGACACAGACAGACAGACAGACAGACAGACAGACAGATAACAGACAGACAGACAGACAGATAACAGACAGACAGACAGATAACAGACAGACAGACAGACAGACAGATAACAGACAGACAGACAGATAACAGACAGACAGACAGACAAACAGACAGATAACAGACAGACAGACAGACAGACAGACAGACACAGACAGACAGACAGACAGACAGACAGACAGACAGACAGACAGACAGACAGACAGTTAGTGTTTCATGTGTGTTGTGTGGTGTTTTTTCACTCCGTCAGTGTGTAAACACCTCGTGCTGCTGGTCTGTGTAAACACGCTCACTGTCACTTTCTGTCTTCTACACACTCGACTTAGTTGAGTTTTTGCATTCGGGTCCCTCCCAGTCCCTCCTTTCTGATTGGTCACTTAAAATGCCTACTGTCTGCAGGTCAGAGCCAATCAGAGGCAGAGAGGGGCGGGTCGTCATGGCAGCAGAATGATGAAGACTGAGCTAAAATGGAGATGAAGAAGAAGAAAGAGGTGAGCTGAGAAACAACGCTACGCTAACAGCAGCGGCTACGTTTACAGTTGCTCCACAGATGCTGAGCCAAAACAAAACATTTTCACGCCTCTGATTGGCTCTGACCTGGAGAGCGTGACAGCGAGCGTGTTCACACAGACCGTGAGCGAGCAGACGGCGTCTTTTTGAGCGCTGACTGATCTTCCTGGATGCAGGACGCTGAAATAACGCCACACCTTGAACCGTGTTCAGGATCTGTGTCTGTACCTTCTTCATGATGAGGTTGGGCTCCTGGGCGAGCAGACGGCTCTGGGCGGCCATGTTTCCCAGCGCTGAGCTCTTTAACCACTCCCTCTCCAGAGGATCCAGCTGCACGCGGTGAAACAGCGACTGAGGACAGAAGACGTTTCAGTAAACATCTTTCATTTGGAAGCTTGGTGTCGATCAGAGGCCTGTTGTGCTGGTCGTCCGCTGACCGCTGTCTGCTGCACAGGGGGCGTGTCCTCCAGCCTCTTGTGTTATTTATCAGACAGGTGGGGGGGCGGGGCTACCTGAGGCCTCCAGGTGATTCCTCAGAGCTCTGCACTCACTGAAACTCCTTCATCAGCTCCCTGAGAGTCCTGCTGCGTCCAGTCACAGAGCGGTCAGTGGGAGGCTGACAGCCAATCAGGAGGGGGGGGCACGGTTATTATGGGATATCACCACGGGAACAGCACGGAGGCAGAGGATCTGTTTATACTCTGTGTGTGTGTGAGGATGCTGATGGCTCACTGCTGTTCAGATAACACACAGGCTGCAGGATGGCTGGGCGCGCGCACACACACACACACACACACACACACACACACACACACACACACACACACACACACACACACACACACAGAGGAACAACAGGAGCTTTAAGCTTCATATTCAGCTGAACTTTGTCTTTAACTCACCATGACAGAAGAAGCAGCGACGCTCCTGCTGTCGTCCTCTTCACTCTGAAACAACAACAACAACAACGACCTCATCACCAGGCTGTCATCAATACTCCTCTCTGATTGGTCAAAACCTCCCAAAACTGACAAACTTGTATTAGTTTCACTGAATTTTCAGTTTATTTAGGATTGTCACGTCTTTTTCAGGGACGTCCCTGCTTATTTCAGCGAGACAACGACAAGACACATTCTGCAGCTGTTACAACAGCGTGGCTCTGTAGTAAAAGAGTGCAGGTACTAGACTGGCCTGCCTGCAGTCCAGACCTGTCTCCCATTGAAAATGTATGGAGCATTATGAAGCACAAAGTACAACAACAGAGACCCCGGACTGTTTAATAACTGAAGTTGTTCATCAATCAGGAATGGTAAAGAATTCAATTATAAATCGTTGAATTAAAATGTGGAACTTTCTGGAACAAACCCTCAGAGTTCACTCTGATATGATGTTCTCCATGTTGTTGTTTGACCTGCAGACGTTTGATGAGCTGACGTGTAGATGTGAAGTGAAAATGTGGGCGTTGAACCCGTGCGTGCGTCCTCAGAGGACGGCGCGCTGCATTCATTATGATCTTTGTGATAATCCAGCACAAACTGCTGTTGTTTAATTGTTGTGTTGTCTCAGACTGCTGGTGAACGTCCCTGAAGGAGCGTTAAGGTTTAAAATCTAATGAATCCGTTAAATCCCTCAAAAGCTGTTTGAGGAGTGAAAGGCATGGCGAGCAGCGTCTTCAGAGAGACGCGGCGCTTTCATCAGAACACCTGACGTCTTTGTTCTGTCACACGGCAGATTGGAGAGGTCTGCTCTCTGCACGTTAATGAGCTCAATCTGAGTTATTCTCTCCATCAACTCAGTGCTTTCATCTTCATCTTCATCTTCATCTTCATCTTCACCACCACCAGCACGGAGAGGAGAGGAGAGGAAGGACTCTCCTGAGGTTCAGGATCAGGTGAGAGGTCAGGTCAGACCGGATCTTTAAAGATGAGGTGGACACAGAGCCGTCACAAACACCAGCTTCAAACCCTCCACACCGCTCAGAGTCCTGTCAACTGACCGTCCTTTAGACTTCCTCCTCTGCAGCTCCCCATCGTGTGAAACCAGCACAAAGCATCATGGGTAATAATGTGTGAAAGGAGCCGAGCGTCTCTCTGCGCAGCAGGAGGGCTCTGTGTGAAGCATCCTGTTGTTATGATGGACATTCACTGACTGAGAGGAGGAGGAGGAGGAGTGATGAAGAGGAGTCCCAGGAGAGAGGAAGAGGAGGAACACACAGGTAGCTGCTAACAGAGCTAACAGAGCTAACAGGCTAACAGAGCTAACAGAGCTAACAGAGCTAACAGAGCTAACAGGCTGTTAGACACTCAGGCTGGAGCTGACAGCAGCTTTCTTTTCTACACTCTGCAGACTTTAAAGTTTCTGTTCTGCAGCGAAGAATCACAGAAACAGTCCGCTCAAATATTCATCTAACTCCTCCCCCTGCTCCTGTTCCTCCTCTTCCTCCTCTTCCTCCTCCTCCTCCTCCTGCTCCTCGAGTGTTTGAGGAGACCTGAACGAGCTCCAAACTCTGCGTCTGTTAGCGGAACAAAGCTCCTCTCAGAGTCGGCTCCACTCCTCATCTCTTCATCCTGTCACAACACACACTCTGCTCTTCCTCACACTCCTCACCCCTCCATCCTCAGCCCTCCATCCCTCCATCCTCACCCCTCCATCCCTCCATCCTCACCCCTCCATCCCTCCATCCTCAGCCCTCCATCCCTCCATCCTCAGCCCTCCATCCCTCCATCCTCACCCCTCCATCCCTCCATCCTCAGCCCTCCATCCCTCCATCCTCACCCCTCCATCCTCAGCCCTCCATCCCTCCATCCTCAGCCCTCCATCCCTCCATCCTCAGCCCTCCATCCCTCCATCCTCAGCCCTCCATCCTCACCCCTCCATCCCTCCATCCTCACCCCTCCATCCCTCCATCCTCAGCCCTCCATCCCTCCATCCTCAGCCCTCCATCCCTCCTTCCCACCCCTCCATCCTCACCCCTCCATCCCTCCATCCTCACCCCTCCATCCCTCCATCCTCAGCCCTCCATCCCTCCATCCTCAGCCCTCCATCCCTCAATCCTCACCCCTCCATCCTCACCCCTCCATCCCTCCATCCTCAGCCCTCCATCCCTCCATCCTCAGCCCTCCATCCCTCCATCCTCACCCCTCCATCCCTCCATCCTCAGCTCTCCATCCCTCCATCCTCACCCCTCCATCCCTCCATCCTCAGCTCTCCATCCCTCCATCCTCACCCCTCCATCCCTCCATCCTCACCCCTCCATCCCTCCATCCTCAGCCCTCCATCCTCACCCCTCCATCCCTCCATCCTCACCCCTCCATCCCTCCATCCTCAGCCCTCCATCCTCACCCCTCCATCCCTCCATCCTCACCCCTCCATCCCTCCATCCTCACCCCTCCATCCCTCCATCCTCAGCCCTCCATCCCTCCATCCTCAGCCCTCCATCCTCACCCCTCCATCCCTCCATCCTCACCCCTCCATCCCTCCATCCTCAGCCCTCCATCCTCACCCCTCCATCCCTCCATCCTCACCCCTCCATCCTCACCCCTCCATCCTCACCCCTCCATCCCTCCATCCTCACCCCTCCATCCCTCCATCCTCACCCCTCCATCCTCACCCCTCCATCCCTCCATCCTCAGCTCTCCATCCCTCCATCCTCAGCCCTCCATCCCTCCATCCTCAGCCCTCCATCCCTCCATCCTCAGCCCTCCATCCCTCCATCCTCACCCCTCCATCCTCACCCCTCCATCCCTCCATCCTCAGCCCTCCATCCCTCCATCCTCCCTCCCTCCATCCCTCCATCCTCACCCCTCCATCCTCACCCCTCCATCCCTCCATCCTCACCCCTCCATCCCTCCATCCCTCCATCCTCAGCCCTCCATCCCTCCATCCTCCCTCCCTCCATCCCTCCATCCTCACCCCTCCATCCTCACCCCTCCATCCCTCCATCCTCACCCCTCCATCCCTCCATCCTCACCCCTCCATCCCTCCATCCTCAGCCCTCCATCCCTCCATCCTCAGCCCTCCATCCTCACCCCTCCATCCCTCCATCCTCACCCCTCCATCCCTCCATCCTCAGCCCTCCATCCTCACCCCTCCATCCCTCCATCCTCACCCCTCCATCCTCACCCCTCCATCCTCACCCCTCCATCCCTCCATCCTCACCCCTCCATCCCTCCATCCTCACCCCTCCATCCTCACCCCTCCATCCCTCCATCCTCAGCTCTCCATCCCTCCATCCTCAGCCCTCCATCCCTCCATCCTCAGCCCTCCATCCCTCCATCCTCAGCCCTCCATCCCTCCATCCTCACCCCTCCATCCTCACCCCTCCATCCCTCCATCCTCAGCCCTCCATCCCTCCATCCTCCCTCCCTCCATCCCTCCATCCTCACCCCTCCATCCTCACCCCTCCATCCCTCCATCCTCACCCCTCCATCCCTCCATCCCTCCATCCTCAGCCCTCCATCCCTCCATCCTCCCTCCCTCCATCCCTCCATCCTCACCCCTCCATCCTCACCCCTCCATCCCTCCATCCTCACCCCTCCATCCCTCCATCCTCACCCCTCCATCCCTCCATCCTCACCCCTCCATCCCTCCATCCTCACCCCTCCATCCCTCCATCCTCCCTCCCTCCATCCCTCCATCCTCACCCCTCCATCCTCACCCCTCCATCCCTCCATCCTCACCCCTCCATCCTCAGCCCTCCATCCCTCCATCCTCCCTCCCTCCATCCCTCCATCCTCACCCCTCCATCCTCACCCCTCCATCCCTCCATCCTCACCCCTCCATCCTCAGCCCTCCATCCCTCCATCCTCACCCCTCCATCCTCACCCCTCCATCCCTCCATCCTCAGCCCTCCATCCCTCCATCCTCCCTCCCTCCATCCCTCCATCCTCACCCCTCCATCCTCACCCCTCCATCCCTCCATCCCTCCATCCTCAGCCCTCCATCCCTCCATCCTCCCTCCCTCCATCCCTCCATCCTCACCCCTCCATCCTCACCCCTCCATCCCTCCATCCTCACCCCTCCATCCCTCCATCCTCACCCCTCCATCCTCACCCCTCCATCCCTCCATCCTCACCCCTCCATCCCTCCATCCTCACCCCTCCATCCCTCCATCCTCACCCCTCCATCCCTCCATCCTCACCCCTCCATCCTCACCCCTCCATCCCTCCATCCTCACCCCTCCATCCCTCCATCCTCCTCCTCCTCAACATTCAGCAGCAGAGCTTTTGTCTGCCAATAAATCGTCCTGATCGACTGTGTTTATGGAACGCTCCATCACAGCAGAGCGGGCGAGCAGAGGGCAGAGAGAGGTGTGTGTGTGTGTGTGTGTGTGTGTGTGTGTGTGTGTGTGTGTGTTTGCAGGCATCTTATAAATACAGATATGTTTGTCTAAACTGTTTTTTTTAATAAACCTTTCAAAATAAAAGCTCAGAAGTCTTTCAGTCGTCTGCATGTCTCGCTCACAATAAAGAGACGACACAGACGATGTGATTAATAAAGAAATCCTCTAATTATTAATCTGTGAATCCTGGATCAGAGAGCGAGTTAGGACTCCTTAAATGAATCAGTCTTTGGTGTTTTATCATCTCTAAACGTTTGATCTCAGGCAGGTTGATGAATCCTCTGTCTCGTCTCAGAGCTCGCACTGCAAAACCTGAAATCTGATCGAGTCTTTATTTTCAGTACAAACTATCTGAACATGAGCCACATTCACCTGACGAGTTTATTCACGCTGATTTATTTCAAGGCTAATCCAGAAAAATGTCCAAATCCAAGAAAAACATCTGAATAAAAGAAACTGAACAAACAGATCAGTTTTTACTCCATCAGCAGATTTTTTATCAAACCATTCAGACGTTGTTTTTCTTTTAACATCTTGAAATAAGACGTTTTTCTGGACTCCTCAACTGAATGAAGCTCAGATTAAATCTATTAAGTTTAATTTTTAATCAAAATAAGACGGATATGATCAGATTTCAGTATTTACATTTAATCCGTCGCATCAATGAGAGGAAAGGAAATCAATGAAGATTAAAGAGGACGTAAGAAAAAAGAGAAAAGATACGATTCACACGTTAGAGCAGCACAAACCTTTGAGGCGAGACTTTCAAAATAAAATAAATCAGGTACAAAGCTGCTTCCTGTTCTGTCATAAAAACATCACAGCGTTAAACTTCAGTTCAATCTGTGGCGGATCAGCTACGGTGAGCCAAAAGAGACAAAACAGGAAGTCCTCAAAAAGTGTTTCAGAACTGTCAAAATCATAATTATAACACAAAGAGTCAGTTTAGAGGTAAAATCAGATAATTGAGATTTTTCTACTTTTTTATGTTTCAGAATAATAAAGTCTTCATTTCATCTTTGTTTTTAAATCTTTCTTAAATCTAAAATAAGTTTTGTTGTTGTTGTTTACATGCAGAAACAGACTTCAGTTCAGTAGGACTGAGACTTCACGTTACACACTCTGTCCACAGGGGGCGCCAAAACCCACACAGACTGATGGATCCTCACAGCGTCTGTAAATAAGGTATTTTATCTGCAGTGTTTCTGGTTCAGTATTTGACCTTTGACCTCTGGTCTCTCTTTCAGTCTCATGTTTCTGTCTTCAGACTCTCAGTTCGCTCCTGACAGACGGAGGTCGCCTCACAGGAAGACGCCTGATCAGAGGAGAGCGAGCGTTTCAGTCTGAGAGGAAGAGCCGAGAGGTTTGTGGTTAAACGTCTTAACTGGGTGAACGTCCAGTCCTCCAGAGACAGACCCAGGTCTCTGTGTGAGGGACCAGGTCTCTGAGTGAGGACCCAGGTCTGTGTGAGGGCCCAGGTCTCTGAGTGAGGACCCAGGTCTCTGATTGAGGACCCAGGTCTCTGAGTGAGGGACCAGGTCTCTGAGTGAGGAACCAGGTCTCTGAGTGAGGACCCAGGTCTCTGTGTGAGGACCCAGGTCTCTGTGTGAGGGACCAGGTCTCTTAGTGAGGGACGAGGTCTCTGAGTGAGGACCCAGGTCTGTGTAAGGACCCAAGTCTGTGTGAGGACCCAGGTCTCTGTGTGAGGGACGAGGTCTCTGAGTGAGGACCCAGGTCAGTGTGAGGACCCAGGTCTGTGTAAGGACCTAGGTCTGTGTGAGGACCCAGGTCTCTGAGTGAGGACCCAGGTCTCTGAGTGAGGACCCAGGTCTCAGTGTGAGGACCCAGGTCTGAGTGAGGACCCAGGTCTCTGTGTGAGGGACGAGGTCTCTGAGTGAGGACCCAGGTCTCTGAGTGAGGACCCAGGTCTCTGAGTGAGGACCCAGGTCTGTGTGAGGACACAGGTCTGAGTGAGGACCCAGGTCTATGAGTGAGGACCCGGGTCTCTGAGTGAGGACCCAGGTCTATGAGTGAGGACCCGGGTCTCTGAGTGAGGACCCAGGTCTATGAGTGAGGACCCGGGTCTCTGAGTGAGGACCCAGGTCTCTGAGTGAGGACCCAGGTCTGTGTGAGGACCCAGGTCTGAGTGAGGACCCAGGTCTCTGTGTGAGGACCCAGGTCTGTGTGAGGACCCAGGTCTCTGTGTGAGGACCCAGGTCTGTGTGAGGACCCAGGTCTCTGTGTGAGGACCCAGGTCTGAGTGAGGACCAAGGTCTATGAGTGAGGACCCGGGTCTCTGAGTGAGGACCCAGGTCTGTGTGAGGACCCAGGTCTCTGAGTGAGGACCCAGGTCTCTGAGTGAGGACCCAGGTCTGTGTGAGGACCCAGGTCTCTGTGTGAGGACCCAGGTCTGTGTGAGGACCCAGGTCTGTGTGAGGACCCAGGTCTGTGTGAGGACCCAGGTCTGTGTGAGGACCCAGGTCTCTTTTGAGTCCACAGCAGTTGAAGTTCTTATCTGATGATCTTTGATGCTGTGATGAGCGGAGCTCCGTGTTTCCCTGAACAGACTCTGAGTGATGGAGGTGGAGGACTGACTGATAGATCTCTGTAATGAGCGTTAAACCTCGGGGGCGGGACTTCCTCTTTAATTACTCAAATCAAACAGACGCCTGCAGTCACGACTCGGGGAGCGTCAGAAAATGAAAAGCTGCTAAACGGTCCGCTGAGACGGACAGGAGCGTATTAGAGAGTGATGAAGAGCGCTCCACTGACGCATCACTAATCTTCATCACCGAGGACTCTCTAATCCACATCAGACACACAGAGAGAGGCGGGAGGGGGGGGCTAACGTTTCTATTTATCAGCTTATTAAGGTGTAAACACACACACACACACACACACACACACACACACATAAAGAAACCATCTTTGTTAAAGGTAATTTTTGGTGTACTGTTCCTTTACTGACATGAAACATGAGGAGGAGGGGGCGAGGTGTGACCACGATGAAGACGAGGAGGCCCGGACTCTAACCACAGGCCTCTGCAGACTCTGAACACAAGATGAACGCTTTAACCACAAACGGACGCCATCATGACGCCTCTTTCCCCTGAACCATCTTTGTTTGTCTGAGTCAGTTTGATGTTTTTCACACAGACGACCAAAACTAAGTTGATTTAAATCAGTTTCTTCAATAAAAAAAAGTCCATGAGCATCACTACAGGAAGAAACCTGGAGATGAGTTTGTGTTTTTATAAACTTAATGAAAAAATATTTAAAATAACTCAATTATAAATAATAAATAATAAATATCTGTTTCTTTCTAAACTAAACTCCATCTTCAGTCCTCTCTGTCCTCTGTCCTCTCTGTCCTCTGTCCTCAGTCCTAAGTCCCCTCAGTCCTCTGTCCTCAGTCCTAAGTCCCCTCTGTCCTCAGTCCTCTCTGTCCTCAGTTCTCTGTCCTCAGTCCTCTCTGTCCTCAGTTCCCTGTCCTCAGTCCTCTCTGTCCTCAGTTCTCTGTCCTCAGTCCTCTATCCTCAGTCCTCTGTCCTCAGTTCTCTGTCCTCAGTCCTCTATCCTCAGTCCTCTATCCTCAGTTCTCTGTCCTCAGTCCTCTATCCTCAGTCCACTGTCCTCAGTCCTCTGTCCTCAGTCCTCTATCCTCAGTCCTCTGTCCTCAGTTCCCTGTCCTCAGTCCTCTCTGTCCTCAGTTCTCTGTCCTCAGTCCTCTATCCTCAGTCCTCTGTCCTCAGTCCTCTGTCCTCAGTCCTCTATCCTCAGTTCTCTGTCCTCAGTCCTCTATCCTCAGTCCTCTGTCCTCAGTTCTCTGTCCTCAGTCCTCTATCCTCAGTCCTCTGTCCTCAGTCCTCTGTCCTCAGTCCTCTGTCCTCAGTCCTCTATCCTCAGTCCTCTCTCCTCAGTCCTCTGTCCTCAGTCCTCTGTCCTCAGTTCTTTGTCCTCAGTCCTCTGTCCTCAGTCTTCAGTCCTCTGTCCTCAGTCCTCTGTCCTCAGTCTTCAGTCCTCGGTCCTCAGTCCTCTGTCCTCAGTCCTCTGTCCTCAGTCTTCAGTCCTCGGTCCTCAGTCCTCTGTCCTCAGTCCTCTGTCCTCAGTCCTCAGTCCTCTGTCCTCAGTCTTCAGTCCTCTGTCCTCAGTCCTCAGTCCTCTCTGTCCTCAGTTCTTTGTCCTCTGTCCTCAGTCCTCTCTGTCCTCAGTTCTTTGTCCTCAGTCCTCTGTCCTCAGTCCTCTGTCCTCAGTCTTCAGTCCTCTGTCCTCAGTCCTCTGTCCTCAGTCCTCAGTCAGCTGTACTGAGACGTCTTCCTCACATTTCCATATTAATGAGGCTTTGGCTCATGGATGCTGTTTTTGTGTGGTCTGTATTGAAAGCTTTTCTCTGGCTGTGAGAGGAGGAGGAGGTTTAATGAGAGCGCACTCAGGTTTTACGTCCTCGTCTCTGTTTCTTGGTCTGTTTGGAGAAAAAGCCCCTCTCTCCCCTCGGGAACTCGTCCTTGTGTAATCTGCCCTCTCATTCACGCACGCTGCCGTCTGATTGCTGCACAAATGAAAAAGCCATTTGTGGGCGAGCGGCGGTGTGAAAGGAGCCGCCTGTTCGACAGCGTGAACCTCGCCGTCTGAGCGCCGCGGGGTCACTGGAGGTCAAAGGAATTATGATTACAGCGCGCGGCGGAGGGCTCCTTATTCCCTGACTGACCCGCCCATGAAGACAGATCTTTGTCCTGAAGATGAGACGATCGCTGCGACACAAACGCTTTGTTCACAGACGAGTGTCGCTGATGTTCAGGTCACAGGGTCATCTCCAGAGATGGAGGTGGATTTTTCTGCTCTCTCACAGATTCACTCACTCTCTGCTCCTGTTTCGCTCACACACTCACAGCAGTGTGTGTGTTTGTGTGTGTGTGTGAGAAGGTTCACGCAGAATGAGACTGAGACAGAGACAGAGGAGCAGAGCGATGGAGAACACTGACTGAAACACATACTCATGTTCACCGACAGGTTTCAACGCCAAACATCAAAACAAAACGTTTTTTTTTCTATAACAATAATTTACTAACATAAAAACTCAGCCCTGTATAAACACATGTATGTGTCTAAATAACAACAGATAGAAAAATGAAGACAGCACAGTTTTCTCCCTCCTGCAGCAGGTGAACAGACTAACCTCAGTAACCCTCCATGGATCAACAGGTCTGGAGTCTGTCCCTGACAGGCTCAGGTTTTCTCTCTTTAATCTAAAGTGGAAACAGTTTCATGAGGAGGTGAGGAGGAGGGTCTGCCTTCTCTACACAGCAGAGGGATGGAGCATTGGTGTATCTTTCTTTATAAGGTGATATTAAATGATCCGCCGTCTTATTTATGCTCTTTACCGACTCCTCACGTTGTCAAATGGTCAGACTCTGTTTGTGGTTCCTCGGACTCGCTCTGACTTTTGTCGAAGAGCTTTTAGTGTTTTCGTCCCTTCATCTCAGTCTGAGCTACAGGACATCTAAAACTGGACAATCCTGTCAGCTTGAACAGCTTTAACACAAGAATTAAGGATCATCTGTGGATCTTATGCACTTGTTTTGCCCAATGCAGCTAATTTATGATTTGATGTATTGTTGATTTATCGCTGTCGTTGTTTCGCCCACTGTGTGAAGCTTCTTTGTGCTGCTGTCTTGGCCTTGACTCCCTTCTAAAACAGCTGCGTCTCAGTGGGATGATCCTGGTAGAATAAAAGTTATAGATACCAGAAGTTTACTGGAGCCACAGTACTAAACTGTTGTTTACGGTAGTTAATGTTTGTTTACGGTAGTTACGATAATTAACCGTAGTTTATGGTACTTTATAGTGTTTACAGTAGTTTATGGTTGTGTTTGTTTGTTTATGGTTGTTTAAGGTAGTTTATGGTACTATGTGGTTTTTCAAGGAGGTTTACAGTAAATTATGATTGTTTACAGGAATTTCTGGTTATTTACTGTAGTTTTATGCTGTATATGGTTCGTTAAGGTGGATTCTGGGTATTTACAGTAGTTTACAGTAGTTTATGGTAGTTTACTGTTGTTTACAATAGTTAATGATTGTTTATTTTTTTACTGTTGTTTACAGTAATTCAAATAATATTGCAGTAGCTAACTGTTGTTAACAGTAGTTAATGGTTCTTTGAAGTTGTTTACAGTAGTTTATGGTCGTTACAGTAGTTAACTGTTGTTTACATTACAGCAAGTTATGATAATTAACTGTAGTTTATGACTGTTTACAATAATTCATGGTAGTTTACAGTAGTTTGTGGTAGTTTGCTGTTGTTTACAGTAGTTTACATGGGTTTACAGAAGTAAAATGGTGTTGATTAATTTACAGTTATTTGTGGTATTTACTGTAGTTAACGATTGTTAACATTGTTTAGAAGAGCATAGAATATCTGTGTTGGGTTTTTGTAGTTTTTGGGTTGTTTACAGTACTTTATGGTAGTTTACAGTAGCTACAGTAGTTAACTGTTGTTTACAGTAGTTTAGGGTAGCTACAGGAGTTAACTGTTGTTTACAGTAGTTTAGGGTAGCTACAGTAGTTAACTGTTGTTTACAGTAGTTTAGGGTAGCTACAGTAGTTAACTGTTGTTTACAGTAGTTTAGGGTAGCTACAGTAGTTAACTGTTGTTTACAGTAGTTTAGGGTAGCTACAGGAGTTAACTGTTGTTTACAGTAGTTTACAGTCGCTACAGTAGTTAACTGTTGTTTACAGTAGTTTAGGGTAGCTACAGTAGTTAACTGTTGTTTACAGTAGTTTAGGGTAGCTACAGTAGTTAACTGTTGTTTACAGTAGTTTAGGGTAGCTACAGGAGTTAACTGTTGTTTACAGTAGTTTACAGTCGCTACAGTAGTTAACTGTTGTTTACAGTAGTTTAGGGTAGCTACAGTAGTTAACTGTTGTTTACAGTAGTTTACAGTCGCTACAGTAGTTAACTGTTGTTTACAGTAGTTTAGGGTAGCTACAGTAGTTAACTGTTGTTTACAGTAGTTTACAGTCGCTACAGTAGTTAACTGTTGTTTACAGTAGTTTACAGTCGCTACAGTAGTTAACTGTTGTTTACAGTAGTTTAGGGTAGCTACAGGAGTTAACTGTTGTTTACAGTAGTTTAGGGTAGCTACAGGAGTTAACTGTTGTTTACAGTAGTTTAGGGTAGCTACAGTAGTTAACTGTTGTTTACAGTAGTTTAGGGTAGCTACAGTAGTTAACTGTTGTTTACAGTAGTTTAGGGTAGCTACAGTAGTTAACTGTTGTTTACAGTAGTTTAGGGTAGCTACAGTAGTTAACTGTTGTTTACAGTAGTTGAGGGTAGCTACAGTAGTTAACTGTTGTTTACAGTAGTTTACAGTAGCTACAGTAGTTAACTGTTGTTTACAGTAGTTTACCAGTTTGCGGTAGTTTACTGTAGTTTAGTTGCAGTAATATTAGCTCACAGTTAGAGGGTCGGTTCCTGGTCTTTATTGGTAATCTGAATCAGTAACTTTAATCTTGATTCTTTTGTAGACTTTAATCCAGACCTGGTCTGCTGGAGATCTGAATACTGTTTTCTGAGTGGACCTCTGACCCGGACTGAACTGATGGGATCTCAGATCGTCTCTCAGACTCACCGTCCTGGACATGGTCCTCTCGCTGGTCAGAGAGATGGAGTCACTCCTCAGAGACAGCTGGTCACAGCAAGGTGTGTCTCCTCCATCACTGCTGCAGCTCACCTGGTCTGCAGGTGGTCTCAAGGGGTCTGACAGGTCCACTGTAGACTCTGGGGGTCCAGGAGCCAACTTCAGGCGCTGAGACTGAAGACAGAAAAGACAGAGTGATTCTGGAGGAGTCTTTCACAGCAGAGAGAATACAATCCTACTTATCATCATCAGAGACATGGAGGTGGTTCTGGGCTTCAGGACACAGAGTCTACAGAGGCCCACAGGTGAGACACAGAGTCTACAGAGGCCCACAGGTGAGACACAGAGTCTACAGAGGCCCACAGGTGAGACAGAGTCTACAGAGGCCGACAGGTGAGACACAGAGACCACAGACAGGTTTAAAGGCTCCCTGTCTCAGTCCCCTCTGTGTTTCTGTCTCCTCTGTTGTTAAAGCCGAGCTGCTGACGGTGGAGCTGTGCAGCAGGCTGTGGAGCAGTTTGTGGAGTTTAGATCAACCTTCATGTCAGCGTACCTGCAGATAAAACACAAACACACCTGTCCTCTCTGCTGTTTGTGTGTGTTTAACTTGAACAGACGTGAGCAGCGGGAATAGTTGGACACACTCCTCAGTGTGAACTCAACATGCTTCAAACCAGCACACATCACTTCCAATCTTCTCTCGTGTCCCTCAGACGGCAGCGAGCCCCCGTGAATTAGCATATGAGAGAGTGTTTACGTCTCAGCAGATCGCTCGTCTGCTTCCTGAAAGCCGCGCTCGTCTTCACTGCAGCTCGCCGAGCTGTTAACTACAATCAGGAGCAGCTGGAGACAGTTTAACATCTACAGAGCAGGACTGTCCTCTAACTGCTCAGGACCAGAGTCCCCTGAGAGCTCATTACCAGCCACTATTGTTGTCCCCAACACACACACACACACACATACACATACACAGAGTTATACACACACACACACACACACACTTATGTTAAACTGTTCAAAGAGGTGGACACACACCAGCAGGAGGAAACTTCATAAAACCAACACACCCATCAGATTGATCCAGCTACTTCAGGAAACTTCCTGCAGAGATTTGATCCAGATTTTAACCCAGATTTATTCCAGATTTAACCCAAATTTATTCCAGATTTGGTCCTGATTCAACCAAAATAATTCCAAATTCAACCCAGATTTGTTCTCAATTTTAACCAAGATTAATTCCAGATTTGTTCCATTTTTAACCCAGATTTATTCCAGATTTATCCAGATTGGACACAGATTTATTCTGGATTTAATCAGGTTTGATCTAGGCATGATTCAAAGTTACTCCAGATGTGATCCAGATTTGTTCCATATTCAACCCAGATTTGATCCATATTTAACCCAGATTTATTCCTGAAGTTTGATCTAGGCGTGATTCAGAGTTATTCCAGATTTGATTCAGGTTTACTCTACTTTTCTCTCTCAGCGTTGAGGTTCGACTTGTCAGGTGTCACTGAGGTTCACAGCACTCAAAAAATAACTTATAAGGATTTATTTATAAGGAGTTTGATCCAGGTTAGGCTTAGCATTAGTTTAGCATTAGCTTAGCATACGAATAACACAAACAGACAAGTGTTAGTCCGGGCTATGATGGGCTTCTTGTTATCTTAACATAATCTGTGAAGAACACAGAAACAGTCCAGGTAAAGATTGGTGACGTGGTAGCACTATGTTAGCTTAATGCTAATAGCCAAGAGTCCAGGCCTAAGTTTTGATTAACATTACGTTAAAAACAAAAGGTCCAGGATCAGGTTATAACCAGCTTAACGTTAGCTTCATCTTAAAAGGATGCTGTCCAGGCTCAGGTTAGGGTTAGCATTAAGTTAGCTAAAAGCTAATTACTCACAGTGTAGGCCCAGGTTATGATGAGTCTTACATTATCTTAAAGCTAATAGTCAGGAGTTCAGGCCCAGGTTAGAATTAACTTAATCTCATATTAGCAGAATAAGAATTTGGTAAAGGATAAGTTCAGATTATATTTCATCAGTTTGACTTTGATTCTCTTACATTTAGCTTTACATTAGCTCCATGCTATAGTTACATTTAGCTTTACATTAGCTCCATGCTACAGTTACATTTAGCTTTACATTAGCTCCATGCTACAGTTACATTTAGCTTTACATTAGCTCCATGCTACAGTTACATTTAGCTTTACATTAGCTCCATGCTATAGTTACATTTAGCTTTATATTAGCTCCATGCTATAGTTACATTTAGCTTTACATTAGCTCAATGCTACAGATACATTTAGCTTTACATTAGCTCCATGCTATAGATACATTTAGCTTTACATTAGCTCCATGCTACACTTACATTTAGCTTTACATTAGCTCCATGCTACAGTTACATTTAGCTTTACATTAGCTCCATGCTATAGATACATTTAGCTTTACATTAGCTCCATGCTACAGTTACATTTAGCTTTTCATTAGCTCCATGCTACAGTTACATTTAGCTTTACATTAGCTCCATGCTACAGTTACATTTAGCTTTACATTAGCTCCATGCTACGGTTAAATTTAGGTTTACATTAGCTCCATGCTAAAGTTACATTTAGCATTACATTAGCTCCATGCTACGGTTACATTTAGCTTTACATTAGCTCCATGCTACGGTTACATTTAGCTTTACATTAGCTCCATGGTACGGTTACATTTAGCTTTACATTAGCTCCATGCTACGGTTACATTTAGCTTTACATTAGCTCCATGCTACGGTTACATTTAGCTTTACATTAGCTCCATGCTACGGTTACATTTAGCTTTACATTAGCTCCATGCTACGGTTACATTTAGCTTTACATTAGCTCCATGCTACAGTTACATTTAGCTTTACATTAGCTCCATGCTACAGTTACAATTAGCTTTACATTAGCTCCATGCTATAGTAACATTTAGCTTTACATTAGCTCCATGCTACAGTTACATTTAGCTTTACATTAGCTCCATGCTACAGTTACATTTAGCTTTACATTAGCTCCATGCTATAGATACATTTAGCTTTACATTAGCTCCATGCTATAGTTACATTTAGCTTTACATTAGCTCCATGCTACAGTTACATTTAGCTTTACATTAGCTCCATGCTACGGTTACATTTAGCTTTACATTAGCTCCATGCTACAGTTACATTTAGCTTTACATTAGCTCCATGCTACGGTTACATTTAGCTTTACATTAGCTCCATGCTACGGTTACATTTAGCTTTACATTAGCTCCATGCTACGTTTACATTTAGCTTTACATTAGCTCCATGCTACGGTTACATTTAGCTTTACATTAGCTCCATGCTACGGTTACATTTAGCTTTACATTAGCTCCATGCTACGGTTACATTTAGCTTTACATTAGCTCCATGCTACGGTTACATGTAGCTTTACATTAGCTCCATGCTACGGTTACATTTAGCTTTACATTAGCTCCATGCTACGGTTACATTTAGGTTTACATTAGCTCCATGCTACGGTTAAATTTAGGTTTACATTAGCTCCATGCTAAAGTTACATTTAGCATTACATTAGCTCCATGCTACGGTTACATTTAGCTTTACATTAGCTCCATGCTACGGTTACATTTAGCTTTACATTAGCTCCATGCTACGGTTACATTTAGCTTTACATTAGCTCCATGCTACGGTTACATTTAGCTTTACATTAGCTCCATGCTACGGTTACATTTAGCTTTACATTAGCTCCATGCTACGGTTACATTTAGCTTTACATTAGCTCCATGCTACGGTTACATTTAGCTTTACATTAGCTCCATGCTACGGTTACATTTAGCTTTACATTAGCTCCATGCTACGGTTACATTTAGCTTTACATTAGCTCCATGCTACGGTTACATTTAGCTTTTCATTAGCTGCATGCTTTATTTACTCAAACTGGTCATAATTTAGCCCAGGATATCTTTATCTTAATACAAGTTTTACGTTGTCTTAACACAAACCACAGGTACTTCCACATAAATTCTTTCTCCGGGCTCAAGAGATGTTTGTATGACGAAGCCAACAACAGAAACATCAAACCAGGACGACAGAGAACCATGTTTACAGTCAGTAAACTGAAGGTTTTCTGGTATAAACTGAGTTTCGAGAAGATTAGGATTAAGTAAACCTGAGTTAACAGAACTGTGTTAGCTTTAACACAGGAGGGTTTGTGTGCCCGGTTTTAGAGAAATATTCAAATTAAATGAAGTTTCTTCCTCTTCACAGACACACACAGCTGAGGAGTGTGTCCTCTGAGTTTGGTGATCTTATATGTTCAGTTTATATTCATGTTACGTGTCGGGTCGTTGATGTGATGCTGCCGTGGATTTTCTTTCTGCTGGTTTCTGATTCAGATCAGGAAGGTTGGCTCAGATGATGTTTGTGTGTGTTGTAGTAAAGTGTGTTTCTAAGAGTGTTTTAATTTAAATCTGTTTTTATTCACACAGAGCTGATCTGAACTCTCTCTCTCTCTCTCTCTCTCTTTGTTGGTATGTTAATCAGCCATCACTTCAGAGCGTTGAATGAGCGGTGAAGTCATCGAGTGGAGGAGAAAACACCTGAAAACACTCTCTCTGTTTGATGATGGGTGTTTAATGAGCAGGTCCTTGGTGTGTGTGTGTGTGTATAGTGTGTGTGAATTGTGTGTGTGTGTATGACGTGTGATGATGTCCATGTGATGTATGTTAATGTGTTTCTGATCTGGAGGCGTCTTTAAGGCCGACCGTCATCAGATCAGGAACAGAGACGCAGCTCTAATTGGAGCTGCTGACTGTCAGGATGTGATCATCAAAGTGTGGCCTGAACGCTTCCTTCAGGAGAACGCTTCAGCGTCAGAGAGGAGCTGACAGCCAGGAGAGGGGGGGGGGTGATGCTTCAGAAACATTTAGACCATTAAGACCACTCAGGAGACAAACACCAACAAAGAAGAAGAAGAAGAAGAAGGAAATAATAATGAAAGAGGAGGAGGAGGAGGGCCTGTGACGAAGGGTTTGAAGAACATGTGTCTGGCTAACAGTCTCAGTCTGTTTGTTAAACACTCATCAGAGGGTTACTTTAGTACACAGAGAGAAGAGTCTCCCCTCCATACGACAGAAAGCTTCAGGAAGGAGGAGACCGGAAACAAACACAGGACTCTGATCAAACCTGAGACAGAACATCCTCAATAATCTACGTCCCCAAATCCAATGAAGTTTAGACTCTGTGAAAAACGTAAATAAAAACAGAAACAATGATTTTAAATCCTGTTCAACCTACATTCAACTAAATACACCACAAAGACAAAATATTTACTGTTCAAACTGATAAACTTTATTGTTTTTTGTAAATATTCACTCATTTTGATTTGATGTCTGCAACACGTTCCTAAAAAAGCTGGGACAGGGTCAACAACAGAGGAATGTTCCAAAAACACCTGTTTGGAACATTCCACAGGTCTGGACTGCAGGCAGGCCAGTCTAGTACCTGCACTCTTTTACTACGGAGCCACGCTGTTGTAACAGGTGCAGAATGTGTCTTGTCATCGTCTTGCTGAAATAAGCAGGGACGTCCCTGAAAAAGACGTGGCTTGGATGGCAGCATATGTTGCTCCAAAACCTGTATGTACCTTTCAGCATTAATGGAGCCTTCACAGATGGTCCAGTTAGCCATGCCATGGGCACTAACACACCCCCATACCATCACAGATGCTGGCTTTGAGACTTTGACCTGAGAACAATCCAGATTGTCCTTTTCCTCTTTGGCCTGGAGGACACCACGTCCATGATTTACAAAAACAGTTTGAAATGTGGACTCGTCAGACCACAGCAGACTTTTCCACTTTGCGTCAGTCCATCTCAGATGAGCTCGGGTCCAGAGAAGCCGGCGGTGTTTCTGGGTGTTGTTGATATCTGTCTTTGTCTTTGCATGGTAGAGTTTGAACTGTCACTTGTAGATGTAGTGATGAACTGTGTTAACTGACAATGGTTTTCTGAAGTCTTCCTGAGCCCACGTGGTAATATCCTTTACACAGTGATGTTGGTTTTTAATGCAGTGCTGCCTGAGGGGTCAAAGGTCACGGTCATTCAGTGTTGGTTTTCAGCCTTGCTGCTTACGTGCA
This sequence comes from Labroides dimidiatus, assembly GCA_030710495.1. Lineage (NCBI taxonomy): Eukaryota > Metazoa > Chordata > Actinopteri > Labriformes > Labridae > Labroides > Labroides dimidiatus. Next base: position 33,539,760 of record CM061147.1, read on the forward strand.
GAGATTTCTCCAGATTCTCTGAATCTTCTGATGATATTATGGACTGTAGATGATCAAATCCATCAATTCTTTCACATTGTTGAGAAACATTGTTCTTAAACTGTTGGACTATTTGCTCACGCAGTTGTTCACAAAGTGGTGAACCTTGACTGAGCCTTTCAGGGATGCTCCTTTTATACCCAATCATGACACTCACCTGTTTCCAATGAACCTGTTCACCTGTGGAATGTTCCAAACAGGTGTTTTTGGAGCATTCCTCAACTTTCCCAGTCTGTTGTTGACCCTGTCTCAGCTTTTTAGGAACGAGTTGCAGACATCAAATTCAAAATGAGTGAATATTTACAAAAAACAATAAAGTTTATCAGTTTGAAGAATAAATATCTCGTCTTTGTGGTGTGTTCAGGTGAATTTAGGTTAAACAGGATTTAAAATCATTGTGTCTGTTTTCTTAAACTGAAACTGTTTGAATATAAACTCATGTATTATTTACTAAACTGAAATTTAGCGCACAACTTTTTTCTGACCATCATATTTTCATTATTTTTATATTTTCAGAGGTGTGTGATACAATCAGTACAATAAATATCAGCTGATGATCAGGGTGTGTTTTATCATTTCAATATGAGCCGCATTCACCTGATGGGTCTGGAAAAGTGTCTTAATTCAAGATATTAAACATGTAAATCGGTCTGAAAACTCCTTAGCGTCTCATCCTCCAGTGTGTGTGTGTGTGTGTGTGTGTGTGTGTGTGAGCAGAGATCCAGTCTCTGTATGGTATGAACGGACTGATTCCTCTCCATCACATGTTGTTTTTCTTCATTAAGCCGGCTGATGAGCGTTAACGCGCTCCGAGCTGCAGAGTGAAACTGCAGGCCGGTCTTCAGCGGGCTGACCTCTCCTCTACTCTGCAGGACTGAGCGTGTTCCCCTGCAGACATGATGCTGTGAAGCTGCAGCAGCAGATGAAGGGTTAACTCTGATAACAGACCCCTCCTCCTCCTCCTCCTCCTCGTCTCCCTCAGGGGGGAGCGTCTCCCCCGGTGAACACTCAGGCCTGTAAATTGTTTATCAGCCTCTAATGCAGTCCCCTAATCCTATTTGCATTCATATTAGTTCCCCGTATCGCCGTCTGAGGGAATTACTTATTTGAATTCTTCTGAGGGGTAAATAACTTTATGCATGATATCGGTATCTTCATAATTCACATCAGTAAAGTCAATTTGCTTTAAGTGCTCCTCCGCTCTGCCGCAGAGCTTCTGAGGAAACTTATTTGGAGGCGGTTCGGATCAGTGAGCGCGTGCACACGAGGGCGGGTAATGGGATCTACGAGAGAGACGCCGAGAGAGCTGAAGACGCTCACGTTTAACCCCTGAGAGGACGCTTGAGGAGCTGCAGGCCGACTGAAGAGCAGTTTATCTTCACATTAGGCTGTTTCTCCCCCCGACGGCCTGTTTACGTTCCGTCACTGCTTTCACGGACTCTGAGCCCTACGGCTGCTCACTGCTCACTGCTCACTGCTCACTGCAGATCAGACTGAAACAAAGACGCCTTCTTTAGTTTGAATGTGTCCAGATCAGAGTCTGTATGATTGATGGACGAAACCTCTGCGACATCACACGTCTGTTTCTGAAAACACGGCCGGGGCGGCCATATTGGAAATGAGGCGGGCTTTGAGTCTCCACAGTAACAGCTATAGGGTGCCCGGCAGTCACATGAGCTGAGCTCTGCCTCTGATTGGATGAGCAGGTTATCTTAATATCTTCTTAACTGCCGAAAAAATCCCCCCCCTACAGTGTGTGCTGTTTATTGTTGGTTTGGTGTGTTTGTGACTTCCTGTACAGCCTCAAGCAGAAACTCAACGGACTGCAGATTTTAGCATTTCAGCATCGTCTCATATTTTCAGGTCGCCACTTCCTTTCTTCCTTTCTTCCTTCCTTCCTTCCTTCCTTCCTTCCTTCCTTCCTTCCTTCCTTCCTTCCTTCCTTCCTTCCTCATGTGTCCACACTTTGCTCTCAGGGGGCAGAGTTCTGGAACTCTGACATCAAGGACACAATCCTGCCCTTGGTCTCAGAGTTCTTGAACTCCTGCTGTTGCTCTGCACACACCGACTGTCTAAAATCTGGAGGTCGTCTTCTGTGACGTCACCCGTCTGTTCCTGATTCAGTCAATGGAAGCCAATCATTGGACGGGGCCATCTTGGATATGACGCAGGCTTTGAGCTTCCTTTCTAACAGTCATGTGAGCTGAGCTGAGCCTCTGATTGGACAACCCTCCCCCCCGTACAGTGTGAGTTGATAGAGAGATCAGAGTTTCGGACCCGAGCTGTTTTTGAAGCAGGCTGTAAACATGTTTTTAATGCTGTTAAAGTCTGTTTCTCTGTCCTGGTGTGTTTGTGGTTTCTGGTCTTTCTGGTCCAGACTCTGGAGGATTCTCCATGAACAGAAACACAGGCTTCATTTTTCTCTACCGCATGTTGGTCTCCACACACACTGTTCTGCATGCAGGCACCTGATTGGTCGGTACTCCTACTTCTCATGTTACACAGTACCTACATCTGTCAACTTCTCCAGCTGTGTTTCCATTAAACTGTTACGCAAAATAAAAGCGATATTTCTGAAATTTCGATAAAGCATAATTGCACCTTTTCCTGTGTTTCCATCACAACTAGAATTGTGCACAACTTGAGTAAAATCTCGTCCTGCGAGATTCAGTTTGGCTGATGCAGACGGAAGGAGGACTGTAACCAGCGCTAACCGTGCTGAAGAAGTGAGGGAGGTGTGTTTTTGAAAAAGGTGTGCGATAAACTTCAATATCGAAACGTCTGGAAAACCACCTCACGAGAGCTTAAAACCTTTTTATTTACATTTGAGAGATTTTCCAAAATTTAGTTCTTTCCGTCACTATTTTTTTAACTGCAATATTTACATTTTGCGTTATTCTAGGTGTCATGGAAACGCAACTACTGTTTTGCATGCAGGCACTTGATTGGTCGATACTCCTCAGACTACAAACAGAAACCAGAACACTTCCCGTGTTACACATGATCTGCATCTGTCAACTTCACTGATGAAGAGGAGGAGTGATGAAGGTGTGTTTGTCTGTGTGTACTTCATTTCCCAGGATGCTTTGTGGTCTCTGTACTCACCTCATCGGCCTGAGTGATCACCAGCGCTGGCACACCTCCTCCAGACTCCTCTGCTACAGGCTGCAGGTTCTGGTCTTGATCTTGGTCCTGGTTCAGGCTCAGGTCTTGAGCCTCACCCTGGACAAGGCTCTGGTCCACACTTTGGTCTAGGTCCTGGTCCTGATCCTCATCTGGTTTGAGGCTGTGTCCAGAATTTTCATCCTGGTTTGGGTCTAAGCTTTTGTCCTGTTCTTGATTCTGGTCCTGTTCCTGTCCCTGGTCCAGCCTCTGGTCTTGAACATGATCCATGTCAAGGCTTAGATCCAGATTTTTGTCCTGGTCCTTGTCTATTTCCTGGTCCAGATTATTGTCCCGATCTGGCTCTAGGCTCTGGTCTGGATCCTGGTCCTGGTCCAGGCCCTGACCTTCACCCTTGTAAAAGCTACAGTCCTGGCTGTTCTCCTGGTCTGGGTCTGAAGTATAGTCCTGACTATGGTCCTGGTCCTGACCCTGATCCTTGTCTAAGCTATGGTTCACGCTCTTGTCTTTGTCTGGGTCTAAGCTGTGGTCCTGTTCCTGATCCTGTTCCAGGCTCTGGCCCTGACCCTGATCCTTGTCTGAGCTATAATCCAGGTCTTGGTCTTGGTCTATGTCCTGTACCTGTTCCTGTACCAGGCTATGGTCTAGACTAGGTTCCTGATCTCTGTCCTGATTTTGGTCCTGACCGTAGTCCAGGTTCTGGTCCTGGTCTTGGCTCTGCTCCTTGTCCTGATTGTGGTCATGGCACTGGGCCTGGTTTATATCCTGGCTCTGGTCCATATTCTGGTCCTGGCATGTATCAAGTCTCTGGGCCTGGTCACTCTCCTGATCCAGGTCCTGGTTTTGGTCTTGATCCTTGTCCATGCACTGGTTCTGGCCTGGGTCAAGACTCTGGTCCTGATCCTGGTATAGGTCCCTATTCTGGGCCTTGTCTAAGGTGGAATGGTCATCATGGTCTTGGTCCTGGTCCTGGTCCTGATTCTGGCTCTGGTCTTGTTCCTGGTCTTGAGTTGAGACATAGTGCTCCTGATGCTCAGTCTGGTCTGGGTTCTGGTCCCTACTCTGGTTCAGATCCTGTTCTGGGCTCTGGTCCTGGTCTTGGTCCAGGCTCTTGTCCTGATCCTGGTCTAGGTCCTGAGGTGTGACTGGGTTTAAACAGATGAGTAGAATCAGGCTCTATAATCTCAACAGAAACAGAACATCTCTTTGTGTTTCTACTGTGAGGAAAGGGGGTCAAGGGGTGGGTGTGTGTGTGTGTGTGTGTGTGTGTGTGTGTGTGTGTGTGTGGGGGGGGGGGGGGGGGGGTTGGGGGGTTGTAGCTTTAGTTAATTGTTGAAGTGTGTGCTGATCCTCTACGGGGTTTTTAAAATCAAAACCAACAAATGTCTCAGGTATGAAGCCAAATACCACCACTCTAAAGCCAAAAGCATGAACTCTGAACCGTGGTATAAGTTTCTTAGTCCTGAGCTGGGATCCTCGGGCTGCTGCAGACCCGAACCACACTGACGTGAGGCCTCGAGGACTCGAGGCCTCGAGGTGTGACCACAGACCGGTGATGTGTTTCCTGTCAGAGCTTAGAGCAACCTTTGACCGACTGAAGCAGCGTCTCCTCTCAGATCTCTTAAAGGTTTCTCTGAGCAGCTGACTGTGAGAGTCAGACCACATCAGACCACATCAGACCATATTAGACTATATTAGACTACATCAGACCATATTAGACTACATCAGACCAGCAGTCTCCCTCTGCTTGCCGTGTCTCTTTCACTTTTGACTGATTTTTCCTCTCACATGGTTTTTGGTAAACACTGAAACACACCACTCTGGTCTGGTCCTGCAGACCCCTCAGACCACTTGGACCAGACTGAACACACAGTCTTCACTCTCTCTCTGTGGATCCAGAAACAAGTACAGACCTCTGTCTTACCTCTGTCCTGATCCTGACCCTCATCCTGATCCAGCTTCTTGTCCTGATCTTGGTCCCGGTTCAGCCCCTCCTGATCTGTGTCCTCCTGATCTTGTACCTGATGCTTGTCCTGATCTTGCTCCTGATCCTGATCAGGCACACAGACTGATCCATGATGGTCCACTTGTAAATGATCTGACTCCTCCTGAAGATCTTCAGGATCCTGTTTGACCTCCTGACCCTCCAGCTGGTCCTGAAGTGGATCTGAATCAGGTTTTATGAGCTCATCTTCAGTCTGATCCTCCTCTTCTAGGCCTTCCTGAAGACTGTGGTGGTCCTGATCCTGTTCTGTTTCTAGGTCCAGGTCTTCTGGTGAATCCTCTTGTATCTGGAGCTCATCATCTGGAGCAAACTCATGTGAATCCGGTTCCATCTCTGTGAGAGTCTGTCGGTCCGTGCAAGGTTCAGCTCTGAAACACAAAAGTAAATTCTGTGAGCCAATCAGAAGACAACGTCTTACTTCCTGTTTCATTGTGACACGCCCATACGGGACCGTGGACCGGCCTGGTCCAAACGTCTGCTCAGAGGATGAACGTTCACCCCCTGAGGGTTACTACCACACATGAAAACAACGCAGAGCACGAGTCCTGTGATTGGTCCACTCGGGAGCATCAATAATTGTGGTTTACATCATCAAAAACTGTGTTTTCTGATAATTAAACAGACTTTCTTCAGGTCACCTCTGGACGTTTGGCCCAGGCTGAGATGATGTATGAAGAAAGCAGCTTCCATGTGAAGCTCCTCACACGGAGACTCGCCGTGGAGAAAACTCTCTGAATATTCATCTGTGTGTGAGCGGTGTGAGCACGAGGACGGAGACGTCTGAGATGAAACCTCAGCTCAGAGTCACTGCATGGACACGTCTACAGGGGGTCTGACCGAGTCCTCCTCACAGCTGATTCCTCCTCTGAGTCTGTGAGAAGAGGAGACAGAGGAGGAGGAGGAGGAGGAGAGGAGACAGAGAGACAGAGGAGGAGGAGGAGGAGGAGGAGAGGAGACAGAGAGACAGAGGAGGAGGAGGAGGAGGAGGAGGAGGAGGATGAAGAGAGGAGACAGAGGAGGAGGAGGAGGAGGAGGAGAGGAGACAGAGGAGGAGGAGGAGGAGGAGGAGGAGAGACAGAGGAGGAGGAGGAGAGGAGACAGAGGAGGAGGAGGAGGAGAGGAGACAGAGGAGGAGGAGGAGAGGAGACAGAGGAGGAAGAGGAGGAGGAGAGGAGACAGAGGAGGAGGAGGAGGAGGAGAGGAGACAGAGGAGGAGGAGAGGAGACAGAGGAGGAGGAGGAGGAGAGGAGACAGAGGAGGAGGAGAGGAGACAGAGGAGGAGGAGGAGGAGACAGAGGAGGAGGAGGAGAGGAGACAGAGGAGGAGGAGGAGGAGGAAGAGAGGAGACGGAGGAGGAGGAGGAGGAGGAGGAAGAGAGGAGACAGAGGAGGAGGAGGAGGAGGAGAGGAGACAGAGGAGGAGGAGGAGGAGGAGGAGGAGGAGGAGGAAGAGAGGAGACAGAGGAGGAGGAGGAGGAGGAGGAGAGGAGACAGAGGAGGAGGAGGAGGAGGAGGAGTGTTCACCTTTAGCAGCGTGCAGCGCTTTAATGACAGATGGTTAAAAAAGCGTGAAAACGCCGTCTCTAATCTGCTCTCTCCGTCTGTGAGAGCAGTCAGGCTCATAATGTGCTGTGAGAGGATCCTCCAGGAGAATAATTCACATTATTCAGGCTTCATTACGCAGAATCAAGACTCCTTTAACATCTCAGGTCACAGACTGCAGAGCTGTCCTCTGAACGGCTCAGGAAACATTCAGCTCAAAGTTCCTCCAGAAGAATCCGTCAGCAGCTGACTGTGAGGAGAGAGAGAGCGCCACGGCTTAAAGATGGAGGATCAGGTCTGACCCTCACAATCACTGAACTGTTAGAGCTCAGGCTGTTTACAGGATCCTGTAGACCGGACTGAGGTTGTGGGTTAGGTTCCCATAATAAACAGTAGCTTCATTATAAAGCAGATGGTCAAGAGACCAGAAAAGCATATATGATATAAAGCTCCTCTGAGGACTCTTGGGTTTGGCGCCCCCTGTGGACAAAACAGGTATTTTCTGATTTAATCTTCTACACATTAAATCAGACTTTTAAAATACCTTCAAACAAACAGTTCTTCTTCTTTGTGATGATCTAATTTGCTTTAACATGTTATAAAGAGACGTCTGTAAAAAATCCTCACAGGAGCTTTAACCCCCACCTGTCCGCGTGTGTTCAGGTGTGCAGAAAGAGAAGAAAGCACATGAGCTGTTGATGTTTCTAGAAGAAGATAAATATTCTGTGTTGAATTAAAACGTAGAGATGCATTCAGGTGAACATTAAACAAACGAAAAACACATAACGGGACATCATGTCATGTGCAGACACTCGAATATGAACATTTTATGTCCTCACTCTCAAACGTTCATTAAATCCTGCAGAGAAACGTCTGTTTGCATCTAAAGCTGCTCTTTTATTAAGCGTCATAACTCTGTTAAATATAAAAACTGAAACATGAAACTTACGTTCAAAGTTTCAGGGTGAACTCCTCTGTTCTGTTTCATCATTTTCTCTTACATCCATCAAGAGTAAAAGTCCATAAATCCTCAGAGAAATCAGAGGAAAAACAGAAACTTCAGCAGCAGACTTCCTAAGTATGCAAAGCATCATGGGACACGTAGTTCTTCAGTTTAAATCATAAATCGCCCCCAAACAGAGAAAAAAACAGTAGAAATAGAAAACATTATAACATAATAATGATAGAAATCATTCATTTAATGACCCTGAAGAACAAAAATAAAACAGTTTGCAGAATAATCTCCTCTGCGAGTGATGAACAGCGATGGAGACGGTCTGATCAGGCTGATCTGAAACCTTAAAGAGCTTCAGGATCGTCTCACAATGAGGATCAGAAACAATCAATTAAAAAAGCTCCTGAAGCCAGCATGACAGCAGCTCTTACCTCTCAGTCTGCAGCGAAGCCTCCACCTGCAGCACAGCTCACCTGCAGCACAGCTCACCTGAGAGGAGGCCGCATGGTGAACTCCTCCTGATCGGAGCAGAGAAGAGTCGCTGGAGTTGTTTTCAGAGACGTTAACTTTCACTCTGCTCCCGCTGAGAGGAAAGTCTTCCTGTCGTCGCTCTGCTCGGCTAATTATAGGATCAACAAATGAGATTAGACTGAGAGAGAGAGGCTGAGATTAAACACCTGACCTCAGCTGACCTCACCTGACTCACAGACACACACTGACCCGAGTTCAGACGACACAAATCAGAGACTTAAACATCTATACTGTCAGAGATATGCTGCTGAATTAGTATAGAGACCTCACTGAGCATGTGCAGTAGCTGTCTCCTTCTCTTCCTGCTGCAGGTAAACAGGCTGTAACACAATCCTCAGAGTGAGTCATTAGAAGTTGTTGTTTGTGTCCCTGCAGGCTCAGATTATCACTCGAACATCACAGAGAGCCTCCTGCAGTGAGGGACCATCAGCTCACCCAAACACTCACACGCCGGTGAACTACGACCTTCAGTGTCTTGCTCAAGGACACTTCAGTATGAGGAGCGGGGATCGAACTCTTGACCTTCAGATTGAGAGACAACCCACTCTACCACTGATCCACAGCTCCCCCCTGATCAGTCTGTTTATTCAGTACCGCCTCTGTCCACAGGGGGGAGCTGTGACCACAGCAGACAGAGGATGAGGTAAAAGAGGCGGGTCTTTAGCCTCCTCGCTAACAGCTACAGGGTGCCCACCTGTCAATCAAACTACCATGCCCTTATATGGGCAAAACTCATCAGTTGAACTTCTTTGAATGTCTGTTTCAGAAAGCAAAAGCTCTTTGAACGGCTGTGTGTGTGGTTTCTGCTGGTTCTGTGCACAAACTCTAGTGGACACTCAGGGAACTGCAGTTTATAAGGCTTCATATTTAAAGAGGTTGATGCTTGTTTGTTTTTTTTTTGCCCTTCAGTGAGACAGTCAGGTCGCTCATCAGAAACCGATTCTTCCTTTTCCATCATTCCGCCTGCAGATCTTTGGAGGATCTGAGTCTGAGTCTGTTTGTCTGTTTGGAAGTGTGTCAGTAACTAAAGTAGGATACTTTCACAGACCGTGTTAGAGGAGGAGGAGGAGCTGAGACACTCTCTCTCTCTCTCTCTCTCTCTCTCTCAGTCAGTCGGTCGGTCGGTGCTTTCGGCTCGGATCTGTCCCGCAGCAGCGGAAGTGAAACTTGCTACAGAGCCTCAAACTGAACCCTTCCTCCTCCTGCGATGCTCCTCCGAGTCCAGACCTCCTCTTCCCTCCTCTTCTCCATCTCCTTCTTCATCTCTGCCCTCCTCTTCTTCATCTCCTTCTCTGTCTTCCTCTTCCTCCTCTCCTCCTGCCGCTGTGCCGGGGAGACGCGCGCTTTCGCGCTCCGATGTGAGTTGTCTCGTGCGTAACAGTCCGGCTCCGCGCGCCGTCATGGCTTATCCTCAGGGTTTCCTCTTCCAGCCGTCCGTGTCTCTGGCCCTGCACTCGTGCCCGTCCTTCAGCTCTGGAGTCATCCTGGGGCCGCGCACGGAGGACCTGGGCCGCTCCTCTTCGGGCTCAGCCTTCGCTCCGTACTCGGGATCTTCGTCCTCTCCTGGATTCAACTCACACCTGCCGTACGGCGGAGAGCCCCGGGCCGCCGCCACGCTCAACTCCTTCATGGTGAGTGTCCCCACCGGACCGGACCGGTCCGAACCGGGTCTGTGTACCCGGCCTGATCTGAGCTCTGTAGTTAAACCTGAAAGTTTCACTTTTGGCGCGTAAAGACGCGCTGTGCGTAAAGAGCAGAAATGTCAAAAACCCGTTTATAAAACGTGCAGTTCGGGCTGCAGAGATGTGAGGAGCGTTTAAAGGGATGATGATGTGTTTTTAAATTTAAAGAGCAGCTAAATGTGTTCGAACTCCTTCACACGGAGCTCTGAGCGCCTCGTGCCGCCGACGGTTCGTCTGAGCGGAGAAATGATTCCGACAGTTGGAGCTTAAAACCTGCAGCGATGTCAATTTTAAATAAAGAGTTTATATATATTTATATTATATTTCTGTCTCTGTGTTTAAAGAATGATTTTATCAGAACTGCACTTTTAAAATAATCATTTCTAAATTTCATTTCTGGCGCTTCTAAAATGTTTTTCTCTATTTTTGTGTCAAAATTCGTTTTATGAAGAACATTAAATTTTCTTTTCTATTTGTTTTTAATAGCGGAGTCCTGATCATTTTTAACCGCTGTTATTGATTTATTTATTTACGTTTCAGCCTAAAAAAAAAAACCCGTAAAATATTCTAAACCCAAGACAGTGTCTCAGTTTAAACTCTCCGTCATCAAATGTGAGATCGGAGGAGTTTAAACTGAGCTCACAGTGAAGCCTGAGAGCAGCTCATCAGTTTAAAACTCAGAGTTTGAGACATGATTTTATTTAATATTGATATTTATTTATTTTTAATTATTTCACCTTCATTTAAATCTTCTCTAAATTTAAGCTGGAGTCCATGACGGAAATAAATATTTAAAGAAATTATAATAAATTCATCATAATAATTTAAAACGATAATAATAATAATAATAATAATAATAATAATAATAATAATAATAATAATAATAATAATAATAATAATAGATGATGTGTGTGAGTGTGTGTCTGCCTGGTTGGCGGTGAGCTCATGTCGTGGTCTGAATGTTTGTCTGTTCGTGTTTTAATTAAACCTTTATTTAACCGCGTTAGTCTCGTTAAGATTAAGAATCTGTTCATCAGAGGAGAGCAGCCAAGAAGCAGCCACACACACACACACACACACACACACACACACACACACACACGCGCATGTTAAAGCTGCAGACAGATCAGGCTCTGACATGTGTATCATGTCCTTCGTGAAGAATCAGTGAAGTTTTAAAAGCAGTGGCGGTGAGAGGTCAAAGGTCACTCTGGGTGTGATGATGAATCTTCGCCGTGTTTCTGATGTTTGTGTGAAATCTGAAAGCGTCGAACTTTAAAGATGGTTTCTTCTTCTTCTTCTTCTTCTCGTGTCTCAGAGTCCGGCCTACGATCCGCCCTCGGGGATTTCGGGCTCCTTGGACTACCACCCATTCGGGGCCCTGGGGCCGTACCCGTACGGAGACCCCGCCTACAGGAAGAACGCCACACGGGACGCCACGGCCACGCTGAAGGCCTGGCTGAGCGAGCACAGGAAGAACCCGTATCCCACCAAGGGGGAGAAGATCATGCTCGCCATCATCACCAAGATGACCCTGACGCAGGTCTCCACCTGGTTCGCCAACGCTCGCCGCCGCCTCAAGAAGGAGAACAAGATGACGTGGACGCCGAGGAACCGCAGCGAGGACGAGGAGGAGGAGGACAACATCGACCTGGAGAGGAACGACGACGAGGACGAGGCGATGAAGAACGATGAGGCGGAGACGAAGAGCGAGGGCGGTGAGTCCAGAGACACTCCTGGAACCAGATCCCCTGATCCCCCTCCAGTCCGAGTCCAGGTTCATCTTAATCCATCAGTCCAGGACTGATCTGAGTCCTCTAAACCAGTTTCCTCCTCTCAGGATCAGATTTATTTTTATCTTCTTTCTTCAACATTTCCTGATTTTAAACTTTGTCTCAAACGCCTCAAACGGCCTCGTTTAGAGCAGAGCGCTGATCCCTCAGGAACCGATCGATCCGCCTGAAACGGATCAGAAACAGACGGTTTGACTCTGACGTGACCTTTTTAAAATAAAACCCAAACATAAAAAAACCTGAGCTGAGATGAGACGGACGAGCAGAGACCGAAACCGTCTGTTTGTAGATTTACAGATTTTACAGATTTGAGTTTAAAAAAAAGGAAGAAAAAAATAAATTCATCCAAAAAATAAAAGACTGAATAAATGAAAAAAAGATGTTTGATTTAAGGTGGAACTATGAGAGAGTTATTTAATGGAAGATTAAAGACCTCCTGACATTTTTATATCTCATTCATTCGTTCATATTAAAGCAGGATTACAGCTGTTAGATTATATTTGATCAAATTTAATCTGAATGAAAATCTGAGTGACGGAGGAACTGAAGTAAACAGAGTTTAAAACAAAAAAAACAAATTCAAATGTTGGAAATATTTCACACACACACACACACACACACACACACACACACACACACACACACCTCTGTTTATTTTCTGCACTGAGGATGAATTTAGCAAACGTCAGATTTAATCTGATTATTAATCCGATGATCCTTTAACACATATATTAATGTCAAACAACACGTCCTGTCCTTGTGTGTGTGTGTGTGTGTGTGTGTGTGTGTGTGTGTGTGTGTGTCTCCCTGCAGCCGTGCGTGGCCCCCCCTCGGTGTCGGCCTCGTGTGTGTTGGTGTTCAGAGACGACAGCAGCAGCGACACAGACCGGGGTTTCTCTGATCCGGACCTGAAGGATTCCAGAGACCGTAGACTGCCCCCCCTCTCAGGCCCCACCTCCTCAGGGCCCCCCCTCCTCCAGAGCGACCCCCAGGGGACTGTCAGGGCGTCAGAGCCTGAGCGGACGGCGACCCCTCCCTTTAAAGAGCTCTCCTGTGGCTCCGTTCAGGGGCCCGCGGCGGCCCCTAAACCCAAACTCTGGTCCCTGGCTGAGATCGCCACGTCGTCCGAGAAGAGCAAAGGAAGTATGGACTCCTCGCCAAGAGGGGGCGTCACAGCGCTGCACTCACACAGGTTCCCCCACAGCCCTGCCCTCCCCCGACACCTCTACTACTCCTCCCCCTTCCTCCCCGGGTACTCCAGCTACGGGCCCCTGGGGCCCCTGAGCGGATTACAGCAGACCGTGCTGCAGAGAGCCGAGGCCGCGAGCAGAGACTCTAAAGTACGGCGGGTGACGGACACGTAGAGCACTTCCTGTGTGTGGATACAGAGACTCTAAGAGGACGGGCCCCCAGGGGCCTCAGACTTTATTCAGAGACGCTCGTTTTCAGAGTCTTTTTCTATGTTGATATCAGATGTAATCTTTGTAGTGCGTTTCTGCACACGGCGTGACTCATCATTAAAACATAGTTTTATTAATATTCACACGACCACGCCCACTTTTTCCTCTCAGCGAGGCCTCACCGGCCCCGAATGCTCCAGACGCTCCGAGCGCCCTGGGACCTTCAGAGCTGCAGGTTTTTATCAGACAGCTCAGAGAAAAGCGGAGCGCTGACGGTGACAGAGAGCTCAGGTGAATACAGGTGACCTTAGAGCTGAACTAAGACAACTGGAGGACCAGAGGTCAGAGGTCAGGGGTCAGAGGATTGTATTTACATTAAAAACAGACGTTTATTATCCTGCATCACTCTGACAGAGTCTGCACAGAGATGTTTCAGCTGTTGGTGGGTTGAAGTGGAGACGTCGTCCTCGCTCAGACTCAGACTCTGTCGTGTTGGTAACAAACGTTAGCTCAGCACGTCTCCTCCCTCTGATCTAAAGCGAAGGAAACTTTCAGTCTGAGCTGATAAAACCGTTTAAATCTGGTGTAAAATCATCTCCTGCGCCCCGCTTCAGCCGAGACCTGCTGTGTTAGCATTAGCATTCAGCTAATCCAGCCCTGATCAGTCTGCAGCAAACTGAGGCTAACATCAGATTAAATTACAAACAGACAGTCTGGATTACAGCCTGCTTCCTGTTTATCTGTGTGTGTGTGTGCGTGTGTGTGTGTGTGTGTGTGAGGAGAATCTAGATCAGGGCAAACAGAGATCATCACGGAAAGAGAAACAGTGAACCAATCAGAATCAAGTTTTAAATGATCAGATCCTGTTTTTAATCGTCAGGTTAATTTATTCATCGTATCAGTTTGAACTCTGATTCTCTGCTGGAGGAAATATGATCCAGCTAATCATCACAGCTGACAACATGATGTAAAACTGAAGTTAAATCAGTTTAAAAAGTGAGCGAGCACATGCTCTGAACCTCAGACCAGGTTTAAGACGGGCGCAAAGAGTCGCAGAACACCTGAAGCAGAGACGGAGCGAAGCTACAGCTGCGTGAGATCAGAGGAGAAATTTAAAGAATCTGTTAAAACAAGAAGAACAGAGGAGATAAATAAATAATCTCTGTTTGAACAGGTGTTAGAATAGAATAGAATAGAATAGAATAGAATAGAATAGAATAGAATAGAATAGAATCAGAAAACTGTGTGAAATCACAAAAATCACATCAAACAAAGATTAAAAAACCAACATGAACTAAAGTCCGTGCTGCTCTCATCTGTCTCCAGCAGCTCACTCCACTCTGTGCATTCAAAGCAGTCCCTCAGAGCCTCACCTGCCTCAGGTCTCCATCTCCTGACTGTGAAGGTAGTTGCAGGCTGCCTCAGTACTCAGGGTCCACAACAGGTCTGTAGGAAAACCAGGCTGTGATCTGACCCGCAGCAGCTCTGCAGGCGTCCCTGACTCTGGCAAACAGCAGATCAAGAGTTTTATTCTCTCTGGTTGGAGAGTTTACAATCTGTGTAAATCCAGTCAGGTGGGAGGAGAGGGTAACGTGAGTGAAGTCACCTGATATTATTATGAGAGCCTCAGGATGCTCAGTCTGTATCCTGGCAACAGTTTCATGGATGACATCACATGGAGCTCCAGGAGTTGCTCGGCATCCCAGAAACACTTCTCAGTGAGCTCTGATTGGTGAGGATGGAGCTGGTAGATGAGCTCCGGTAGGACAGGATTCACTGACGTTACAGATCCTGAAATGTTCAAAACAGACTCGAAAAGAAAGTCAGTTACATGTCTGTTCTAAAACATGTGTTCATGTAGTAAACAAGGAACAGACGACCTTTGACCTCCACCTGATGCAAAACATGTTTCACCTTTTTTTTTATTTTAAATGAAGATTTGATTTAAAAACTTTGAACCAGAAAAAGGGTTTTGTTTGGATTCTTTAAGTCAATGTGAGCTCTGAACAACACGACAGCTCCCATCGGTGTTTCACACAGTTTACTGTTGAACATCAGGGGTTTGAAGTCCAGTTTATAGAAAATACAGAATAAATACTGAGTAATAATACAGTCAGAGCTTCAGTTAGTGCCCACTGTGAGGGAGGAAGAGGGATTTTTCTCTTTTTCATTCATTTAGTGAATAAAGTCAGAAACCTGCAGATGGAGGTCGAGACACTGACAGTCATTAAATGATCAAATTTACTCCAATAAAGAAAAAGTGATTCATTGATCAGCTGTTTGATTGAATGAGCGTCTCTTTTAACACACAGATAATAACAAAGACAAACCTCCTCCTCCTCCTCCTCCTCCTCCTCCTCCTCCAGCTGTGTGCTCGCTCTCTGATAAACCGTCTGACATCAGGCAGCATGTTGGAGAGCTGCAGGCTGTCGACCCCCCAGGACCCTCAGGTGCCACTCAACCCTCCTGCCCAGAGACCCCCACCTGCTCCTCCTCCCCCTCTCTCCCTCTCTCCCCCTCTCTCCCCCTCTCTCCCCCTCTCTCTCAGGTGGAGCAGCAGGCGCCCCCTGCAGCTCCGTCCCTCCAAACACAGCCTGTGGCCCCCCTGTGACGCCCCCTGCAGACTGAACGGTGAGCTGCTCCTCCTGCGTCTGCTGAGAGGAACCAAACAGAAACCACCTGCTCCTGGAAAACTTTTCAGACTCCTGAATTCACACAGATTTTATTCCTAACCTCCTCTGAGCACAGCCACAGATGGAGAGATTAAAATCTAAATGTTAAACTGTAATCTCAGATTCTCTGACTCATAAAACAGGTTAAATCTGAGTCCAGTCTGCAGAAACTCTCACCTCAGTTAGCTTTGCTCACAGCGCCCCCTGCTGTCTCTCAGCACACATCATGAACTGATCCCCGTTTGACTCAGATTAAAACCAGACTGTTTTTAATCTGAGATTATTTATGGCTGTTATCTGTTCTAATAATGAGTTTCTACAAACTGAGATCAAATAAAAACAGGAATGAACTTAAAACATTCAGAGTCGATGAAATAAAAACAGGCAGGTCTGAAACTTTCCATCATGAGCTAATCTGCAGATTATGATCTGAAATTAAAGTTGGACTCATTAATCTACAGCAGACAGTAATTTCTGTGTGTCTGAAACAGGATGAAACAGGATGAGACTGCCAGCTGTGGAGGTGATTTAAAGAGAATAAACCTCACAGATCTTTACTCTAGAGAAGAATGAAACACAAGATACCCTCTCTGAGCGTGCAGTGTGTGTGTGTGTGTGTGTGTGTGTGTGTGTTTGGCTGAAGCTGTGAGACAGATGGTGCCATTTGCTTGCAGTCAAACCTCCAGTGACCCTGAATGTTGAATTTCACTCCACAGGAAGCTGCTCCGTGTGTTTTACTGCGTGACATCCTGTTAGCGTAGCCGCCGCTAACCTCTGGGATTAGAAGTAAACAGACGCTGACTCTCAGACACAGAGACCGCTCCGGAACAGGGTCCGTTTAACAGGTTTTTAAAACTACAGACTGATAAAAGTGAAACAAACGACCACAAAAACACGTCAACAAACGGAACAAAACCCCCCCACACACACACTGCTTTACAGACCCTGAAATATATGATAATAAAGTGTAGGTTTAAAAACAGCAGACTGAGCCTTTAATAAGGAGACTTTACATCCTCAGACAGACTCCACTGGGAGGACAAACACTCATTTTTAAACTTATAAGAAACTTACTTTATTTTATATTTTATTCACTTTATTTATCGCTGTCTCCTGATCTCTCAGCCCCTTTGTTTGTTTGTTTGTTTGTTTGTTTTTGCCAGTTATTTATTAGTTTGTTTGTTCCTGTTTTGTTGTTTGTTTGTTTACTGAGGTGTAAACAGGCTCTCTGTTTGTTCCTGTCTCTTTGTTTTGTTGTTTGTTTGTTTGTTTGTTTGTTTGTTTGTTTGTTTACTGAGGTGTAAACAGGCTCTCTGTTTCTTCCTGTCTCTTTGTTTTGTTGTTTGTTTGTTTGTTTGTTTCCTGAGGTGTAAACAGGCTCTCTGTTTCTTCCTGTTTTGTTGTTTGTTTGTTTGTTTGTTTGTTTGTTTGTTTGTTTGTTTACTGAGGTGTAAACAGGCTCTCTGTTTCTTCCTGTCTCTTTGTTTTGTTGTTTGTTTGTTTATTTGTTTGTTTACTGAGGTGTAAACAGGCTCTCTGTTTCTTCCTGTTTTGTTGTTTGTTTGTTTGTTTGTTTGTTTGTTTGTTTGTTTACTGAGGTGTAAACAGGCTCTCTGTTTGTTCCTGTCTCTTTGTTTTGTTGTTTGTTTGTTTGTTTGTTTGTTTGTTTACTGAGGTGTAAACAGGCTCTCTGTTTCTTCCTGTTTTGTTGTTTGTTTGTTTGTTTGTTTGTTTGTTTGTTTGTTTGTTTATTGAGGTGTAAACAGGCTCTCTGTTTGTTCCTGTTTTGTTGTTTGTTGTTTGTTTGTTTACTGAGGTGTAAACAGGCTCTCTGTTTGTTCCTGTCTCTTTGTTTTGTTGTTTGTTTGTTTGTTTGTTTACTGAGGTGTAAACAGGCTCTTTGTTTGTTCCTGTTTTGTTGTTTGTTCGTTTGTTTGTTTGTTTGTTTATTGAGGTGTAAACAGGCTCTCTGTTTGTTCCTGTCTCTTTGTTTTGTTGTTTGTTTGTGTACAGGCTCAGTTCAGAGTCTCTGGGTACAAACAGGAGCAGCCTGGAGGAAGAGGGCCCCCTGCAGGCCGAGCCTCCCCACAGCAGCTGGTGCAGCCTCACGCTCCACCTGAGGCAGACAGATGCATGCTGGGAGCTGCGGCAGCTCAGGCCTCAGAGCGGTTCAGAGTGTTCAGGATCTCAGACTCCTGCAGGTCCTGAATCAGAGCTGTCAACACCTCAGTCTGAGGCTGAGGAGCTGGATCCTTAGACCTGGACCCTGCAGGAGTCAGAGAGCTCACCTGCAGGACGGCACACCTGAGGTTCAGTCACTTCCACTGAGCTGAGATTAACACTGAGAGGCAAAGAGTGAGGAGCTTTAATACACTCAGACCTGTTTTATAGTTATTACAGCTGCTCCCTTCATCCTACACAACTGGTTCTCATTTATAAACATATTAATGAGTTCATTTCATCTTTTTCTTCCCCTCAAATAATAAACTAAAGAACCAACCAGCCCACATCTGAACTCCCAGAGACGGTCTGAAGAAACCCTGGACTCTCAAATCCAGGTCCAAGGTTCCCTCCAATTCTCATTGTTTTTACAGCTGCTGACATTCCACTGAGTCCTAAGAATATATTAAAAACCTCTATCGAATAAATCAATTATGAGATATGATTCTTAATTAATCAGGAGTGTTAGTGTCCCCCTCATTTCCTCCTATAAGCAGCACATCAAAGACAAACATTCTAAACGAGTCACTGACATTTAGGTTGTTTGTTGGAGTTTGTTTTGTCCATAAACTGACTGAAGAGTTGATTTGATTTTATCTGTAATTGTTTTTATAATCTAAAGAAATGTGAGTCACTGTGTGTGTGTGTGTGGGGGGGGGGGGGGGGGGGGGGGGGGGGGGGGGTTATTAAAACATGAATAAAGAGATTTTTTTAAAAAATACAAAAATTATCTTTAAATCATTTCAGAGGAAACGGTTTGTTGTGGTCTGGCTTTTGACGTCATAAGTCTGCGACGTTCCGCCTCTCTGCCGCTCGGTTCGAACATGGAGCCGAACACAGAGGAGGGTTCCTCTCTTCCAGCGGCCCTCCTCAGCTCCTTGCTCAGCCTGGGAGTCCCTCCGGACCTCGGGGCCAAGATGACCGAGCTGTACCGGCTGCAGACGGCCCTGATGAGGAGGAGGAGGCTCCGGGAGGTGATAGAGAGGGACCGGCGGAGGCGGCAGTACCTGCGCAGGAGGAGGGCGTTCCTGCTCTCCTCTCTGGCCGGGATCCTGAGCCTCGTCACGACCACCAGGAGACCGATCTGGGTCGTAGACCGGGATCCGGGGCAGAACCTGTGGTCCGTGGCGGAACAGTTCGACAATGAGGAGTGGAAGTCTCAGTTTCGGATCTCCAAAGCGACCTTCGACTTCCTGACCGAACAGCTCCGTCCGGTGATCGAACGCTGCAGGACGAACTTCCGAGCTCCCATCGAGCCGCGGCGGCGCCTGGCCATCGCGCTGTGGTGGTTTGCCCGGTCCGGGGAGTACCGGGCCATCGCAGACATGTTCGGGGTCGGTATCGCCACCGTGTGCCTCATAGTCCGGCAGGTCACCACCGCCATACTGGACCGGATGTACCAGAACTTCGTGTGTCTGCCCTCTGGAGAGAGGCTGGACGAGACCATCCGGGCCTTCAGGGACCGCTGCTACCCACAGTGCGCTGGGGCCATCGGGGGGACCCACATCCCCATCGCGGCCCCAAGGGACAACCCGGACGACTACTACAACCAGGAGGGCTGGCACTCCGTGATCCTGCAGGCTGTGGTGGACCATGAGCTGTGGTGAGTCGGTCTGAACCAGGTACAGGCAGGGAGAGTCCAGGACTTAATAAAGGACCAGGTTTAGAGCTGGACCAGCTTTAGAGGGTTCATATCCTCTGAGGTGTGAATGCCAGAGTTAGAAATAAACATTAATGTGTGTGTGTGTGTGTGTGTGTGTGTGTGTGTGTGTGTTTTTTCTCCTCCTCAGTTTCACGGACGTGTACGCCGGCTGGCCCGGCAGCACCACCATGGCCTCAGTTCTGTCCAGCTCAGACCTCTACCTGAAGGCAGAGGACCGGCCTGATGGGTACCTGTTCCCCAGAGAGGTGTGTGTATGTGTGTGTGAGTCTGCTGACGTGTTGAGGTGCGGTCTGTGGTTAAATGTACCTTCTCTCCCAGAAATCCATCATGTCAGACGGCGTGGAGGTCCCGGTCCACCTGATCGGAGACGAGTCGTTCCCTTTGAAGCCGTGGTTGATGAAGGGTTACAGTCAGCACCACCATCTCTCCACCGAGCAGCGCCGCTTCACCTACACCCTGAACTCTGCCCGCTCTGTGGTGGACACGGCCTTCACCCGGCTGAAGGGTCGCTGGAGGTGTCTGCTGAAGAAGAGGGACATCGACGTGTCCATGATTCCACGCGTGGTGGCGGCGTGCTGCGTCCTGCACAACATGTGTGAACAGCTGGGAGACGACTTCCTCCCAGAGTGGAACGCAGACGTCAACCCAACGGAGATGAGTCTGAAACAGCCGGACATGGAGCCGTACGACGGGGACACGTACAGCACGGCCGAGGTCATCAGGGACACCATCACCTACAACCTGCGCGCTTTACTGCAGGACTAAACTCAGGACGACACAACCAAACGCTTTACTGCAGAGCTCAACGCTTTACTGCAGAGCCAAACACTTTACTGCAGAGCTCAACGCTTTACTGCAGAGCTGAACTCAAACAGACTGAGGGCTTCTGGTGGTGTGATGATGACCTGCTCGCTCTGGCGTCAGTGGTCCTGATCTGTGACTCTGGAGTCGTCTGTTTCGTCTGTTTCGTCTGTTTTGTCTGTTTCGTCTGTTTTCTGTTTATTGATGATGTTTCTGTAAAAGAAGCAGACTGGATTCAGTTCATCAGGCAGAACTGAAGCTGACGATCCTGTTTCCTGTGAGCTAACAAAGACACTAAAGTGTGACTCTTAAAGCAACACATCAAACCACAGAGGGAGTGAATGAGCTGTCAATCATCCTGACAGTCAGCTGTGCAGGTGAACAAGGTGTGCACATAAACTTTAACTATGCAAAAGCTTGAATTTCAGATTGGATTAAATCTGCATAACCAGTGATAACAAATACTGCTTTTACTGAAACACATCAAACACACAAACACATCCATCAAATGAAGTCCAAAACATCACATCAGGGGATCAGAACTGGAGACCTGAGGCCTGCACTATGAAGCTGGTTCAGCATCAGATACCAGGATTTTACACACTGCAGACGAAGTGGAACAGGAGTCTCCCTGAGAGCCTTCAGGACTCTAACAAGCGATGCTTCTTCCTGTCATGGAGCCATCCTGTTTAAATGTTTTATTATGATCCTGATGAAGCCCACAGAGTGAAACCTCTAGTTCTGACAATAAAGAGACTTTTTCTACAAATGCTGCTGGAGTTTTTATGCTCTCTCTCTCTCTCTCTCTCTGTGTGGGGTTTTATCAGATTGTTTCACGTTCCCCTCTCTCCATCCGGAGGCTCTCACGTGTTTCCTGTTCCTGTTTATACAAGAAAATCCACCTTTTATCTCAACATAAGGACTTTAACTCCTGTGGTTAAATGTTTGGATGCCTCTTTGAGCAGAAATGATTTGGATTATTCTGAAGTCGACCAGATCCTTAAATATCAATGTCCTCAGTTTAGTCCAGTATTTCTGCACAGATTAAAAATAAATAAACAACAACTTTAAGAAAAAGTATCAGCTGTTATTTTTGAACACTGATGATCACACAGGTTTTAACAGAAGATCCACTTTAACCACGTCAATAATGATGTTACACAGATATACACACAGAGCATTGCACCGTGATCACATTTTAATCTATGATTATCACTTTAATCTGTTTTATTTTTAGAGTCCATATCCAAATTTGGGATGTAAATCTTTACTCAAACCACAAATTTTTGGGTCACTGAACTTTTTTTTTTTTTTTTAAACAGTATCATTAATTTGATTATGACAAACTTTTGTGTGGATTACAGCACAGGAAACAGTTCTGGTATTTGGTTTGTCAGTAAAATGTCTCACCATCCAGAAATCATAGCTGTGGAAGTTTTAAACAGCTGACTTGACTTTTAGTTTGTTTTGTAGCCACATAAAACTCCTGACTGGAGCTTTAATAAGTAATCACTCCACTGTGGAGTGTGTACATGTGAATAAAGTGTGACTGTAGACTGTAATATCATCTTTAGAGGAGTGAGTTAATTCAGTTTAAAGTTAAAGAAGTGATAGATCTGCCTTTAATATTCGTGTTTATACAGGGTTCAGTGCAGACAGAATGAAACTGTTGTCAGTTTCCAACGTTTTTTTTTGTTTGTTTGTTTTTTATCGCGTTGTCTTATTTTAAGCTTCTAACACTGTAAATGTTTAATTTATGGTATGTTATTAATTTTATCTTCTAAAATTCTACTGTTGTTTTGTTAAATCGTTGTATTTTCCGATCATCGTCCTCCCAAACTTCACTTTACTTCAAAACAACAGCAGCGCCTAAACAACCGGAAGTAGTAGTAATTGATTGACAGCGGACCCACCCACTCATGCCTCGCTACGCACTTTTAGTGGGCTGGGCTAAGTTGCGCTGTTTATTGTATTCTCTACGTATATTACGCACTAATGTGACGTCAGAGCATCACCGTGAGCTCTTCGTACGCTGTTACCGTAGCAGCTGTCAGTCAAAGGACCTTTAAATGGCCACACTGTACGGAGCTGTATACAGCTCGGTTATAACGCTGTTACGGTAATATTCAGACAAACAGCTTCAGAAATAACTCTTTATTTTATACTTTGAGGATTTATCTTTAATCTTTCCTCCACATTTAACGGCTGGGAGTTTGAAAATGAGTGAAGAAGAGGAGTTTCTGCAGAAAGCCCGAGCCGGGTTCGAGGATCTGTGCCGAGGTCTGAATATGGACGAAGAGACGGGCAGCGAGGCGTGGAAGAGCTACGAAAACATCAGCACCAACTTCACTTTAGAGGTAAAAACACTCCTCGTTCATGATTCAGCTGTTTCTGTCAGTGAGGATGGATTCAGAGCTCATTTCACTCTAACAGCGCTGATAGCTCACATTAACATTAACCTACTGTCAGAGCTAAGCTGTCCGAGCCTCGGTCCACTTTAACCAGATTAACCTGTTATTAACCTGTTATTAACCTGTTATTAACCTGTTATTAACATGTTACTAACCTGTTATTACTGTCCCTATAAACATTCAGTAACATCTTAGAGCTTCAACGACTCACTTCAACGCCCCTTAAAACACAACAAACTGCAGCATTAGACCGACAAATATGACCGTTAGCCTTTAAGTGAATGCTAAACACACACCTGCTAGTATCAGGTAAATATAAACACAGTCACCTGGAGGAAAGTTTCACCGGACATGAAATAATAAAGATGATTACACTCTTAATAAACAATAATAACCATTACAGTCATAACGCTTTAAGGCTGTGTTAGCAGGAGTCCACCAGGGGGCGCTGTGTCCATCACTGAGTGTAACCCAACACGGATTATTTAATAAAATGATTTATTTATAGAGACACTTTGACCTGAAATATACAGCCCCACAGCTTTCATCTTATAATGGATTAACTACGTCACTGAAATGAATCATCTTCTTACTTTTGTGCACATTCACACTTCCTGTTGAGGTCACAAACCAAAACAAAGTCTATCTGTAAGGTCTCCCCACTAAACTCCATCAGGCCTGTATGAATCTAAAGCTCTGAACACTCTGCAGAAACTCAACAACTCTTCCAGCTGACATCTTTAAACGAACGGATTGATCAGGATGTGAAAATGAGGTGAAATCACTCTCTCCCCTGTCTCACCCCCCCCCCCTCCCCTCCTGGTTTCAGGGCAGTGAGCTGCACTGGTTGGCCTGCTCTCTGTATGTGGCCTGCAGGTCGTCCTCTGTGCCCACAGTGGGGAAAGGAACCGTGGAGGGGAACTACGTCTCTCTGACCAGAATCCTGCGCTGCTCTGAGATGAGGTAAGTTCAGACTGCACCTGTGCAGCCACCTGTGCAGCCACCTGTGCAGTCACAGAGTGTGAGATGTGAATGTTGCCTCTGGATTAAACCATTGCAGAGATGCATCAAAGCCTCAGAGAGCAGATTTTAAAGACGGATGAAGAATTAGAACTCATGGTTCAAAAAGACAAACTTCATGTTAAAATCATTCTGCAGGAGAAAAAACAAAACTGGAGATTTTAAGGAGGAAAACATCTGAACCCTGTTTTTCCACTGCTGAATGATCCAGAAATATGACGACTTGATCAGCAGAATCAATGCGTAAAAAAATACATAAAACTAATAGAAAGGTGAGCAGAGGTGGAGAAGAACAGACAATGTGAAATCAGTGCAGAGAAATCAGAGGAATCCTGATCATTCTCAGTCATGTCTCCTCAGTGTTGAATGAAAACCGTCTCCTGTGTTTCTGTTTCTCGTGTCCCGGCGGGTTCGGCCCTCTCTCAGCCTGATCGAGTTCTTCAGTAAGATGAAGAAGTGGCAGGACATGGCCGGCCTGTCTCAGGACTTCTGTCAGAGCACCAACAAGCTGGAGAGAAACTTCACCGTGTCGGCGGTGCTTTTTAAGAAGTACGTCCCCATCTTTAAAACCATCTTCAAGACGCCGTCGGAGGAGCCGCCGCGCGTCCACCGCAGCCGCAAACAGAGGTGAGGAGGACGGGACGAGGGCGAGGTTTAAAGAGGAGCATTCACGCAGCTCTGATCTCTTTATTCCGTTCTCTGTCTGCAGACGTCATCCCTGCACCGTCACCGAGGTCTTCAACTTCTGCTGGGTCCTGTTCGTCCACGCCAAAGGTAAAGACTGGCTCTGTCCCTGTGCAGACATCCAGAGGCTACACCGCAGCTGAAACGTCTAATGCAGAGACGATCAGAGGTCTGAGTGTCTTATTTCATGCTGGGTCTGTAAAGTAACTCTGCATGCAGCGTGGTTTATTTCCACTTTCTCTCTCACACACACACGCGGTCAGAGATGTTGGGGCAGGTTCAGACTTGTTCCCATCAGCTGGACTTCATCATTTAAGTCCTTCAGCCTTTAAAAACCAGGCGAACCAGGCTGAGCTCCATGGAGATCATGTTTTCAGCAGCGTTACTTAGAGACTGTATTTACACGTCCACAAGAGGCTGAAAGAGGGTCAGCAGATTTCTGCAGCCTGGTTTGGACGGAGGATTCCCACTGATAGCACAGGTTTCAGACTGAAGCAACAGAGAAGGAGCAAAGCCTCCAAACATCACACAACATCACAGTATAATCTGTAATCTGGGTTAAAGATGGAGATGAATGAGCTGTGAGGTGTGTGAATGGCGTGCCTCTGAGTGTGTTTCTTTCTCTGCTCTCTGCTCACCTGTGACAGAGACAAACTCAGACCTCCTCAGGATGGATCATAACGGTCTGTAACCTGATAAACTCAGGACAGAGAGATGGACGTGTGGAGTGTGACTCAGTGAGGGTTTAGATTTCTTTCTGTCAGACTCTGATCTCTGCAGCCATCAGATGCTGTCGCAGAAGCTCCTCTGAATCAGTGCGGCGAGGACTCGGCGTGATGTGGTGTTTGTGTCTGTCTCACCTTCAGGAAACTTCCCGATGATCAGCGATGACCTGGTGAACTCGTACCACCTCCTGCTGTGCGCCCTCGACCTCGTCCTCACCAACGCTCTGCTCTGCAACGCCAGGAAGGACCTGCTCAACCCGGAGTTCAGAGGTACCAGAAAGGCTGCACACGAACACGCCGCTGCAGAGTTAGAGAGAGATCTGATCAGTTCACCTCTCTGCTCAGGAGAAACAAAGATGGTGCATCGATTCTATGAAGCTTTGGTCTATTTTAGAGCAGTGTGGTATAACCTTCAACCTTTATTTGATCAGTTTGAACTCTTGAGGAATAAAAATGTGAAGTCTGAAGCTGATGAAACAGGCCCACAGTGATCTGAGCTGAGGTCTGCAGGAAGTGGGTCCATCAGAAACATTCAGTTTGTAATCAAACACACAAATTCATCAGTTATAAAGTCTGCTGAGAAGATTCCAACCACACAGCTCCAGGAAAAAAAACCTGCAGAGACGATTATCAGCACCACACTCTCATCCTGTTCACACCTGCTGCTTCCTCTCTCTCTCTCTCTCTCTCTCTCTCTCTCTCACACACACACACACACACGTGATATTTAAAGTTTGAGGGAGCCCGTGAGAAAGGAAACAGCTCCTTCATCCTAAACAATTTACCCCACATCAACCAGGAAACCACCGTTTGGTTCTGAGCTAAAGAGAGAGTGTGTTTAAAGAGAGAGTGTGTTTAAAGAGAGAGTGTGTTTAAAGAGACAGTGTGTTTAAAGACAGAGTGTGTTTAAAGAGAGAGTGTGTTTAAAGAGAGAGTGTGTTTAAAGAGAGAGTGTGTTTAAAGAGAGAGTGTGTTTAAAGAGAGAGTGTGTTTAAAGAGAGAGTGTGCTTAAAGAGAGAGTGTGTTTAAAGAGAGAGTGTGTTTAAAGAGAGAGTGTGCTTAAAGAGAGAGTGTGTTTAAAGAGACAGTGTGTTTAAAGACAGAGTGTGTTTAAAGAGAGAGTGTGTTTCAAGATGGAGCATGTTTAAAGACACAGTGTGTTTAAAGAGAGAGTGTGTTTAGAGAAAGAGTGTGTTTAAAGAGAGAGTATGTTTAAAGAGAAAATATGTTTAAAGAGAGAGTGTGTTTAAAGAGAAAATATGTTTAAAGAGAGAGTGTGTTTAAAGAGAGAATGTTTAAAGAGAGAGTGTGTTTAAGGAGAGAAAGTGTTTAAAGAGAGAGTGTGTTTAAAGAGAGAGTGTGTTTAAAGAGAGAGTATGTTTAAAGAGAGAGTGTGTTTAAAGAGAGAGTATGTTTAAAGAGAGAGTATGTTTAAAGAGAGAGTGTTTAAAGAGAGAGTGTGTTTAAGGAGAGAGTATGTTTAAAGAGAGAGTATGTTTAAAGAGAGAGTGTGTTTAAAGAGAGAGTATGTTTAAAGAGAGAGTGTGTTTAAAGAGAGAGTTTGTTTAAAGAGAGTGTGTTTAAAGAGAGTGTGTTTAAAGAGATAGTATGTTTAAAGAGAGAGTGTGTTTAAAGAGAGTGTGTTTAAAGAGAGTGTGTTTAAAGAGATAGTATGTTTAAAGAGAGAGTGTGTTTAAAGAGAGAGTGTGTTTAAAGAGAGAGTGTGTTTAAAGAGAGAGTATGTTTAAAGAGAGAAAGTGTTTAAAGAGAGAGTGTGTTTAAAGACAGAGTGTGTTTAAAGAGAGAGTGTGTTTAAAGAGAGAGTGTGTTTCAAGAGAGAGTATGTTTAAAGAGAGAGTATGTTTAAAGAGAGAGTATGTTTAAAGAGAGTATGCTTAAATAAAGAGTGTGTTCAAAGAGAGAGTGTGTTTAAAGAGAGAGTATGTTCAAAGAGAGAGTGTGTTTAAAGAGAGAGTATGTTTAAAGAGAGAGTATGTTTAAAGAGAGTATGCTTAAATAAAGAGTGTGTTCAAAGAGAGAGTATGCTTAAAGAGAGAGTGTGTTTAAAGAGAGTATGTTCAAAGAGAGAGTGTGTTTAAAGAGAGAGTATGCTTAAAGAGAGAGTGTGATTAAAGAGAGAGTATGTTCAAAGAGATAGTGTGTTTAAAGAGAGAGTGTGTTTAAAGAGAGAGTGTGTTTAAAGAGAGAGTATGTTTAAAGCGAGAGTGTGTTTAAAGAGAGAGTATGCTTAAAGAGAGTATATTTAAAGAGAGGACGTGTTTAGAGAGAGAGTGTGTTTAAAGAGAGAGTATGCTGTTGGTGTCTCAGGTTGTTGTTGGTTTGTTGGTGTCTCAGGTTGTTGTTGGTTTGTTGGTGTCTCAGGTTGTTGTTGGTGTCTCAGGTTGTTGTTGGTGTCTCAGGTTGTTGTTGGTGTCTCAGGTTGTTGTTGGTGTCTCAGGTTGTTGTTGGTTTGTTGGTGTCTCAGGTTGTTGTTGGTGTCTCAGGTTGTTGTTGGTGTCTCAGGTTGTTGTTGGTGTCTCAGGTTGTTGTTGGTGTCTCAGGTTGTTGTTGGTGTCTCAGGTTGTTGTTGTTGATCTCTGTGTGTCGTCCCTTCAGGTCTCCCAGAGGACTTCAGCAGCAGAGACTTTCGTCCGTCCTCTGGTCCGTTCTGTTTCATCGAGCAGCTGTGTGAGCTTCATGACGGTCTGGTTCTGGAGGCTAAAGGGGTCAAAGAGCACTTCTGGAAACCCTTCATCAAAAAGCTCTTCCATAAGCGGGTAACACACTCATTTTAGACCAATCAGTGAAGAGGGTTCAGTCTGTTTCACCTTCTGATAAGGTTTTGGTTAACCTGACCTCTGCTGGTCTCTGTCACAGATCCTCAGAGGGAAAGAAGACGGTCTGAGCGGCTTCCTGGACCCCATGAACTTTGGAGACAGTCTGTGAGTGAGAATGAAGACAAGACGTCTGTCAGAGGAGGAAACATGGAGTCAGATTTTTAATCAGACCTTAGAGAGAAACTTTGAGTCTGCAGGTCTCACCTCAGACAGCGTCAGTAGTCCTCAGCGTCCTCAGGGTTATTTTCACTCACATCTAAATAAATGAGGTTTAAAGGACATCGTGAAGAAAGAACAGCTGTTTCTGTCAGATCTGCAGGTGTTTGTCATCCATCATTTCTGTGACTCCTCTGACTCCACCTTCACTCATCATCCTCTCCTTTCCTTTCCTCCTCGTCTCCTCGTCTCCTCCCTCCTCAGTCTGTCTCTGAGTCGGGTGTATGAGGAGCACATTTTGGCCACGGGGGGTCTGGATGAGAGGATTTTTACAGGTGAGGGGGCAAGTGAGGAGATCGGCACCCCGGGGCCCTGCCTGTGTGAGGGGGTGGAGAACCAGGACAGCGCCATCTACAGGCTGCACACCAGCCTCACTGTGAGGACTCAGACTTTTATTTGTCATCATTGATCCTGTAGAGATACAGACTTAAAACAACGCCCCCCCCCCCATCCCCTCAGGCCTCAGCCCTGAAGGTGTCCACCCCTCTGACGGGGAGGAAGTACGTCCAGGAGAACAGCCTGGCGTCTCCGGTGTCGACCGCCATGAAGAGCGTGGGCCGTCTGCACACGCTGCTGTCAGGGACCAAACAGGGCCCGAGCGCCAAGCTCACAGAGACCCTCAGGTAAGTCTCTGCTCACCTGCTGAGGTGATTCATCCTCTGTGGTGTAGTGACGGAATCTGCTCCCTACAGAACCTGTGCCAGAGACCCCAGTGAGGTCATCAGCCAGCGCCTGAAGGACATGTTTGAGCTGCTGTGTCAGCACTTTGAGGAGAGCAGGGGAGAGAACCGAGGGATGGGGAAAGGTACGGAGCGCACGGAACGTCACACCTGAACCTCCTGCTCCTCTTCAGTCAGTAACCACACCGTCTGTGTGTGTGTGTGTGTGTGTGTGTGTGTGTGTGTGTCTCCTTACAGACATGGCAGTGAAGTACTTCCACCTGGCGGAGGCGCTCTACTACAGGATGCTGGAGTCCATCATCGAGAGAGAGAAGATGATCCTGGGAGACGCCGACCTGTCTGTGAGTCTCTCACCTGAAACACAGACACACCTGAGAGGTCACCACGGATAACACCTGTGTGTGTATGTGTGTGTGTGTGTGTGTGTGTGTGTGTGTCAGTGTATCCTGGAGCAGGATGTGTTTCATCGCTCTCTGCTCGTCTGCTGTTTGGAGATCGTCGTCTTCTCATACAGACCTCCAGGAGATTTCCCGAACCTCATCCACATCTTCCAGCTGCCCGCCTACCACTTCTACAAGGTCACACACACACACACACACACACACACACACACACACACACACACACACACACACAGAGTATGTTAACATGTGTTAATGTCTGTGTGTCTCAAACATGTCAAAATAATTCAAACACACACACACAAGACACTTCACCCTGAAACTTTGATATAATTTGTGTGTGTGTGTGTGTGTGTGTGTGTGTGTGTGTGTGTGTGTGTGTGTGTGTGTGTGGGTTCAGGTGATCGAGGTGTTGGTGCGGGCTGAGCAGGGTCTCTTCAGGGAGGTGGTGAAGCACCTGAACCAGGTGGAGGAGCAGGTTCTGGAGAGTCTGGCCTGGACCACCAGCTCCCCCCTGTGGGAGAGTCTACGAGGAGCTAAAGACCAGGTCCCCACCTGTCAGCAGGTACACACACACACACACTCACTCACACACACACACACACACAGAGGCACTCTGTAAACGGAGTGTGTGTGTGTGTTGCTCAGGTGATGCCTCCTCAGTACCTGGAGCAGAGCGATGAGAGCAGCTCGGGGAGCGTTCCTCTGACTCCAAACAGCCACGGGGCCGACCTGAACGCCAGCAGCACGCTGAAAGGTGAGCGAGCTGCCTTCTGTTACCTGCTCACAGGTCAGACAGGTGAGACAGGACAGGTGAGGACTGTGTGTCTCACGCTGTGGGATGTTTGGACGCCCGAGGTTTGATAAATCAAAGACTCTTTGAACACGTGTGTGTGATATTAACCTGCTCCTTGCTCCTCCCCCCTTCAGGTGTGTCCCCCTCCCCCACCACCTTGATCGACAGGTACAGCTCCCCGCCCACCGGCCCGGCTCGCCGTCGTCTGTTTGTAGACTCAGCAGACGGAGACTCCACAGTCTCCTCCTCTAACGCCAGCAGCTCCGTTAGCTCCACCCCCGTCACCGTGACGAAAGCAGCACAGGCCGGTCTGGTCGCCACCATCCCAGCCGGACAGACTGTGGTCACCGTGGCGACCGCTACTGTCACCGCCAACAACGGGCAGACAGTCACCATACCTGTGCAAGGTGAGCAGATACAAAAAAGGAGAATGTGAGCGTTAGACGTGAAGGAGACGAACTCTGACCTCTGACCTCTGCAGGGATAGCCAATGAGAGCGGAGGAATCACCTTCATCCCCGTCCAGGTGAGCGTGGCGGGACAGCCGCTGTCCGCTCAGACACTGACGGGCACGCTCACCGTCCAATCACCTGCCGGCAAAGTGACGACCAAACCGGCGAGTAACCCGCTGAGGAAAGGATCTCTGTCTCTGTTCTTCAGGAAGGTAACTCACCTGTTCTCCATCAAACACCTGACACACTCAGCTCCTCCTCCCACAGGTGCCAGAGTTAACCCGTCCTGATTGGTCGGCTCAGAGTGAACAGATCAGACTCTGGTTTATCTCTCCAACAAGTTTCAGCCTGAATCTGGATGTAGATGAGGTGCAGTGGTGTGTCTGGGTAGGTCAGTCTGTGTGTGGTCCTGTCTCAGGTGTATCACCTGGCCAGCGTGCGTCTCAGAGACCTCTGCTCCAAACTGGACATCTCGTCCGACCTGAGGAGGAAGATCTGGACCTGTTTCGAGTTCTCTCTGGTCCACTGCACCGAGCTGATGATGGACCGACACCTGGACCAGCTGCTCATGTGTGCCGTCTACGTCATGGCCAAGGTGTGTGTGTGTGTGTGTGTGTGTGTGTGTGTGTGTGTGTGTGTGTGTGTGTGTGTGTGTGTGTGTGATCCTTTCAGTGAGTGTTAAAGTGTGTTTCTCTCTGTCAGGTGACCAAAGAAGATAAATCCTTTCAGAACATCATGAAGTGTTATCGCTCTCAGCCTCAGGCCAGCAGCAACGTAAGGACCTCCTCTCACAGCTTAAAGGGACAGTACGGGTTTTTAAAGAGGGGGCGGGGGGGTCATAGGAGTCACCTGTCACACTGAGTCTTCGGATCTTAGTTTCTTTGCATGTGTGTGTGTTTGTGTGTGTTTCAGGTGTACAGGAGTGTGTTGATCAGTGGGAGGAGGAGGCGTCACTCAGGAAACAATGACACCAACAAACACACCTCCTCATCAGCTGACCCCCTCCAGGAGTCAGGTATGAGCTCACCTGTCTGAGTCACAAAACCATCTGTAGATCATCTGTACCCTGTAACCCTCTCCTCCTCCAGCAGGGGGAGACATCAGTCCTGTTCCTGTCCGCTCCAGCAGCACCTTACCCGCCCCCCAGCCCGGCAGCGCCCCCTCTACCCCCAACAAGACCTCCTCTTCCTCCTCCTCTTCCTCAGCTGTGTGTGAAGCTGAGGAGGAGCGAGGAGACCTGATCCTCTTCTACAACAACGTTTACATCAAACAGATGAGACAGTTCGCCCTCAGATACTCCACCAGCTCGCCCTCTGCTGGGGTAACATGGAACTGCACTCTCAGATCGTATGCAACTTACTTCAACTGTACGGGTGTATTCAGTAATTTCTGTGTGTGTGTGTGTGTGTGTGTGTGTGTGTGTGTGTGTTTTGGTGAGCAGGCAGAGTCCCCCCCTCTGCTCTCTCCCTACCCCACCCTGAGGACTGGCTCCCCCCGGCGGATGCTCCTGTCCAGCAAACACTCCATCTACATCTCCCCTCACAAGACGAGCTCCGCCCCCTCGCCAACCACCACCCGGGACAAGATCTGCTACTACATCTGCAGCAGCCCCCCCAACGTGAGACACTTAACAACATGATCCTGTCACTGTGGAAGAGTTTTATCACGTGACACTTCATTACACTGAGAGTGAGGTCAAAGAAACAGAATGATGAGGTCATAGAACCAGAAGGATGGGGTCAAAGGAACAAAATAAGGCCAAAGAAAAACAAAAATGAGGTCAAAGAAACATAATGAGGTCAATGCAATAGGGTGAAGTCATTGAAGTCAAAGGAACAGACGGATGAGGTCAAAGAAACAGAATGATGAGGTTAAAGAAACCTTATAAGAGGTCAAAGCAATCCAGTAATGGGGTCAAAACAATAGAGTTAGGTCAAGGGAACAGGCTGCTAAGGGAAGAAACAGAAAAAGGTCAAAGAAACAGAATAATTAGGTAAAAGGAACAGAATGGTGAGGTCAAAGAAAAAGAATCATGAGTTCAAAGAATCATCATGAGGTCAAAGAAACGTCATGAGGTCAAAAGCAAGAGAGTGAGGTCATAGGAACAGAATAACGAGGCCAAAGAAACATAAAGAAGTCAAAGAAACATCATGAGGTCAAAGCAGTAGAATGAGGTCAAAGAAAAAGAATCATGAGTTCAAAGAAACATAATGAGGTCAAAAGCAGTAGAATGAGGTCAAAGCAGTAGAATGAGGTCAAAGCAGTAGAATGAGGTCAAAGAAAAAGAATCATGAGTTCAAAGAAACATCATGAGGTCAAAAGCAGTAGAATGAGGTCAAAGCAGTAGAATGAGTTCAAAGCAGTAGCATGAGGTCAAAGAAAAAGAATCATGAGTTCAAAGAATCATCATGAGTTCAAAAGCAGTAGAATGAGGTCAAAGAATCATCATGAGTTCAAAGAATCATCATGAGTTCAAAAGCAGTAGAATGAGGTCAAAGAATCATCATGAGTTCAAAGAAACATCATGAGGTCAAAAGCAGTAGAATGAGGTCAAAGCAGTAGAATGAGGTCAAAGCAGTAGAATGAGGTCAAAGCAGTAGAATGAGCTGCTGTCTGATAAAACGTTTACTAAAATGTTGACAGCTGATTTTTGATTGATCTCGTATATTGGAGTATTAATTGTTGTTTTTTGGTCTCGCCCTCTCAGCGTCTGCAGGAGATCAACAGCATGATCCGGACCGGGGAGACACCCACCAGGAAGCGCAGCATGCCGCTGGAGGAGGAGACGTCCCCAAAGAGAGTCTGTCCTGATAACCACTCT
Source organism: Labroides dimidiatus (assembly GCA_030710495.1). Lineage (NCBI taxonomy): Eukaryota > Metazoa > Chordata > Actinopteri > Labriformes > Labridae > Labroides > Labroides dimidiatus. Next base: position 33,573,227 of record CM061147.1, read on the forward strand.
GCTCTACTGCGCCGCCTACAAGACGTCGCCAACGACCGCAGCTCCTCCCACTGATGATGACGTTTCCTGTTTGGATCTGATGTTTATATGAAGTTTATCTGAAGTGAAGGAGGGAGGAAGACTCCCTGTGTTCTTCCTCTCCTGTTTTATTCCTGTTTCTGTTTTTACCTGACTTTTTTAAACATTGCTACTTCCTGTTGTATTCTCTGATACTAACCCCGGATTATGAGCTGTGTCACAGAGACTTTATCCCTCCATCATGATTTATTACAATCACTATCAGCAGCCGTCACTTAAAGGGCTTCAATCCACTCTGATGGTCCTGATGTTTCAGACTGGTCCTGGTCTCTCTGGTCTCTCTGGTCTCTGTGTGCCTCCTCGCTCTCTCTCTCTCTCTCTCTCTCTCTCTGTGCTGTTATCATATGTAACCTGAGTCCTCGTCATCTCGATGAGAAGTGTGTAAATATTTGTAAAATAGAGAAAAGTTATTTTATGACGCTGGTTCTAAGTGAAGTGCCTTTCTTTTTTACTCCTCAGATCTGTCTGAGCAGATTTTCTTCACTGTTCACTGAAAAGAAAACATGGATGTAATAAAACCTTTAAAGTGACCTGTTGTTTCTGCGTGTCACCACTTGGAGGCGCTGTTTAGTGAACACTCACACAACATGAATACAAGTTGAGACAGCAGCCAAAGCAAAGTGTTTCAGACGGAGGCTGAAATAAGTATTTCTAAAACACCGGGAAGATATTTATGAGCTGTAAATTATGTAGAGATACTACGGAGGCCCCAGAGGTACAAAATAAAGACTAAAAAAAGCACAACAACCCTTTTTAACGTTGGTAAGACAAATTTTCAGAGTTCAGTGAAAAGTAAAAGTAGAAACTTTAAAAAATGAGTCGAGGTTTACTGACTTTGTATAGAAGAGTAGCACCTCTGTGTGTGTGTGTGTGTGTGTGTGTGTGTGTGTGTGTGTGTGTGTGTGTGTGTGTAAGTGTCTCCACCCAGCGGAGCAGAGAGGAGGTGTCAGTGAACACTCAACGTCCTGTCTGTCAGAGCCGATGTTACGAGGACACGCTAAGGAGGGACAGACGTGTGCGCGTGTGTGTGTGTGTGTGTGTGTGTGCATGTGTGTGTGTGGTCTCGTTTTTTGATCCTCTGCCTTCTGCAGACACACACTGACTCTACACACACTCACACACACTCTGAGGTGAGTTTTTACTCTGTTTTGATCCACTTTCACTTTCCTTTGTGTGTGACAGGCTGAGGTTACTAACTGTTGTGATAAACTCCACCCGGCTGGGGTGAGAGGAGACAGAAAACAAACAGGACGCTGTTTTTAATCGGGGGTTAACGACCTGATTTAAAATAAGATTAAAACAGAAAACAAAGACGGTTTGACTCGCTGCTGTTTGACTTCCTGTTCACCCTTTAGACACTTCCTCCTCTGACACACACACACACACACACACACACACACACACACACACACACACACACACACACACAGTAGAACATAACCGTGGTGAGAACAATGTGTGTTTATGATCATGTTAAGGTGAGTTATGGGTTCGTTGTAATGAGTGTGTGAACATGATGTGAACTCTTTCCTGAGATAAACAGACCTGTCACAGACCGGTCACCTGAGGTCACCCGAGGTCACCTGAGGTCACCCGAGGTCACCTGAGGTCACCTGTAGGACAGGTGTGCAGACTGATCAGTGCTGTCTCTCTGTCTGAGTCCTGTGTTGATGTTTCTGATGTGAACTTCCTGTTAGTGATCCATTAAACTCGTATTTGAACAGGTTTCAGTGGCTCCCTCAGGTGATCTGCTCGCTGACCTGAGGACTCCAGGTGAGACACCTGAAAACCTTAAACCTAAAGGATCCAAAAACCTGACAGCTGAGGGGAAACAGGCTCAGTGGGGACTGAGCCACAGACGTTAGATAACTTGAAATGATTGTTTCTGTTGATTTTTGTTCCATGTGGAGATCAGCTGTTGGTCTGAGGACGGAACCAGGGACCCTGCAGACCGGATCGAGCTGGACTTGATGGATCCAGGTTTATACTCCAAACATATTAATGTGCTGATCAATAAAGTCCTCAAAAAGACTAATAAATGTGTGTGTGTGTGTGTGTGTGTGTGTGTGTGTGTGTGTGTGTGTGTGTGTGTGTGTAGACGAACCTCCCAGTGGATCCAGTCAGACCACTAAAGAGCTGCAGCAGAATCTGAGAGCGATGAAGAAGAGAGAGAGGCCGGTCAAACTGCTGTTTGAGATCCCAGCGAGTCGGATCGTCGAACAAACGCTGAACAAACACGTGGTGAGAAAAACAAACACGTTAAAAACACGTTAAAAACATTAAAAACATACAGTATATTAAACTAAATCAAAAGATTAAAAACTAATCAAGTTTGAAACAAACAACAGGACTCAGCTCGCTAAACTTAGCTTAGCATTAAGACTGAAAGTACTGAGAATGTCTGGAAGTATCCGTTAGCTTATTTTAACTCTGAAAACATGGAGAAACAGTTAGCGTCATTTAGCATCAGGAATAAAAACTGTTCATCCAGCTGACTTAGCTTAGCACCAAGGCTAACACAGTACAAGCTTAGCTTATCTTAGCTAGGCTTCATGTAACCAAAGACTGTAAACCAGAGGATAAAAATAGGATCTATTAACCTGGAACAGGTAGAATCAGTTAGCTAAGTTAAGCTTAGCTTAGCTTAGCATAAATTAACAAAACAGAGAGAGTTAGCTGGCTAAGTAGCAGCTAGCATATAGACTGGAATCAGTTCAATCTGAAATTTAAGTCAGTTAGCTAAGATTAGCTTAACATAAAATTGTAAATGATCAGAAATGCCTAGCATATTTTAGCATGAATGCTAACCATAGTTATGTCTGTACACTAAATATCTATGAAGCCACTAGATGTGTTTAGCTTAGCATACAGAGCAGTAAGACAGACAGTAGGGGCGCTGGAATCACTTTTACTCCATGTTAGCAGTCATTCTGCTATGCTAAGCTAAAGTAAGCTAAGCTAATGAATAGAAACAGGGATCCTAAAACTTTGAATATGTTTAACAATTATGAAGTTTCCTCTGAACTCAGGCTTCTCCCTTCGTTTCTGTCACTTCCTGTCCCTCTCTGTCACTTCCTGTCCCTCTCTGTCCCTCTCTGTCACTTCCTGTCCCTCTCTGTCACTTCCTATCCCTCTCAGGTGTATGAGGTCGTGGTGATGCGCTCCGGCAGCTTTGATTCCCACCGTGTGTCCATTGAGCGGCGCTACAGTGACTTTTCGCGCCTGCACCAGCAGCTGTTGGAGCAGTTCCAGGATGAGCTGGAGGACGTGATCCTTCCTCGGAAACTCCTGACGGGGAACTTTAACCCTGAGATGATCTCAGAGCGCCGTGTGGCTCTGCAGGACTACCTGGCTCACCTGTATGCCACGCGCTGCGTCAGACACTCCCCCCTGTTCTCAGACTTCTTCACGGATCAGGAGCAGAGGCGGGCCCACGGTCTGCTGAGAGCCGGGCAGTTCAGGGCCGCCGTGGAGCAGCTGCAGACGGTGTTAGAGATCCAGGAGAAGCTGCTGCCGTGGCAGAGACCCACCCTGACTGTACCGACACTGTCCGCCCTCGCCGTCTGTTACCGCGACCTGGAGGAACCGGAGAAGGCGTTTGCTGCAGCTCACAGAGCTCTGCCTCCAGTCAGACGCTACGGACTGAAGGACCACAGAGCCGGCCTGCTGGAGCTGCTCCTGGATGTGGGCTACCAGCTGGGGCGTCCTGTGGCCCAGGTTCAGGAGGAGCTGACGGTCCTGAGAGATGCTGAGAGGGGCGAGGTGTCCTCACGCTCCCTGAAGGAGATCGTGGTCCAAGAGTTCCTCTGAGGGGCAGGATGGAGTTCAGGAAACCAGCAGGTCACCAAAGACCTGAACGTTTGACCTGAAACTCTCTGATGTCCAGCAGGGGGCGACTCCTCCGGTCATATATCAGCGTTTATTAAATGTTCCTTCTCCTCCGTAAACTTTCCTCCTGAGTTCATGGTCTCAGTCTCTACTTTACAGTCCTGATGTTCATTTCATCAATTATAGTCCTATGTAGAGTCACACAGACCAGGAAGAGGGACCGAGTCAGACAGAGAACACCTGGACACCTGGGACTGACAGGTCACTACAACACAGACCTGTAAAATTACTTGTTCAGCTTTTCATCGAGCTGCATTAATAAGAATAAATAAAATGAACTTACATTATCCAGTTCTTGCTGATTCCATATAAAAACAGTGTGTGTAGGAACCATGTGCTCTCTTCACCGCCCAACACACACCAAGCTCACCGGCTTTAACTGAACACACCTGGGATCTGTGGGGGCATTTAGACAGAGGAGAAACAGCACCACCTAGTGGTTAACAAATAATTCACTGAAATGACTCCATCGCTGTTAGTTTGTGACACAAGTTAAAACATCAACTCAGGAATGTAAATAATGAATCAAAGACAAGCTAACGAACGATCAAACCCCAGTATATAAAGATTTTATATCATATATTTTAAATCATATAAATTATTTTAATCTTTCAGGGATCAAAAATGTGAGGAAATGACAGTGGGAAGTTTTAGAAATGTGAAAATATTAAGTTTAAATTAATTAAATACTTAAAAAATTCGTATCTAATATTAACAGTAAAAACAGAACAGATATCGCTTCACTATTTGTTCGGTTTTGTAACAATAATTTCGCGTTTTTTGATCATCATTCATATCATAGATCGGTTAACCGGCCTGCTAACGGCTAACAGCTAGCAGCTCGACACTCGACTGCTCTCGTCTTAGTGTTCGCAGCTGCTGCGTGTCCGTGGATCCGTATCTCGTGGCGTTGAAACTGAAGATCGACCCCTCAGACCTCCACGGTCTCGTGTTTTCTCAGTTCGTCTCCTCAAGCGTTTAAAAATGTCGAACGACTCCGTGAAGCTGTCGAAAAACCTGCTGCGGATGAAGGTGAGACCCCGCTCAGAGTGCCAGTTAGTGTCAGTTAGCTTAGAGCCATGAGGGGGGGGACGCTGCGCAGAACTCCGCTTAGAAATCTGACTATTATCACTTCACTGCGGTGTTGGTAACTCTGACTCCAACCAAACATTGATTCAGTAAAAAATTTAGATTAAATATAAATCAGTGGATGATTCGGCGTTCATTTGAGCTCTTGAATACGTTTTGAATTTGTCTAAATCCTTGAATAATCTCTCTCTCACTCGGACTCACCGCTGTATGTTCTTACGCGTTAAGTCGGCCATACTTTGGTTGCAGGTCTGAATGAGGTTTCGTAGGTGTTAGAAACCTGTTTTCCTTCAAGTTTAAAACAGTTTCTGTGTTTTTTCACAGTTCATGCAGAGAGGTCTGGATGCTGAGACCAAGAAGCAGCTGGAGGAAGATGAGAAGAGAATAATAAGTGATGAACATTGGTATCTGGACCTGCCGGAGCTCAAAGCTAAAGAGTAGGTTTGATGGGTGATCAGGACATGAGCAGCCAAACCTGATAAAGAAACTAATACAGCTTTAATAAACCCAACCTTTCCCCTCAGGAACCTGATCATCGAGGAGAAGAGTTTTGTTCCCTGTGAGGATCTGATGTACGGACGCATCTCCTTCAAAGGATTCAATCCAGAAGTGGAGGTCTGTTCCTGAACCTGTTTGAGCTCTCTGCATGTCTCTGCTCAGTCTGCCGCCCTGACAGGCCAAAAACCAGACCTTTGTTTGTGTTGTTTGCAGAAACTGATGGCTCTGATGAATCCTAAAGATGAAACGCAGGAAGAGGAGGACACGGGCCGGATGCAGACGGACGTCACGGATGAAGAGATGGCTCTGAGGTGATGATCTGTTCAGTCAGGGCGAGCTTCAGTCCGTCAGGTGTTTGTTTTCTGTATTCTCACTTCCTGTCTGTCCCCGTGTTTGATTCAGGTATGAGAGCTTGGTCGGCAGCATGAAGAAGAAGTTTGCAAAGAAGCGAGAGCGAGCGGCGATGGAAGAGGAAGACGTGAACCAGAACATCGTAGAAACAAACACAAAGAGAGCGTTTCTGAAGCCTCAGGACTGAGACAGGAAGTGACGACGGACTCTTAAACATTTTTATACCAAACAAAAGATTTTTTTTTTTTTCTGTGAACGTTCTGCAGAGCTGCTTGTGTCCGAGCAGCGAGAGCAGGATGTGAAATGTTTGGATGTTATACATCCTGATTTTTAAAGAGAGGCATCTGTCTGAGGAACAGGAAGTGATGTCGTTTTCTGAGCGGCGCGATGATCACATTGTCATTAAACTGAATTTCGCTGCATCTGTGTGTCTGTGTGTTCGTTTTACAGCTTAAAGGAACATTTCAACATTAATTTAAAGAGTTTTTAAACTTTATAAACTCAGGTTTCTCCTGCAGGAAAAGTTTCTCTCATCACCGTGAAGAATCTTTAAGTTTTAACTTTCAGGCAGCAAGGCTGAAAACCAACACTGAATGCCCGTGACCTTTATTCTTTACCTGAACACTCAAAGATCTCACATTAGAGAGTCTACCTTTGTTTTAACTGAACGCTGAAGAAAGACGATCAAACACCAGGATCAAGTGACAACAGGGCTTTTATTTTGAAAGGCAGTGCTGACTAAGTCGCCACCTACAGTAAGATCTGCACATTACGCTCTCTTTCCTCCTGAATAATCTCTTTATTCCCTTTAAACAGCTACAGGTGAAGTCTCACATCAACATCGGACCAACACAGAGCTTCAGCCAATGACAGAGGAGAACAGGGGGGTGGGGAGGAGGGACAGGGGGCGGGGCTTAAGCAAAGTTCTTCTTCAGGAAGTTGATGAGTCCATTAGTGGAGGAGTCGTGAGAGGAGACCTCAGAGTCGTCCTTCAGCTCGGGCTCGATCCTCTTCGCCAGCTGTTTCCCCAGCTCGACCCTGAGAGAGAGAGAGAGAGAGAGAGAGAGAGAGAAACATAGGTATTTGTTTTTGAACAGGTGTGTTCAGTTTTTTTCCACCAGAAGTTCCAGGAACTAAGTGGTCTCTGTGGCCTATTGTTGAGTTTTCATCAAGGCCTGAAGTTCCTGGACTTCTGAAAAGAACAACGCTCCAGGCAGGAACCTTTCAGGAGGGAGATTACCCAGGAACTGAATGTGGTTCCTGTCTTTAGGTGTGAGTTAAGATTTCTTCAGGTGTTAGTTAAGATGTGTTCAGGTGTGTTCAGGTGTGTGCAGGTGTGAGTTAAGGTGTGTTCAGGTGTGAGTTAAGGTGTGTTCAGGTGTTAGTTAAGATGTGTTCAGGTGTGTTCAGGTGTGTGCAGGTGTGAGTTAAGGTGTGTGCAGGTGTGAGTTAAGGTGTGTTCAGGTGTGAGTTAAGGTGTGAGTTAAGGTGTGTTCAGGTGTGTGCAGGTGTGTTCAGGTGTGAGTTAAGGTGTGTTCAGGTGTGAGTTCAGGTGTGTTCAGGTGTGAGTTAAGGTGTGTTCAGGTGTGTTCAGGTGTGTTCAGGTGTGAGTTAAGGTGTGTTCAGGTGTGTTCAGGTGTGTTCAGGTGTGAGTTAAGGTGTGTTCAGGTGTGAGTTAAGGTGTGAGTTAAGGTGTGTTCAGGTGTGAGTTAAGGTGTGTTCAGGTGTGTTCAGGTGTGTTCAGGTGTGAGTTAAGGTGTGTTCAGGTGTTAGTTAAGGTGTCTTCAGGTGTGTTCAGGTGTGTTCAGGTGTGAGTTAAGGTGTCTTCAGGTGTGAGTTAAGGTGTGTTCAGGTGTGAGTTAAGGTGTGAGTTAAGGTGTGTTCAGGTGTGAGTTAAGGTGTGTTCAGGTGTGAGTTAAGGTGTGTTCAGGTGTGAGTTAAGGTGTGAGTTAAGGTGTGTTCAGGTGTGAGTTAAGGTGTGTTCAGGTGTGAGTTAAGGTGTGTTCAGGTGTGAGTTAAGGTGTGAGTTAAGGTGTGTTCAGGTGTGAGTTAAGGTGTGTTCAGGTGTGAGTTAAGGTGTGTTCAGGTGTGAGTTAAGGTGTCTTCAGGTGTGTCCAGGTGTGTTCAGGTGATCTGGATCCACTCACCCCCACTGGTCGTAGCTGTTGATGTTCCACATGACTCCCTGAACAAAGATCTTGTGTTCGTACATGGCTGAAAGACAGAGAGGGTCAGAGGTCATGGATCAGGTCTGGACTTTCTGAACCCTGTTTTTAGTCCCCTTGATGCCCCCTTTGGACCTGATGACTCATGGTTTTGGACTCTTAAGCTGTTGGTCTTCCTCTCCCTGGATTCTGTCTGTGTGTGAGCTCAGCTGGTTTAGCTGCAGGTTCGTGACCTCTGGTGGTCACCTGGTGGAATTAAAGGCCCACAGACTGTCTGTGATACTCACCGACCAGAGCTCCCAGCATGAACGGGCTCAGCTTCTTAAACACGATGGAGTTACTCGGCTTGTTTCCCTCGAACACCTGAAAGAGACGGACAGATGGACAGACGGACACACCTGTGAGTGAGGAGTTAACAGCTCAGTTCACACGTCAGTCTGTTAACGTCTGAAAATGTCTGTAGATGTCTGTGTCTGTCTGTCATCGTGACTGCTGGTGTTCAGCTGGTGTAACGTCAGGTTCTCACTTTATGAGGCAGCAGCTTCTCCAGAGCGTCTCCACTCAGGCCTCCGGCCTGCAGCTCCTGACGAGCCTCGTCTGGAGTCTTTCCCTTCATCAGAGCTTCAGTCTGAGCCAGGAAGTTTGCCACCAGGATCTGAAACACACACACACACACACACACACACACAGATGTGAGCAGACGTATCGCTGAAATCTGAAACCTGCAGCTCAACCTGTCCTCATCATCATCCTGAACCTCCAGCTGTGACCTCAGACAGGTGCGCTCAGGTGAACAGGAAGTGTGTGAATCAGATAAAAAGCTCAGAGAGGAGGTGAGTGGGCGGTACCTTGTGGTGGAGGTTGTTTCTGATTGGATGCTGAGACTGAGCGGGAATGAGGAAGTCAGCAGGGATCATCCGAGTTCCTGCAGAGAGAACGGGTCAGTGAACGCCTCACAGAGCAATCAGACAGGATTCATCGGTGTATCGGTGTGTGTGCGTATGTGTGTGTGTGTGTGTGTGTGTGTCTGACCCTGGTGTATGAGCTGGTAGAAGGCGTGCTGTCCGTTGGTCCCCGGCTCGCCCCAAACGATCGGCCCGGTGTGGTAGTTCACTCTGCTCCCGTCTTTAGTGATGTACTTCCCGTTAGACTCCATGTCACCCTGCAGCGCACACACACACACACACACACACACACACACACACACACACACACACACACACACACACAGTTATCAGAATTGATCTTTGTTCTGACGGTTAAACGGTCTCAGAGATCTTGAACGTTCTGCAGACGGTCGGTCAGAGTGAGTTTCAGAGTTTCTGAAGCAGGAGGAGACGAAGAGCTGAAGCTGCTGTTTTCATCTCCTCCAGCAGGGGGAGTCAGAGGCTGAGGAGCTCAGGGAGGACTTCCTGTTTCAGAGGAGGCAAGATGGCGGCTCAGCGTGAGGTGTTTTCATTTAGAGCCTCCTGTTGGAGCGTTTCCCTCTGAGCAGATGGTTCCTCCTCCTCCTCCTCCTCCTCCTCCTCCTCCTCCTCCTCCTCTCTAACACTGACCTGTTGGAAGTAGGCGGCGAAGCGGTGCATGTACTGGTCGTAGGGCAGCATGGCGTGAGTCTCGGCCTGGAAGAAGTTGATGTACCAGATGCCGAGCAGAGCCAGGAGGACGGGGACATTCTGCTGCAGGGGGGCGCTGCGGAAGTGGTTATCCTGCAGAGACGGACAGACGGACAGACGGGTCGGTGACTCCCACACAGATCAGATAAATAACAGCAGGAGGAGTCAGGAGGAAGAAAACAGCTCCTACCATCCAGTGAGCGCCGCTCAGGAGCTGCTCAAAGTTCTCAAAACCTGCAACACAAACAGGTCAGAGGTCAAAGGTCAGAGGTCAAAGGTCAGGAACAGAAAGACTGAGGCAAACTTTAACTGATCTGTGTTGGGAAGAAAAATGTATAAACCTCTAAATATAAAACAAATCTGAAGAGTCTCAGATCAGCTGCTGCCTTAGAAAACCTGACAGGACTACATTTCCCATCATGCTCAGGGGCAGTGTGAATGACTAGCCCTGGTCAGAAGAGCTGTATGAGGCAGCTGATCTTACTTCGACTCATTTTCATGTTTTTAGATTTAAATTTGATCTTTTATGAGACTTCAGAGACGAATTCATCAGAGATCAATCAAAGATCAATCAGAGATCAATCAGAGATCAATCAGAGATCAATCAAAGATCAATCACAGATCAATCACAGATCAATCACAGATCAATCACAGATCAATCAGAGATCAATCAAAGATCAATCACAGATCAATCAAAGATCAATCAAAGATCAATCACAGATCAATCACAGATCAATCACAGATCAATCAAAGATCAATCAAAGATCAATCACAGATCAATCAAAGATCAATCACAGATCAATCAAAGATCAATCAAAGATCAATCACAGATCAATCACAGATCAATCAAAGATCAAAGATCAATCACAGATCAATCAGAGATCAATCAAAGATCAATCACAGATCAATCACAGATCAATCACAGATCAATCACAGATCAATCAGAGATCAATCAGAGATCAATCAGAGATCAATCAAAGATCAATAAGAGATCAATCACAGATCAATCACAGATCAATCACAGATCAATCAGAGATCAATCAGAGATCAATCACAGATCAATCACAGATCAATCAAAGATCAATCACAGATCAATCACTGATCAATCAAAGATCAATCACAGATCAATCACAGATCAATCAAAGATCAATTACAGATCAATCACAGATCAATCAAAGATCAATCACAGATCAATCAAAGATCAATCACAGATCAATCACAGATCAATCAAAGATCAATCACAGATCAATCACAGATCAATCAAAGATCAATCACAGATCAATCAAAGATCAATCACAGCTCATAACGTCTGGGGGTTTAAGGACGTCTGTGTGAGTTGATGAGAGTCGGGCTCAGCTCCTCCCTCTGAAGAGGAGCAGGAAGTGGAGTCGAGCAGAAACAGTCAGTAAACTCATGGATCATCAGCGATCAGCTCGGAGCAGAGGTTAGACGTACCTACGTGCAGAGCGATGGACAGACCGATGGCCGACCACAGAGAGTAACGACCTCCGACCCACTGAGGAGGAGGAGGAGCAAACATGACATCACACAGTCTCTCCACCAATCAGAGAGCAGGCACAGCATCAACAAAGACCAGCACCACTCAGAGGAGGGATCCAAAAGCTCCAAACTTCAGTTTTATCTCTTTATGCTGGACAGGAAGTACATACTGACCCGCCAAATTAAGAGCTGTTAGAAAGATCTCAGTGCTGCTCTGAGGACAGAGGACTGAGGAGAGAGAGAGGAGGGAAACTGTGACGCTCCAGAGGAAAGGACGTCTAATTTCTCCTAAAACAGACTTCCTGATTCCTCTCTAATGATGCGTCTCTGGTGGGCGGGGCTAAAGCGTGACAGGAGGATGAAACCTCAGAGCTTTGGATCCATCCGGAGAGTCGGTCCAGAGTTAGTTTGAATTTCATGGGCAGAAAAGAGACATTACACTGATCTACACACACCACACACACACACACACACACACACACAGAAACTTACATCCCAGAACTCAAACATGTTGGCCGTGTCGATGCCAAAATCCTGAACTTTGGCCTAGAGAGAGAGAGAGAGAGAGAAAGAGGTTAAGGATGATAAAGAAGCTTCTGGAACATTTAAAGGTAACCTGACTCAGACTCTGTGGAGGACCAAGAGAGGGTCTAACAGAGTCCGATGAATCCTGATCAGCTGAGACCAGTTTGACTCACCGAGTTGGTGGAGAGAGCCACGAAGTGTTTGGCCACAGCTGATTTCTGAGTGAGAGAAAGAGAGAGAGAGCTGAGCTCAGTCTGCAGTGTTTACACACACACACAGACACACAGACAGTCAGTGACTCACGTCCTTGGCAGTCTTCAGGAACCAGTCTCTGGCGGACTCTGCGTTAGTGATGGTCTCCTGTGTGGTGAAAGTCTGAAACACACACACACAAACACACACAGAGTTTAATAGGAGGTTGAACGTCTGTATGGTGTGAAGGGGGGGGGGGGTGTCAAAGATGGCGTCCACCTTAGAGGCGATGATGAAGAGCGTGGTCTCTGGGTTCAGCTGAGCGAGCGTTTTGGCCATGTGAGTGCCGTCGATGTTTGAGACGAACCAAACGTTTGGACCTCCTGCTGAGTACGGCTTCAGGGCCTCCGTCACCATCAGGGGACCCTGAACGCATCACAGACACACACACACACACACACACACACACACACACACACACACACACACAAACTCCATCAGGACTCTCTACAAAAACACTGAAGTGTCAGGATTCATGAGTCACGCCTCAGAGAGAACTAGAAGAAGCTTCTGTCAGACCCATCAGGTGTGTGTTTAGCAGGTGTATTCAGGTGTGTGTTTAGCAGGTGTGTGTTCAGGTGTTCAACCTGCAGCTCACTCACCAGGTCAGAGCCCCCGATGCCGATGTTCACGACGTCAGTGATGCTCTTCCCGCTGAAGCCTTTCCACTCGCCACTGCGTACTCTCTGTGGACCACAAAGGGTTAAACACCTTTTTACAGTGCAGACAGACAACACTGTAAAAAATATTCACACCAGGTTAAAAAAGAATGTCTCTCAACACTGTAAAATAATTAAATAAAAGGTTAAAATAAAGGTTTTAAACACTGTAAATATGTTTTAAACTATGAAAAAGAATCAACACTGTAAAAAAATTACAAACAGGTTTAAAAAAGGAATATATCTACACTGTAAAAAATATTTAAACCAGGTTAAAAGAAGGAACATCTTTCAAAACTATAAAACATGTAATAAAAGGTTAAAATAAAGGTTTTTAACACTGTAAATGTGATTTAAAAAATTGAAAATCAAAAACAAATTTCAACCCTAAAAGCTCCGTTAAAAAACATCTCGATGCTTAAAATGTCTTTGAACGCTGTAAAAAGTTTAAAGAGTAGAGCTAAATGTCTTTGAACGCTGTAAAAAGTTTAAAGAGCAGAGCTAAATGTCTTTGAACGCTGTAAAAAGTTTAAAGAGCAGAGCTAAATGTCTTTGAACGCTGTAAAAAGTTTAAAGAGCAGAGCTAAATGTCTTTGAACGCTGTAAAAAGTTTAAAGAGCAGGGCTAAATATCTTTGAACACTGTAAAAAGTTTAAAGAGCAGAGCTAACTGTCTTTGAACACTGTAAAAAGTTTAAAGAGCAGAGCTAACTGTCTTTGAACACTGTAAAAAGTTTAAAGAGCAGAGCTAAATGTCTTTGAACACTGTAAAAAGTTTAAAGAGCAGAGCTAAATGTCTGTGAACGCTGTAAAACGTGTCGGTTTAACTGGCTGAAGGTGAAGTACTGACGTGACAGAAGGCCTTCATCTTGTCCAGGACTCGGTTCACCTCCGGCATCACGTCTTTACTGTCCACCTGGATCGGTGTGTTGGAGCGATTACGCAGCGCGATGTGGAGCACCGCACGACCCTGAACACACACGTTGATTAAAAAATACACAAACACACACATCAGTATCACAGCTCAGCTGCTTATAATGAGTAACAGGTTAGTTATTAACAGGTTAATTATCTGATGATAGTTAAGGTCAAAGGTCAGCAGAGGAGGAATTTTATGAAGTCAAATATTTTAAATCTGATTTTTAAATTTATGAACAAACCGCAGAGTCACTGAGGAGCTGTTACACAACCACATTGCATCACCACAGCTCTGTGTGTGTGTGTGTGTGTGTGTGGGTGTGTGTGTGTGAGAAGGTCAGCCCCTTCATACACACACAGACAATGTGTGCAGTCAGCGTGATGCAGCGTTTGTGTGCAGCAGCTCTGAGTGGAAAACAGTCTGATGATCATTCTGAAGAGACGCTCACTTCCTGTAACAGAACCAGATTTTCTACTTCCTGTATGGAAGAGGAAGAAATCTGACCGTGTGTGTGTGTGTGTGTGTGTGTGTGTGTGTGTGTGTGTGTGTGTGTGTGTGTGTGTGTGTGTGTGTGTGTGTGTGATCAGCTGATCTGAGAGTTCAGGTCACCTGAGCAGGTGAGACGTTACCTCAGTGAAGTTGATCTTCTCTCCAGAGAACATCTTCTCACGGGCCTCCTCCACCCCCCTGGACTGGGCCTGTGAACACACACACACACACCATTAATATCATATCACACAAACACACACATGAACTTTGTTTTATCACAGGAACAGAGTGTGAAAAAACTACCTTATCTCTTTAGACCACCCCCCCCCCCCCTCTGTGTGTGTGTGTGTGTGTGTGTATGTGTGTGTGGAGGAAGTAAAGTGTGTGAAATGTTTGTTTCCACATTCCAAGTGATGTAAACTCTGCTGCACAATGAGCGCTCAGAGTGTGTGTTTAAAATCGAGTGTTGTAATCTTGCTGCTTCATTGTGTGTGTGTGTGTGTGTGTGTGTGTGTGTGTGTGTGTGTGTGTGTGTGTGTGTGTGTGTATGTGTGTGTGTGTGTGTGTGTATGTGTATTATCTGAGGATGATGAAATCAGAGCTGACTGAAGGTAATCTGGTTTCTCCTCTGAATAAAGTCATTGTCACAGAGAATTGACCAACACTGCACACAGACACTAAACACACACAGATACACTCAGGGAGCAGTCAGAGGACAGGTGAGACCTGAACAGGTGAGACCTGCTCAGGTGAGACCTGCTCAGGTGAGACCTGCTCAGGTGAGGAGTTTAGAGTGGTCCCTGAGCAGACCTGCTCAAAGTGGACCTCCTCCTCTTCCTGTTTTCCATCTGGAGTTTTTGTTTCCAACGTCTGTTTCTCTGTGAAATTTAAATCATCTGCTTCAGATGAGTTAAACATGTCTCTGACTAGAACACACCGAGTCTCTGACTAGAACACACTGAACACATCGAGTCTCTGACTAGAACACACCGAGTCTCTGACTAGAACACACCGAGTCTCTGACTAGAACACACTGAACACATCGAGTCTCTGACTAGAACACACCGAGTCTCTGACTAGAACACACCGAGTCTCTGACTAGAACACACTGAACACATCGAGTCTCTGACTAGAACACACCGAGTCTCTGACTAGAACACACCGAGTCTCTGACTAGAACACACCGAGTCTCTGACTAGAACACACTGAACACACCGAGTCTCTGACTAGAACACACTGAACACACCGAGTCTCTGATTAGAACACACCGAGTCTCTGACTAGAACACACTGAACACACCGAGTCTCTGACTAGAACACACCGAACACACCGAGTCTCTGACTAGAACACACCGAGTCTCTGACTAGAACACACCGAGTCTCTGACTAGAACACACCGAGTCTCTGACTAGAACACACTGAACACACCGAGTCTCTGACTAGAACACACCGAGTCTCTGACTAGAACACATCGAGTCTCTGACTAGAACACACTGAACACACCGAGTCTCTGACTAGAACACACTGAACACACCGAGTCTCTGACTAGAACACACCGAGTCTCTGACTAGAACACACCGAGTCTCTGACTAGAACACACCGAGTCTCTGACTAGAACACATCGAGTCTCTAACTAGAACACACTGAACACACCGAGTCTCTGACTAGAACACATCGAGTCTCTGACTAGAACACACTAAGTCTGACTAGAACACAACGAGTCTGACTAGAACACACCGAACACACCGAGTCTCTGACTAGAACACACCAAGTCTCTGACTAGAACACACCGAGTCTCTGACCTGAGAGTCTCTGACTAGAACACACCGAGTCTCTGACTAGAACACACCGAGTCTGACTAGAACACAACGAGTCTGACTAGAACACACTGAACACACCGAGTCTCTGACTAGAACACACCGAGTCTCTGACTAGAACACACCGAGTCTCTGACCTGAGAGTCTCTGACTAGAACACACCGAGTCTGACTAGAACACAACGAGTCTGACTAGAACACAACGAGTCTGACTAGAACACATCGAGTCTCTGACTAGAACACACCAAGTCTGACTAGAACACAACGAGTCTGACTAGAACACACTGAACACACCGAGTCTCTGACTAGAACACACCGAGTCTCTGACTAGAACACACCGAGTCTCTGACTAGAACACATCGAGTCTCTGACTAGAACACACTGAACACACCGAGTCTCTGACTAGAACACATCGAGTCTCTGACTAGAACACACTGAACACATCGAGTCTCTGACTAAAACACACTGAACACACCGAGTCTCTGACTAGAACACATCGAGTCTCTGACTAGAACACATCGAGTCTCTGACTAGAACACACTGAACACACCGAGTCTCTGACTAGAACACATCGAGTCTCTGACTAGAACACACCAAGTCTGACTAGAACACAACGAGTCTCTGACTAGAACACACCAAGTCTGACTAGAACACAACGAGTCTGACTAGAACACACCGAACACACCGAGTCTCTGACTAGAACACACCAAGTCTCTGACTAGAACATACCGAGTCTCTGACTAGAGCACACCGAGTCTCTGACTAGAAAAGAGAGTCTCTGACCTGAGAGTCTCTGACCTGAGAGTCTCTGACCTGAGAGTCTCTGACCTGAGAGTCTCTGACCTGAGAGTCTCTGACCTGACAGACAGATTATGTTTACCATCCGGACACTTTAATCAGATCTACAGAGTCCCTGAGGTCACTCTCACAGAGATGATGAAGAGGAAGATAATGATGAAGACGATGGTGAAGATAATAATGAAGACGATGGTGAAGATAATGATGAAGATGATGGTGAAGTGTCATGTATCAGTAGTAGTTCCTGATCCCTCAGGACTCATTCAGTCCCAGGCTCAGTTAAAGTCTTTCTCTGCATCATGAGTGGACTCTTCAGACCCTGTGAGTCTCTTTGAGTCTCTCTCAGACTGTCAGTCTCTTTCAGACCTCTGTATACACCTGTCTGTATACACCTGTCTGTATACACCCGTCTGTAAACACCCGTCTGTATACACCCGTCTGTATACACCTGTCTGTAAACACCTGTCTGTATACACCTGTCTGTATACACCTGTCTGTATACACCTGTCTGTAAACACCTGTCTGTAAACACCTGTCTGAAAACACCTGTCTGTATACACCTGTCTGTAAACACCTGTCTGTATACACCTCTGAATACACCTGTCTGTAAACACCTGTCTGTATACACCTGTCTGTATACACCTGTCTGTAAACACCTGTCTGTATACACCTGTCTGTATACACCTGTCTGTAAACACCTGTCTGTATACACCTCTGAATACACCTGTCTGTATACACCTGTCTGTAAGCACCTGTCTGTCTGCCCCCTTCAGTTCAGCAGCATGTTTACCTGCTCATCATCCTCATGTGGACGCTCTCTCTCTTCTCCACGTGGAGCGACTTAAAGACACTCAGGATGAGTCAGAGCGAGCTGACAGGATAAGGACTGATTACACATGACAGCTACAGGGCTACGTGTGTGTGTGTGTGTGTGTGTGTGTGTGTGTGTGTGTGTGTGTGTGTGTGTGTGTGTGTGTGTGTGTGTGTGTGTGTGTGTGTGTGTGTGTTACCATGGCTAGCAGCATGGTCATCACATCCTGGTTGATGAGGTTTTTGGAGTAGTCGAGCAGGATCTCTCCATCGTCTGTCTGCAGGACCGTGCTGAGACAGACAGACAGAGAGGGAGAGAGACAGACAGACAGAGACAGACAGACAGACAGAGAGGGAGAGAGACAGACAGACAGAGAGGGGGAGATAATTAACTACAGGTGGTTATGTTTAGTTTAATAATCTTAAAATCCATGGGGACATGTTTAAATATAGTCCTCCAACAGTCTGAATTATTACATCATTTATGCATGAGGTAAAAAACAGTCTGATGTTCTGACCTCACAACGGCTGCACTCCGAAACAGGAAGTGGTTTGAGTTACGACATAAACACTTCATTTAGCGAACATCATAAACAATAACAAGAAATCAAACAGTACACTAATGTTTAAAAATGTAAACAGCTAACCAAGAAATGAGACTAAACACACACACACACACACACACACACACACACTGCCAGACTGATGGTATTCATGCATCACCTGCTTCATGCACGTTACAGCTGATTCTGCTTCAAACAGGAGACAGATTTAATTTTGTCTTATGCTCTTATTATATAATTAAAGTCATTATTATTATTAATGAGTATAAGGGCTGTAGTTCGTCCTGTGAGTGTGTGATGGTTGCCTGATGCTGCTGAGCGGTGTGGGTGTGTCAGGAGGACGGATAACTGGATTCAGTCAGATTACTGAAGCAGAGGAACACTGAGTACTCTCACACTGCCAGCGCTCAGATCTGTCTGAGTTTATGACGAGTTCAAACACGAATAGCAAATAACAACTCATCAGCTGACCGTGGAGACACAGCAGCATCATTTTCACTCTTTTCTTCTGTTTTCACTCCTTATTCCTGTCTGAGAGGAGCTCAGTCCTGCAGGATGTGCTGCAGCGCACGTAGAGCCGCCCCCCCCTCCTCCTCCTCCTCCTCCTCCGTGGTTCATTCACAGTGAAGGAGGATGAGGAAGACTGCCGCAGACATCCACCTTCATCCTCACTCTGACTCCTCTTCCTCACTCTGATGTCTCAGTATTATAGCTTAAAGTCCGTTAAACAGGTTCCTCCCCGACACCGAGCTAAGGTTCGTCAGTCTGACACCATGCGTCCATTATCGGACAGACGGCTAACAGGTGGGGTTAACATAGACAGGGCTAACAGAAAGCAGAATTCAACAGGTTAGCTTAGCTTCAGTTAGCAGTGACATGTAGCTTCAATGATTCACTCTGACATGTTTGATCGTTTATAGTGACGGTGGGATAATAAATCATTGAATAGGTTTAAATAAAGTGAGTTTATCTCCTCGGAGCAGTTTATAATGTTATATATTAAAGATCGTTATAAGTTAGTACGATTCATATCCATTCATGAGATTAAATATCATCACGTGACTCAAACAAACCCTTCACCCCTATTCTCAGAGCTTTGATGATCATTTTAGACTTTAATAACGATAAACTGAAACAAACTGAAACACGGAAACAGGCAGCTCCACCGCAGCGCCTCTGTCCGATAATGGAAGCTGTGACATTAGCACGCCAGCTAATAGGAGATACCTCAGAGGTTTAGTTCAAGATGAGGCCTGGACCTGGTCTCTGCAGGACTGAGCAGAACCAGGATTTAATCTGACAGGTGGGGCAGGTCTGAACATCACACCTGGATCACTTTAACCCCCGGAAACACAGCAGGAGGGACACGGAGGGAGGCAGTGACCTTGTGGCTCTGAGATGAAAATATTCAGGTGTAGTGTAGTGTTAGCTCTCTCTCTCTCTCTCTCTCTCTCTCTCTCTCTCTCTCTCTGTGTGTGTGTTTGTTAAAGGTTTGAGTCCTTTGAACGGGTCTCGCCTGGACGACACCGGAGCGCAGAGAGCGGCTCACTGTCTGACATGTATCCGCTCATGGTGCACCTCTGTCGGCTCAGTCTTCCTCCCTCCTCCCGCTCCGCTCAGCCCGTCACGTCCATACTCACTCATTTACGCACACACACACACACTGCTTCTCTCTCATGTTGTGTCTTGTGTGTGTGTGTGTCCTCCAACCTGAACTTGCTGAATCTGTCCTCGTCGGATTTGAACATGTCCCTCATGTTGAGGCTGCCCGCGTTGTCCCTGTACCACTGCTCCAGCTTCTTGAAGTTCGGGTCGTTATTCAGCGCCATGGTGGAGGAGGATGCGGAGCGGTGCTGGTTCTGGTCCCTGGTGTTTCCTCTGAGGGGTCTGGTCCGATCTGGTCCCTGCTCGGAGCTCTGGAGGATGAGGAGGCCGGATGGTGCTGCGCCGCAGCTGACAGGGGGAGGCAGAGGTGGTCACACCCAGCTCAACCAATCCGAGTTGACCCCGCCCCTCCGGATTTACCCCGCCCATACAGCGTTCGCTCACGTACTAACAGTAGACGTGTATGGAGGCCGATCAATGCCTATAATACAAACCCCAGGCAGAGTTACATAAACGGATATGATACTCATGAAGCTGTGTGTATGGAGGCCGACTAGTGCCAAAAATACAGACTCTTAGGATTTAATTTAACCTGTAAAAACTCCTTTACACAAAATATACAATAATACAAAAACACTTACAGCAGCTGCAGCTGTGTATGGTGGTAAAACAGTGCCAGTAATTAAAGAGGAGATTAGCAGACTACAGATAACCTGTTCAAAAAGCGAGGCCCACTGATTGAAACAGGCATATTTATATATATGTTGACAAAAATGATTTCATTTGCACTTTCCTGAAATTATTTTCTTTAATGTTTCACGTTTCTCTGTCGCTTTTCAAACACAAACTAAATTTGTTTCCAAACAAATTCTGAGGGGAAAAAAAAATAAAGTGAAACTGCTGAAAGTTTTTGACTTTAAAAGGACCAGAAATACTGAAAATAAAAGACTTCATGGCTCAAATATACCTATAAAATAATATAAATGTAAAATTTAAAATGATTTTTCTTCCATAGATTACATTTAAAATCAAAAATATTACAGAAAAAACAACATGGACCTCACTTTTTTTGAACAATAGATCTAGGAATGTTTTCATTGTCGCCCACTGTTTCTGAAGAGGTGTTATTAAGCTAAACGCTGGCAGTAATCATGTAAAAATATATAGAGAACTTTAGTGTCAATAACACAGAGTGAATGTTTTCTTGATACATTAAAGTTATCCTTCCTGATGGAGTGGTGAAGTCTGTCTGTAAAGGCTGATTATTGTTCGTATCACGCCTGGGGGAGTTATGTAATATCAAAATAATGTCTATGATGACTGGACAACTATATGAGGGGCAAATAGTGCCACAAACAGCCTGCTGTTGACTAACAACAGGAACATTAGTGACACAAGGAAGTCTCAAACATAAGAACTTGAGTTTATTTGACATTCTGGTTTTAAAGTATGGAGGCAGATTAGTGCCAGTGCTCTCGTTAAGACAAAGGTTACCCTCTTTAAAAAGCTCCACTGGGTGATTTTATCTGTTGGTTTCAGACTTTCAGACTCACTTTGTCGTCCAGCAGGTTGTTTCAGTTAAATTCAGATTTACTTCCTCAAAGCTGTACAGGTTCTGTTGCTTCACTTCAACAGACGAAGAAATCAGACGGAGGCAGAGAAGCTAATGAACAACAGTTTTATTATTTGCTCTTGATAAAAACCCCAGTCCACCGAGGTCCACTGAGGAGGACTTCATGCTGGACTCAAAGACAAACATGTGGCTGTGACTCCAGACGGGTTTTCAAAGGAAGCCAGAAGCAAAAAGCAAAACCTCCTTTAACATTTCTCCACCGACTCTTTGACTTATTGCATCAACAACCTTCAGCAACGCAACCTGTTCCCGCCCACTGTGAGGCAAACCAGCGTGTAGTGCTGTGTGCAACAACAGAGTCCTGACAGAGTCCTGACAGGAGGGGCTAAAGGGTTCAACCATCCAGGCACATGAAGCACTCTCCACGCCGCGCTCTGAGGATTCTCCCACAAACACTCAGAGCTCTCAGCGTCACTCAGAGGAGCTTTAAATGTGCATCTAACACTCACAGAGACAGGAAGTGAGTCTGCAGGTGAGGCCAGGCCAGCACCTGTTCATGGTGACCTGACAGGGAACACATGTACAGGTAGAAAACACCTGGAGCCACAAAAAGCCATCTCACTGATCATCACCCATTTCATCCTGACGGAGCTCAGGAGCTGCTGATCCCCCGTCTGATTCAACACGGCGTCAGTGAGACGCACAGGAGGAAAAAAACACCTGACTGATCCAGGAAGGGACTGAGCGACCACTCCTGTACCCTCAGAGGAGAAATGCTGCTCTAATTAATGCAGTTTGGTGGATTTAAAGAGAACAATGCAGCAGCTGGTTTTACCTGAAACACCTGGATTGTTGAGTGAAAGGTCTGATCTGCAGGGATCCTCTCTGTAAACTGGACTTTACACTCCAGGATGAAGAAACATGTTGATCAGTGAGATTTTGTTACCTCAGTACGGAGCTTTGGCAGCCTTTGTTTACAGTCCTTATGCTAGGCTATGCTAAGCTAACCAGCGGCCAAATAAAGCTTAGTGTTTAGCATCTAGATGTGCGCGACACATCTGAACGTTTGCCTCACAGGAGGAGGGAGATTTAGGATTAAAGTGCTGATTATTTCCTGTCAGTTCACCCTCTGATGTGTTTTTAAGTTGAAGTCACCCGACCGGGTTTCCAAAGTGTTTCACTTCATCAGTTTAACTAAAACGTGTTTCTGACAAACAGCTGAGGAGTTGAGAACCACCGAAGAGCAAAACTGAATCGTTTCCCAAATGAAAACAAAAAAAACAAAAACAAACGAAGTGGACGAAACGCCTGGAGGAGAACAAACTCAGTTTGGACATGTTGAGGAAAAATGAAGTTTCAGAAACAGAAGAAGAAGAAAAACGGAGAGTTTAAATATTCAGTGAAAACAATCATCTTCAAACGCTTCAGACAGAAACCAACCGAAAGGCTTTTTAGCCTCTAATCTCGCAGTTGTTGTGCGACTCTTGTCGGATTATTTCAGTTTCTTTCTAAGTTTCTGGGGATGTTAAAGCGTTTTCCAGACTGACAGTTAGTTTGATCTGTGACACATTTTAAGAGCTCATCTATTACTTTTCTTTATCCTGACGGATCGCTCTCTCACTCGTTCAGTCCGTTTCTGACTCGAGGATCCGACGTGTCCAAAACGCTCCTGACACTGTCCCGTGTTTGAGACCTTGATGTTTGGCGCCTGAACGTAAAATAAACAGTGAGGACGTTTAATTCATGGTTTGACCCGAGCGCTTTAAAACAGTCGGACAGAAACATCTCTGATCTGATGTTTCTGGAGCTTTAGATTCTGTCTGAACAGACTTTCAACTCTGGCGTCTCTGAACACGTCTCAGAGGAAGCGCCGTGTTTCTCTCAACCATCAGGTTTACACTGCAAAAACTGAACTCTAAGTGTTTGTCCTATTTTTATTCTAAAAGTTTTTTTAGACCTAATACGAGCTACATTCACCAGACCGGTCCAGAAACATGTCTGATTTCAAGATCTTTAAGGACAAAATGAGCTCTAAAATGTTTTTAACAAGTTAAAAAAATCTGCCAGTGGGGTGAGAGAAAGTTACTGCTCAGGTTTAGAATAATGTCTTAAAACAAGAAACTTCCTCTGACTCCACTTTCTGCACTGGTCTGGTGAATGCAGCTCGTATTGGGTCTAAAAAGACATTTTTCACTATAAATAAAACAAGATTTTCTTAGATTTCAGTTTTTTGCAGTGTACTCAAACTGCTTTTTTAGTCGACTCATGTTTTAAAGGGAAAGAAAGTGCTGGAAAGTCTTTTTAAAACTCATCTCTGAAAGAAACTGATCACACGGTTCGATCCCATCGGAGAAACAAACGCTGCGCGAGCTGAAACCAATCTGAGGAAGAGGAAACGGATCATCCTCTCATCAAAGTGCAACTTCCTGTCCAACAGAAACGATCGGCGCCGATCCTTCCTCACCCTAAACGCAGCTCAGCTCTTATTTTGTAAATCTACGTGACATCACTTCCTGTGGCTGCAGTGCAGAAAGGGAGAGAGAGAGAGAGAGAGAGAGAGAGAGGGGCTGTGTGTCGACACACTGAGAAGATGAGGAAGAGGAAGAGGAAGGTGCAGCTGCTGCAGCTTTTCTACGAGTCAAATGAAGTGAAACATGAGACGAAGGTGTTTGTGTTTTTCTCTCTAAGAAGAGTTTTATGAATTCATCTTAAACGGGTTAAAGTGAACAGAAAACAAACGGCTGCTGTGTGTGTGTGTGTGTGTGTGTGTGTGTGTGTTGTCCAGCAGAGCAGCTCACTGGCTGAAAGATTGAACGTTTTTCTTTCGTTTCCTCCTGAGCCTCATTTCTTCACACCTTTCGGTCTGTTTGACTCGGTGACGCTCTGAGCGCGTGCAGAGGATCCTGCAGCAGGTAAAGAGACGGTAACTCGGTCCTCGATGGATCAGAGTGACTCCACTAAAAGCTGTTGGTCTACCTCTGCCCAGGTGTGTCGTGATAAAGTGTTGTGGTGCTGGTTTGTCCTCTCCTCCTTCCATCGTTAACAGGAGTCACTTTCAGCCTCGCTCTCTGACGGGAGTTTGATCGGGTTTTCTGTAACAGAGACGTGTCGTCCGGCTAATTAAACGTAACGTTTCAGGGTTCAGGTTCTCCCGTTGTTCCTGTGTCGATGTCTGAGCACCAACACCAGCCACACCAATCAGACTTTGGGGATGAAACGAGCGAGTGTAACACCTGCAGCGCGTGGCTTGAGTGCGCCCCTAGTGGACACACTTTGATCCATCAAGGATTAAGTCGCAGAGCGTTTACCTGCTGCAGGATGAAGACCCTCAGAGGGATTCTGTGCCCAGTTTTTATGAAACTATAAGATCTGAGAGGTGTTTAACTGGAGCTCATACTGACGTCTCATGAACTCTCTTCTCTGTTGAGTTTAGAGCTGACAGGTAGCTGCTGCTGCCCCCTGCTGGACGACACAGAAACAAACACCTGTTCTCTGTTTCCTGTGCAGAGGTTTGGGTCCTCCAGCTCCACCAGACTGAAGCTTTGAGTCGAGCGTTTTCGTTTGATTTGATTCTTAAAGTCTTTCGTGTGAACCTGCAGCAGCTCACAGGAGGACGACGCACAGAGAGGACAAACAGGAAGTGATCCAGCTGAGTCAACTATGAGTACACGTGTCGAAGTCGCTCCTACACTAAAGCTTAAAACGTTTCTAAAGATTGAACTGAAACAGGTGTGAGGTGAGGAATCACAGAGGGTGAAGGCTGAGGATGAGGAGAGGAGCCGGTAACAGGATGAAGGTGGATGTGAGAGTAGAAAATCCAGGTTAGAAAGGTGAGACGGAGACCAGGTGGACTGTTTCTGTGCTGACATTAGAGGATAAACTGATCCCACCCCCCCTGAATAAAGCTATGAGTGAGTGAGTCTAACAAAATAAGATGATACAGGTTCAGGAGAGCCTCCTCTGAAACATTTACACATTATTATTATTAATATAATCATTATTATTCAGCCAGCGGGAGCTGGCTCTGAAGAGACGTGGACTCCCCGTGTTTCTCTGATAAACTGCGTCCTTCTCTCGGTAATTTTCCGCCGCTGTGTTTGAGCTTCTACCCCAGTGCTGGTGACAAATATACAACTAGAAGACAATCTTCATTATTTTAGTCAAACTATCTGTTTCCCACCGACGCCTGAAGACGAAGAAGATCCACCTGTGAGCAGAGCCTCCGTCCTCTCAGACTACGCCGACACTTTGTTGTCCTTCTGAAAGAAACGGAGACACAAACACGCGTCAGCACCGTCACATCCTTTAAACACACGACGGCTCAGAGCTGAGCCCAGTTTCCACCAGGCGGTCCGGTCCGGATCGGTACAGTACAGTAAGATACGATTTTTAGTCTTCGTGGATGGAACTCGGGGTGAGTTTTTTGATTGTTTTGATCGGCGATGGAGGATTGGATTACTTTGGTTTTTTTCTTCTATCTGGGACTGAGGATTATTGGACATGAGATCAACAGAGCGCGCTCAGACTGAAACCAACTTTAAAGGATGAAAAAGACTGTTGGACGTTATGGGTGAAAGCCTGTTCTTTCCACCAATCAGCAGGCTGCAGTTTTTCTAGCTCCACCTTTTGGGGTCGGATCGGTTTGTCTGTCATAGGGATGAGCGAGTTCACCATTATCTGTATCTGTATCTGTATCTGTTTGCCCATCCATATTATCCGTATCCGTACTCGTATGGGCGGGGCCTAAACCGGAAGTGGTTGTGTTTTGCCCGGAAATGGGCGGGGCTTAAACCCGAACTTTATTTTAAGTCTGAAACTGGCTTTTTTTTTTCTTTTAAAGGCTTTTGTGTGATCAGCTATGTATTATGTACAACTGGTAAAATGTGTATGTAGTGGTGTGAAAGACTGTCTCTTTATTTATGATCTGTGTAAATTTAATAGGTGATTTGTGCAAACATTCAGTGGCAAAAAACTAAAAAATATGTCTTGTTTTTCACTTTATTTTTCTGTTTCTTTCTCACCAGCCAAACTAAAATCACGCAGCCAGTTAAAAAAAAAAAAAAAAAACGCGACACCAGGAGTTTACAGCTTTAAGCCTTCAAATGCGTTGCGTGTACGTTGCAAAACAGTTAATCAAGTAACTTTAAATATAAAAAAAAGAACTAAAGAGATGCGAGACAACGAAAACCTTAAAAAAACGGTCCTGAATTGAAGCAAGAGGCACTGACCAGCGCGACACGAGCCGTTTTCAGCCCCGTCTTGTCACATGCATCGCGTATGACAGGAAATAAGTTGAAGAAGTAACTTTAAATACCAAACAAACCTCAACAGAGACGAGCAGAAGAAAACTGAGTGAGTAGTACAGAGATTAGAGCAACGTAAACTACAGTCAACTCAAGCAAGCAAGAGAAGCAGTCGCTGTCACTCGCTGCCTGTCTGTGTGTGTGTGAAAGAGGAGAGCAGGCACCTCCTCGCTGCAGCATGTGGGTGCAGGGAGGGGGGTGTGCTGTGTGTGACTGGCCAATCACAGAGCATGAAGAGTGAAGACAGTAGTTGTTGCTACCTAATGAGGATTCTTTTAGTACAGATACGAATAATCCTAAAAAAAACTTGTGTTGTATTCGTATTCGGCAAAAATGCATTATCCGTAACGAGGACTCGTTTGAAACGAATATCCGGCTCATCCCTAGTCTGTCACCCCAACAGGAGGGGACCAGAAAGTGGGACGGTACGGGTCGGTTATTTGGGAACTGTACCGAGACGAACTGAACTGAACCGTTTGGTGGAAACGGGGTTTTAGCAGCTGATCCAGGATTGAAACTCTCTCTAACACTTGAATCTGTCTGTGTTTAAATCCTGAGTCTCTTTTCTTCTTTGCAGTAAAAGTTTCTCTCTTTCAGTTTGAGTATTAAATCCGTCATCAGTTCAACCCCGTAGATAAACTCTCACCCTGTACGCTGATAGGTCGGCGAACTCTCGGCCCGCCTGGTTTCCTCTGTATCCTCCCCTGAAGCCGCCGCCCCCCTGTGGCGGCCCGAAGGATCCCCGGCTGGCCGACCGACCCCGACCTCCACGGAAGCCCATCCCACCGCGTCCGCGGTAACCTCCGCGGCCCCGGCCCTGACGGAGAGGGATGCCGAAGGTCTCGGCGTTCATCCTCCTCTCCTCGGCCCAGGTCTGCCTCCGCTCCCTGCAGGACGAGAACCAGATCATCAAACCCTGAGGTGACGGATCCACGGGGGGAGAGACTGAGTCATGTGATCGGGTTCACGCTTACCGAGGGAACCCGGAGCTCCCGGACTTCTCGTTCGCTTTCCTGCAGAGGAAACAGAAACAGATTTTATTTATCCTTCAGTGAGGAGGTCGTCAAGTTTTCAAACACAGATCAACGACGGAGACGAGGACCGCTGAGACTCAAACAGGACCTCACGGGCCCGTAGCAGCTCCTGGACTCTCACCTGGTGTCGTCACACGAGATGTTGTCGAAGAAGGACTTGGACTTGTCGTAGTAGCAGTTGGGTCCGAGCGGGTCGCCCTCCTCCTCAGCGTTCCCCTCGCTGTTCTGAGTCTCCACGCCTGAGTCTCCTTTATCCTCCCCGTTCACCGCCTTCTCCGACTTCTCTGTCTTCTCGTCTGAGAGGTGAGAACACGACACGACAAAGGAGGAGGAGGAGGGTCATACAGGTGAAAGCGCTTCACAAAAAAACGACAGATCAGGCTCAGCTGGTTAGTCAGTTTTACAAACTGCTGC
Organism: Labroides dimidiatus; assembly: GCA_030710495.1. Lineage (NCBI taxonomy): Eukaryota > Metazoa > Chordata > Actinopteri > Labriformes > Labridae > Labroides > Labroides dimidiatus. The sequence goes on from CM061147.1 coordinate 33,601,170, forward strand.
TGATCTCTGAGTCTCGGTACCTTTGAGCTTGAGCTTGCTCTGAAACTCTCGGTCGATCTCCTCCTTGTTGAACTGAGCGTTGGCGCTCTCGAAGTCAAAGTCCTTCTCAAACTTCATGGGCCCGTCTCGGCGCACGTTGAAGCGTCCTCTGCCGCGGTGTCCGCCCCCTCGTCCACGCCGGTTCGCCGGAGCTCCGGGAGCCACTGGAGGACAGAATCAAAGACATGAGGTGTTACTGAGACGGTTTAAAGAGACAGAAGGCTGTTCACACAAACACATGAAACTCATGAGGGAGGAACACAGCACACGTCCACGATGGCAGAAGAGTCTCAGAGGTCACGATGGGTTAGCAAAGAGCCGTAAACAAGGTCACACGTTAGCTGCAGAAATCAAACATGGAGGAGATGCGGTAACTCGTCATGGCTCCACGGCATTGACATGAGCAGCATGTCAATCTGACACACGCTAAAGAGGATGAGTGATGAGCTCCTCGGCATGCAGATCTGATGATCGGTTTAACCTGAGGGACGTTTACCGGGCTCCCTGCCGTCCCCTCGCGCCTGATCGCACTCCGGTTTGGAGACTTTGGGGGCGTCTGTGCCTGGAATAGCAGAGTCTTTTAGTCTCCAAAAGCACATCCACAGACATGAGAAACAGCCCTGCTGCTGCTGCTGCTGCTGCTAGGCTCCTACCTTCACCCTGATGGCTTACAGAGAGGGGCCTCTGGGACCAAACGTTAACAGATCACACACAGAGGGGTCAGGCTCTGCTGCAGGACGGTGGAGGTCTGTCTGAGCCTCACTCACAGCGGAGCAGAAAGATTTAAACCTCATCTCTAACACCCTGAGAGCTCCAGGAGGAGACCCCAACAGAGCTCCACACACAGCAGCACAGACCACCTGCCCGCCGCTCTCTGAGCTCTCACCTGCGTGGCTAAAGACCGGGTGGGGGAGCCCTGCAGCTGAAGCCCTATCTACAGCACTGAGGTGAGAGGACGAGATGGTTCGAGGTGCAGACCAGCCCTGGCTGCTGCGGCCCCCCCTCACAGTCTCACCCCTCCTCGTATCCACGCCCTCCTGGACCTTCGGCCCGCCCTGACTGGCTGCGGAGGAGGGGGCCGTGCGACCGTGAGCGGGGCTCCTACGTCCCAGGCCGGGGGCTGGAGCTGTGGTGGCGGCGGTCGGGGCTGAGGGGGCGGTTTGGATCACCTGGTCCAAGGTGGGGCTCTTCCTCAGGGGGTCCAGGCTGGGGCTGCTGCGGCCTGAGGGGAGGGGAGAGGAGAGGTGAGGAGGAGAGAGGATAGGGGGGGGGGGGGAGGAGAGAGGAGAGGAGGAGAGGAGGAGAGGAGGAGAGGAGAGGAGAGGAGAGGAGAGAGGAGAGGAGAGGAGGAGAGAGGAGGAAAGGAGAGAGAGAGAGAGAGAGAGAGAGAGAGAGAGAGAGAGAGAGAGAAGAGGATAGGAGAGAGGATAGGAGGGGAGAGGAGAGGAGAGGAGAGGAGAGGAGAGGAGGAGAGTAGTGGAGAGAGGAGAGGAGAGGAGAGGAGAGGAGAGGAGAGGAGAGGAGAGGAGAGGAGAGAAGAGGAGAGAAGAGGAGAGAAGAGGAGAGAGAGAGAGAGAGAGAGAGAGAGAGAGAGAGAAAGAGGATAGGAGAGAGGATAGGAGGGGAGAGGAGAGGAGAGGAGAGGAGAGGAGAGGAGAGGAGAGGAGGAGAGTAGTGGAGAGAGGAGAGGAGAGGAGAGGAGAGGAGAGGAGAGGAGAGGAGAGGAGAGAAGAGATGAGAGGGGAGAGGAGAGGAGAGGAGAGGAGAGGAGAGGAGAGGAGAGGAGTAGTGGAGAGAGGAGAGGAGAGGAGAGGAGAGGAGAGGAGAGGAGAGGAGAGGAGAGGAGAGGAGAGAAGAGATGAGAGGGGAGAGGAGAGGAGAGGAGAGGAGAGGAGAGGAGGAGAGATGAGAGGAGGAGAGGAGGAGGAGAGGAGGAGGAGAGGAGAGGAGAGGACAGGAGAGGAGAGGAGAGGAGAGGAGAGGAGTGGAGAGGAGAGGAGGAGAGGAGAGGAGAGAGGAGGAGAGAGGAGGGGAGGGGAGAGGAGAGGAGGAGAGGAGAGGAGAGAGGAGAGAGGATAGGAGGGGAGAGGAGGAGGAGAGGAGAGAGGAGGGGAGGGGAGAGGAGGAGAGGAGGATAGGAGAGGAGGAGAGAAGAAGAGAGAAGAGGAGAGGAGAGGAGAGGAGAGGAGAGAAGAGATGAGAGGGGAGAGGAGAGGAGAGGAGAGGAGAGAGGAGGAGAGGAGAGGAGAGGAGGAGAGATGAGAGGAGGAGAGATGAGAGGAGGAGAGATGAGAGGAGGAGAGGAGGAGGAGAGGAGAGGAGAGGACAGGAGAGGAGAGGAGAGGAGAGGAGAGGAGAGGAGTGGAGAGGAGAGGAGGAGAGGAGAGGAGAGAGGAGGAGAGAGGAGGGGAGGGGAGAGGAGAGGAGGAGAGGAGAGGAGAGAGGAGGAGAGAGGATAGGAGGGGAGAGGAGGAGGAGAGGAGAGAGGAGGGGAGGGGAGAGGAGGAGAGGAGGATAGGAGAGGAGGAGAGAAGAAGAGAGAAGAGGAGAGGAGAGGAGAGGAGAGGAGAGGAGAGAGAGAGAGAGAGAGAAAGAGAGAGAGAGAGACAGGTCAGCATCATGACACCTGAGCTGGAATCATCTGACTGTTAGTGAGGGTGGATCAGATCACCAGGAGCACCACAGAGAGTGAGACAGGCTTTAAAACGACAGACAGGCCACAGGGAGAAAGGGTTTAAAGAGATAGACAGGCTGAAGAGAGACAGACAGGCTTTAAAGAGACAGACAGGCTTTGAAGAGACAGACAGGCTGCAGAGAGACAGACAGGCTGTAGAGAGACAGACTGACAGACTGCAGAGAGACAGACAGGCTGTAGAGAGACAGACAGACTGCAGAGAGACAGACAGAGACAGACTGCAGAGAGACAGACAGAGACAGACTGCAGAGAGACAGACAGACTGCAGAGAGACAGACAGGCTGCAGAGTGAGACGGGGGTACCAGGATCATGTCTGAAAATCAACACAACAAATGAGTGCATCACAGAGCTCAGCACAGACAGTTAGAGACGGATCAAACATCAAACATGTCTGTGCTGATTCTCAGGTAGTGTTTCATCAGGTCAGTCTCTCATTAGTTTCCACCCAGGTGTGAAAGAAAGAGTCAGGTGTGCTTTGTCCCCCTGGTCTTTACCTTCACACTCAAACGTACCCAGAGAGCGAGAGTCAGAGAGAGAAGCCGAGCCGACAGCGGCGCTCTGAGACCGGCTCGAGCTCGAGTCGCTCACAAAGGAGGAACCTGATCGTCCTGTGGGGGGACAGGCCGAGGACCAATGAGCCAACAGAGTTCACTGATGTAACACAGACTGATGGACAGACTGATGGACAGACTGAGCAGCTCCACACTGCTGACCAACAATTAGAGCTGGGCTGTTTAAAGAGTAAATGAGCTCAGGTGAGCTGAGTTTCTAAAGCCTGTTAGTGAAGTTTGAGGGGCTGTGATCCCTGAGGCGTGACACACTTTACACGTTTTAAAACAGGCGATGATAACCATCATCTCCAACCATAACCATAACCCGACTCTTCTCTCTCTACGGTCAAGAGAAGCAGGAGAAACATCAGCTTCAGATTTGTTGGCACCTTCAGAGGATCTTTAAATTCTTATCGCTCAGTTTGTTTTAACTGATAAATCAGAGCATCTGAAGTAAGAACTCTGTGTGTTTATTTGACGTGTAGAGGAGGGAGAGTGAGGCCTGGACCGTCTGAAGTCACTCAGGGCCATGACTCATCCTCCTCAGTTCCTCTGGCATGGCTTACGTGGTACAGGAGCCACAGAGAGACCCTGAACCCTTGGATCCATGCCCCCCTGACTCCCTCAGAGAGGTTTTTTTATAGTCAGACTGAGATTAATAACCTGACCCACAGGCTGCCTGCTTACCAACACCAACTGGTCCAAACTGGGGGGACACCAGGGGGCTGGCGGTGAACTGGTTATAGGCAGGAACTGGAGCCCGGTTGAAGAGGCCGTAGGATCCAGCAGACTGGAACGGAGTCGGAGCGGCAGCAGCAGAGGATGAGCTGGTGCTCATGGACGACTGAGGAGGAGGAGGAGGAGGATGAAGAGGTTTAACATGACGGAAAAAAAACACAAACACATTCTGACACGTCACACCTGGCTCCACGGGCTCACCTGGACTATAGCCGGGTCCTGAGGCAGAGAGCATGTTGGTTTGGGAGGCTCACACACAGTCAGGTCCTTGATGTCGCTGCCTCTGAAGATGATGTACTCAAAGGTGTCGTCTCGAGGGGGGATGGGTCGGTCGGTGGGCCGGTCCTCTGTGCCAAAGGAGCGCACTGAAGAGAGGAGACGGGATCAGATCAACATCGACGATAAAACGTCTTTTTGTTAGAGCCTTCAACACGTCAGCGTCAGTGAGCCCAGCTGGCTGTTACAGGTAAACACACACTCATCAAACTACACCTGCTGCCGAGACGCAGGAGGACAACGAACAGACTGAACACACAACCTCTGTCTGCATGATGGAAACCCCCCGCTTTAAAATAAAAACAACAACCGTAAACAACAGCACAATGGAATATCTTCAAAATCATTTTCTTATCTACAGTCAGAGACTTCTAAAGAATCCGTTTACATTCCAGCTGAACCATTTGGCAAAACTGTGCAAGTACGATTAACTTGAACAAGATAGAAATTTGCAATATAATGAATAAAATGAGTCTACATGCTTTGTTGTGAAGGAAATGCAGATATTTTTTTGTTATTAAAGGTGAAATATGTACTTTTCAATATAAAACAAAAATAGATATATTTTAAATTCCAAAATATACCTAAAGAAAGCTTAAACAGCGCTATTTTTGATGCACTACAGTACTGCTCCGTTAAATTCTAGTTTTATAAAAAAAAAGAAACACTTTCTTTTAGTCTTGTTTTGGTTGTTTTCTTCTTTAAGCCTGTTGATTCTTTATTTGTAATACATAAAAATGATCAAAAATAAAAGCTGTTTATTGGAGCAGGGGCTCACATAATTCATGCCCCACTTGTTGAATGTATTCAAATGAATTAAGGGTCATTTAAAATTTGTTCAAACTTGATTTTTTGGAAAAGTGACCGTCCTATTACAGAACTGCATGTTCTCAAATCATGACTGGGAAACAAACAGTTTTAATGAATAGAAGATGTCACACACACACACACACACATCATGTCAGCCTTTATACTCGCTAATTACAGTAAATACAAACTCTCAGAGAGCACAGCTGCAGCAGCTGACAGGTGCACATCTCCATGTTTTTTTTAACGGGGTGTCCCAGACAGGAAACTGGGAGCCGGAGTGAGATGAAGACTCCTCTTTAACTCCACTGATCAGGGATGTTTGAGTGTGACAGCATCTGCAGATTTCTGGATTGATTTCTGATATTAATTCACTTTTTTATATTATCACAAAAAGATGCATCTGGCCCGTCTTAATCCCACACACAGTAGACAGTTTGAAGTACGTGCTGTCTAAATGCATTTGTTGCCGTTTTTATGTTTATGGGAAGCAAAAAGGAGTAATTTGGAAAAACTGTTTTAATAGCTTAGTGTGACATAAGCCCCGCCTCTAACAGGGTAAACAGCCTATCACGTGTTAGTATTTAGGATGACAGTTAAATGAACCTGACAGATTTTAAGGAGGGTTCCTGTCACCCCAGGCCACCCTGTGTGAGGCGCCTCTGCTGACTCATGACCTAAACCCTCACACACAGCTAACAAATTTAAAAGCTTACTGATCCCAAACTTGAAGTTCACCTTTTATCCTCTGTTCTCCGTCTTCAGCATCAGATTAACGCTCGGTCTCTGTGAGTTAACTAGCAGAGTGTTTCCTGTCTGTGTGTTTGGTGGAGCTGACACCAATAACAGCCCCAGACTGCTCACAGTTAGCCTCCTGCTAATGTTGTTAATAAGAGAAACTAGCTCTCAGAGAACAGTCAGACATTCTCCTGACATTAGACCAGGTTTTAGTTATTATTTAGAGTGTTTACACAAAGCTTCCCTCCGCAGAGCCCCGACAAGAACAGAAACTGTCTGAATTATCAGCCTGTGTTACCTTTAGCCAGAGCCACGGTGGAGTTCTCGGTGTCGATGGTGTACAGGATCCCTTCGTAGCGGATCTCGGCCTTCGATATCAGGCTGATTTTACTGCCCAGGTAGGGCGTCCCGCCGCTCATGATGCCTCCTGGGTCTCTCAGTACGAACAGGGAGCAGAAAGTACGGTCCCTCCGAACCGCGAGTCTTACTGGACCGAATCTGGACCGGATTTATCTGGTTTCAGGTTTTCCTCCAGGTCTCTGCTCACCGCTACAACATGGCTGCCTCCTCCTCCATCCAGGGGCTGTGAGCGCGGGGCTAACGGGAAGTCATGATATCGCGTGATTACACTCAGCCATGACATCTAGATCTGTGAGTGTTAGAAGAGCAGACACAACCAAGTCTGTGCTTTAAACAGAATAGTTTTAAATAAATATTTCCACCTTTCCTGTATCAAATATGTATTTATTTAATGAGAAATTAAATGATGGTACGTCGTTTTTATTCTACACTATCTATCTATCTATCTATCTATCTATCTATCTATCTATCTATCTATCTATCTATCTATCTATCTATCTATCTATCTTTACAATGTCTTTTTAATGTCTTTTTAAATTAGAGAGAATTTCTCCTAATTTAATTTTGTTTTTATTTTGATATTGTTTTATTCTATTCTGTTTAACGATGCTGTTGCTGTTGTTGCTGTTACTCGACTGCCTTTCATTGTTGCACAATATTCTATTCTATCGGTTTTAACTGGGTAGAAATAAAGCCTTAGGGCCAGATATTAGTATTGATAGAGATATGGGAGCTTCAGTCTTGTTTTGATTTTTTTTTTATGGGTAGAATGTTAAAGAGAACTGTCAGACGCAGAGTGCACAGGCTCTCATTTAATGAGTTAATTTACCCTGTTTTAAAACTTGTCAGATTGAACTGAAGAACAGTAACACTGCCCAAAGAACAGCTTTAATAAAACAGGATCATTTCCCTGGCTGTGGTTTGTAAGGCTCTGTAGCTGGTGGGAAAAGTCCGTAGAAATTTGAACCTTGGCCGCAGCACTGGCTGACAGTAAACTCTATGTGTTCTAGGTCTGTGCTTGAAAACAACACGGATCCTGCGCGCATGCGTACATTCTAAAATACGATTTGCACAACGGTCCAGGATCAAAGATGGCGGGAGCCCGCGACCCGCTGGAGGACATGCTCTGCTCCGAGGTGGACGAGAAGGCTGTGAGCGACTTAGTGGGCTCTCTGGAGTCTCAGCTGGGCGATCCTAAAGCTCCCGGGGCCTCATATTCCGACGGGAAACGGGACTCAGCTCCTCAGCCGGTCACTCAGTTCTCAGGGAAAGTGCGCGATCCAGTGGGGTCTGTGGAGCCGCCGCAACAAGGGCATCCAAAACCGGGGTTAAACCAGGACCCGGGCGCTAATGAGCCCCTCTCCAGTAAAACCCTCTCCTCCTCTACCTCCTCTGGGCCCGCCGGGGCCGTGATCCCCTCCGGAGCTGCTCCACAAACAGTTGGAGCTTCTCCCACCATCTCCCCCGCACCGGGACCCGGAACTTTGAGCACTCAGTCCGGGGCTGCTAGCTTCCCCCGGGCTGCGGTCCTGGGTCCGAGCGCGGCTTCCAGCTCCAGCAGTGGGCCCACAGGGGATCCGATCCGGACCGCTTCTCCCGGATCTCAAAGTTTGAACGGCAGCGCCGGAGCTGTGAAGTTGGTGAACTCACCACTAGCCCCCCCAGCGGCCGGGACCGGGTCTGTTATAAGTACTGTCAGTCCTGGAGGGTCCACCATCATCGCCTCCATGGCCTCTCAGCCCGGTTTTTCCGGACCCCAGACCTCAGCATCTGGAGCATTACAGAGACACCCCAGCCCGGTGGCCCAGAACGGAGTGGACCCCAAAGGAGCCCAGCTAGTTGTCCGGGGGTCCCCCTCCCCCTCAGCCTCGTCCTCTCAGGTCCTGAACCACAGCACCCCTCTGATGCACACCAAGATGCTGCTGCCCAGCCAGCCGGTCTCTGGGAGCTCCGTGATCCTGACCAGTACCCCCCCTCCAGCTGTAGTCCAGTCCCCCATCAGCCAGACTCAGACTGGAACCAGTACGACTGCTGGCGGGGTGAAGCCTGCTGTGAACGGGGTAGGTCAGCCCACGGTGGCCCTGGTGAGACCACCTGGAGCTCCTGTGGTGGCAACATCCATCCAGCAGCAGAGACCCGGGCTGGTCGCCGCGCCCAGAGCAGCTGCCCCTCAGCCCCCGCTGGCGGTCCGGCCTCAGCAGCAGACCACCATCCAGCTTCCCCCCGGGTTCACAATGCCCCCAGGTGAGTCCCCCACCTGTGCTCCCCTCTGAGGGGAAGCTGTGACATCACTTCCTGTTGCTTTGAAGGTTCCTCCAGAGTCCAGAGAGACTCTCAGGACCTGGACCATTAGTCTGCCTCAGTGTGTGTCTGTGTTTTACTGGTCCAGCCATGAGAGGAGGAACTTCCAAAGGGACAGGAAGTGATGTCAGAGCTCTTTCCTCTGAATATGATGCTCACTCACTTTAATGTGACGCTCGCGACACCAAACGAGAGGGGGAGTTCTCTGAATCAGTGGAGGTGATAAAGTTGGATGAAAGTTTCTGAACCTGCAGAATATTCTGATCTGATCTCAGAGCAGGAGGACGACTCACTCAGTCCAACAGTTTAAGTTCAAGTGTTTAGAACATCTTGTCGGGGTCCAGTGTGACGTCTTGAAGTTGTTTCTCTGATGAAAACACTCTGCTCAGCGTCACTTCTCTCCTTCAACACGACGTCTTCATCGTCTTTATCATGTTTACAGAGACGTAGAGAAACTCAGAGATTAACGATGAGAGGAAGCTGAATGAACACAGAGCATCTCTGAATCACAGCAGAAGAAACACCTGATGAAGGTGATCGCTCTCATCGTCTGTAGGTTCTTGGATGCGTCAGGAGGCTGATGAAGGGTTAAACCCAGCCGTCTGTTTCAGAGTCTTAAAAAGGCAGATTCCACTTTCTAAAGATTAATTTAGTCTTTTTTTTTTGCGGTGGATTAAATAATCTCAGAGATTAGTTTGTATTTTAGAAGCAGAGCTGAGTGGTCTCCTCGGAGGAGCTGAAGAATCGAACCCTCTCTGACCTCTGACCTCTCTGTCACTGACTCCTCCTCCTCCTCCAGGTATGGTTCTGGTCCGGACAGAGACGGGTCAGCTGGTCATGGTCCCCCAGCATGTCCTGGCTCAGGCTCAGGCCAAGACGCAGCAGGGCCAGACGGTCGCCAACATCACGCAGAGACCGACCACGCCCACCGCCGGGGCCACCATCCGGGTTTCCACGGCCTCCACGGTGAGTGTTACGAAACCACACCAGATCCTCCTGAGCTCTGTCAGGGGACCGGATCAGACTCGATGCTTCACTGTGAGCAGATCGGATTGAGCAGGACAGGAAGTCAGACTCTGAAACCACCTAAAACACTCAGTGACTTTCAAAATAAAACAAAGTCTGACCAAACCTGATGGTTTTTCTCCCTCCCTGTCGTCTGCAGGCTCCTCAAACCGTCCGCCTGGCCACCCCCGCTCAGACCAGAATGGTCCAGTCTCCCTCCACGACCACAGTACAGGTGAGTGTTTCCTGTTTCAGACTCTACCTGAACACATGTGACATCATCCTTTAGGAGGCTGTTTCAGCCAATCAGAGCAGGTCTCATGTTTCTGTGTTTGGTGGCGGTTTCTCTCCTTGATGGTGTCTGACATTTCCCAGAAGGCCATCACGGTGGCCCCCGGTGGAGCGACGGTAACGGTGAACATGACCACCCCTCAGAAGGCCCAGACCGTGATCACAGCAGGGGGGACGCCTGTGGCCAAACCCGCCGGTGTCCCGACCACCCCGCTGGCCAGCACGCCGCCTGCCGCCACCACCACGCCCACCAACAGAGTCACGGTGGTGTCACAGGTCAGGTCACACTAGCAGTTGGTACAGCTTATCACGCCTTCACAACAGCTACACACAGACTCATCCTCAGGCTTTTATTTTGACATCTCAAACAGGAAATGCAAGAAAACGTAAAGAAGTGTAAGAACTTCCTCGCCACGCTCATCAAGCTGGCGTCCCACAACTCCCCGTCCCCAGAAACCTCCAAGAATGTGAAGGCCCTGGTTCAGGACCTGCTGGTGAGACCCTTCCTCCAACCATCCAGTCTCTGCTGGGATTATACTGGGATTATACTGGTTTACTCTGGCACTGTTCTGGGATTTTACTGGATTTATTCTGGTTTTATACAGGGATTATTCTGCTAGTTTCTGATCATTTTAAGTCTATTCTGGATTTATTCTGGATTTTCCCTGGGTTTATTCTGGTATTGGATTGGATTTAATCTGGTATAATGTTAGTTTATGATGTTGTTTTACTGGGATTATACCGGGATTATACAGGGTTTAACTGGTTTTATTCTTGGATTATTCTCTGTTTATTCTAAGATTATACTGGGAGAATACTGGTTTACTCTGGCACTGTTCTGGGATTTTACTGGATTTATTCTGGTTTTATACGGGGATTATTCTGGTAATTTCTGATAATTATAGGATTCTGATCATTTTAGGTCTATTGTGGATTTATTCTGGATTTTCCCTGAGTTTATTCTGGTATTGGATTGGATTTAATCTGGTATAATGTTAGATTTATGATGTTGTTTTACTGGGATTATACTGGGTTAAACTGGTTTTATTCTTGGATTATTCTAAATTTATTTTAAGATTATGTTGGGAGTATTCTGGGTTTATACTAGGATTATTTTAGATCCACTCCTGATAAATTCTGGATTTATACTGGATTAACCCTGGGTTTATTTGGTATTATTGCTGGTATTATACAGGGATTATCCTGGGATTATTTTTGGTTCATACTGAGATTACTTCTGGAATTAGTCTGGGTTTTATTCTGGGATTATTTTGGATAATTCCGGGTACTTTTTCTATTTTATTCTGGATCTACTCTGGGTTCATTCCAGGAAAATTAGGGTCTAACTCTTTGAATTGAAAGATCACAGGTCTGACATGTATCTAACCTGGAGGGGGGGTCTTATATCTAACTGTTGACTGAAGTCTAACTGGTGTCTGTGTGTGTGTGTGTGTGTAGGATGCAAAGATTGAGCCTGAGGAGTTCACCACTCGGCTACAGGCTGAGCTCAAGTCCTCCCCACAGCCCTACCTCATCCCCTTCCTCAAGGTACCAACACCTCTACAACTACACTGACTGCACCTTTAAGACCCACAACTACACTGACTGCACCTTTAAGACCCACAACTACACTGACTGCACCTTTAAGACCCACAACTACACTGACTGCACCTTTAAGACCCAAAACTACACTGACTGCACCTTTAAGACCCACAACTACACTGACTGCACCTTTAAGACCCACAACTACACTGACTGCACCTTTAAGACCCACAGCTACACTGACTGCACCTTTAAGACCCACAACTACACTGACTGCACCTTTAAGACCCACAACTACACTGACTGCACCTTTAAGACCCACAACTACACTGACTGCACCTTTAAGACCCACAACTACACTGACTGCACCTTTAAGACCCACAACTACACTTACTGCACCTTTAAGACCCACAGCTACACTGACTGCACCTTTAAGACCCACAGCTACACTGACTGCACCTTTAAGACCCACAGCTACACTGACTGCACCTTTAAGACCCACAACTACACTGACTGCACCTTTAAGACACACAACGACACTGACTGCACCTTTAAGACCCACAGCTACACTGACTGCACCTTTAAGACCCACAGCTACACTGACTGCACCTTTAAGACCCACAGCTACACTGACTGCACCTTTAAGACCCACAACTACACTGACTGCACCTTTAAGACCCACAACTACACTGACTGCACCTTTAAGACCCACAGCTACACTGACTGCACCTTTAAGACCCACAACTACACTGACTGCACCTTTAAGACCCACAACTACACTGACTGCACCTTTAAGACCCACAGCTACACTGACTGCACCTTTAAGACCCACAACTACACTGACTGCACCTTTAAGACCCACAGCTACACTGACTGCACCTTTAAGACCCACAGCTACACTGACTGCACCTTTAAGACCCACAACTACACTGACTGCACCTTTAAGACCCACAGCTACACTGACTGCACCTTTAAGACCCACAACTACACTGACTGCACCTTTAAGAGAGACAGATGTTTATTGTCTTTAAACAGGAAATTTGTTGCCACTGTCTGTACAGAGGAATACACACACACACACACACACACACACACACACACACACACACACACACACACACACACATATATCACCTACCTCAGCTCTTACCTGTGTGTGTTCTTCCTCAGAAAAGTCTCCCTGCCCTCCGTCAGTCTCTGCTCAGCAGTCAGCAGTCTCTGGTGACCCCCAGCACCTCCACGCCTCCTGTCGCTGCGCCCGGCTCCGTCACCACCATCAGACCACACCTCCCCATCAGCCCCGCAGGCAGCACGGTCAGACTGAACCCACCTCTCTCCAACACTCTGGTACGAGTCCTTCCGCACGAAAAACCCTGAACCATTACAGTCCCTGCTGGTCTAAACCTGTACCCTGTCCCTGCTGGTCTAAACCTGTACCCTGTCCCTGCTGGTCTAAACCTGTACCCTGTCCCTGCTGGTCTAAACCTGTACCCTGCCCCTGCTGGTCTAAACCTGTACCCTGCCCCTGATGGTCTAAACCTGTACCCTGCCCCTGATGGTGCTGATGTTTGTGTCCCTGCAGGCTGTGAACAGAGCAGGAGTTCAGACCGTTCAGTCCCGCTCACCTGTCGTCTTCAGTCACACAGTCAGACCTCAAGGTGAGTCCTCTCCTCCCTCTGGACGTCCTCGCTCATGAATAATCTCTTCACCTCAGATATGACGCTCCAGATTAACCGTCACATGTTTGAATCTGCAGGAACTCTGGTCAGAGGTCCAACCACCATCATCGGAAAGTCACCCGTTCACCTGGCAGCTCAGGCCAATCAGAAGAAGCTGAGTGACCCTGGGGGCGGGACTTTCAGGTACAGTCTGAGTTTCAAACTAAACCAACCTGTGACCTGAAAAACAGACGTTGACTAAACTCAGAATGTCAGATGTTCGGTCTCTGAGTGACTTTATTTAAGATGTGTTTGAGACAAACGTGTTTCTGAACTAAAATCCTGTCATCAAACGTTCTGACGACGCAGAGCTGCTCAAAGCTGCACAATCAGCAGGAGTCTGAAACCTTCCAAGATAAAAAATCAGACAGCTGATGAAATGTAGGAGATGTAGAGGCTGAATTTATCCTGCAGGAGGATCAGAGAGGACGACACAGGACTGAGAGAGTTTATTGAGGATCAGATCCCTCAGACCTCTGAGAACCACCTGCTCACCCCTCAGGTGCAGTTTACAGGTCAGCCAGCAGAGGGCAGCGTCTGCATGTGACAGAGCTGATGATCCCTGCACTCTGTAAGGCTCAGGTAGAAATCAAACAGAGCTCAGGTAAACTGATGTTACCTCTGTGAAGTCCTCCTGTTGCAGAAATAAACTCCTGAACTCAAACTCTGACTCGTTTATCAAAAGGTCAATGACCTCTGAGAGAGCTGGACTGTTGAGCGGTCTGAGGTTTGCTCTGTACCAGGTTTACGGTCTCTGGGAGACTCGAACATTTCAAACTCTGCTGTTAAGATCTGCACTGAAATAATCAGAGTACAGTAGAAAGATCTGAGCCCCCAAAGGCCCTCAGGGTGGCGCTATCACACCCCTTCATGGAGGTCAAAGGGTTAACTCTGACACCTGAACATTTAATCAGACCCCTGAGTGTGTGGAGATGTTTGAGCCAGAATAACCGTGTCTGTACTTAAACAGAGATGACGACGACATCAACGACGTGGCGTCAATGGCCGGCGTCAATCTGAACGAGGAGAACGCTCGCATCCTGGCGACCAGCTCGGAGCTGGTGGGGACAAAGATCCGGTCCTGTAAAGACGAGTCCTTCCTGCCTACAGGCCTGCTGCACCGTCGCATCCTAGACACAGGTATGCTCACCTGTCAGGGACCAGTCACACCTGTCGATCAGCCAATCAGCTGCAATTTAAAAAAACTACAAATCCCAACAAAGCCCTAAAACTACAAATCCCAACCTGCCTCAGGACCAAACAGGTCACATGACTCAGATATCCAACCAAACAAGATGAAACGGATACAGTGAGACACAGGAAGTGATCTGTTCGTAAACAGGAAGTGACCCTCCACCATTCTCTCTCTCTCTCTTTCTCGTCTGTAGCTAAGAAGCTTGGGGTGAGCGAGGTTCCTCTGGAGGTCGTCAATCTGATCTCTCACGCCACCCAGTCCAGACTGCGCTCCCTGCTGGAGAAGGTTTCAGCCGTCGCTCAGCACCGGACAGACGGGGGCAAGGCAAGGACACACACACACACACACACACACACACACACACACACACTTATTTCAACCTAAAAACTGAAACCTACTCGTTCCCTTTCATGTCATAACTGCTTCCTCTCCTCCTCCTCCTCGTCAGGACGAAGAGCACCACGAGCAGACGACAGACGTGCGCTCTCAGCTGCGTTTCTTCGAGCAGTTGGAGCGGATGGAGAAACAGAGGAAAGACGAGCAGGAGAGAGAGATCCTGCTCAAAGCTGCCAAGGTAACGTCCCTCTGTCCATCATCATCTGTCCAAAGAGTGAACACACACCTGAGCTGTGTGATCAGGTGTGTGTGTGTGTGTGTGTGTGGTTCCTCCTCTAAGTCTGTATCTGTGTGTGTTTGACCTGCAGAGTCGAGCTCGACAGGAAGACCCAGAGCAGGCTCGTCTGAAGCAGAAGGCTAAAGAGGTACGTCCCCCTGTTATCCAGTTACCTGTCCTGTCATACCACCTGCAGTCCAGCAGGAGGCGCTCACACACCTGAAAGTAAAGAGTGAAGACTCTTCTGTGGCTCAGGCTTTGATCTCTGTCAGCTCTGTGAGGATCAGTCTGTCTGTGCAGGAACAGAAAACAACGATAACGATACGATGATCGAATGTTTACAGAGACAGAGGGATGAAAACCTCATTGTGACGGCTGAGCACCAACCAGATCATCTCTGAAACATCAGTTTACATTAAAGAGTTTCTGACAGTGAAGACAGCGCCCCCTGTCTGTGTAACTTCACCCCCCCCCCTCTTTGTGTTCACACATGAGCCTGGCTCAAACACACACACACACACACACTCACACTCTGTGCTGTGTGTTTGTTCTGACCTCCTGCTGGCTCGCCCTGAGTCTGCAGCAGACAGAGTCACGGCAGCCTCAGGGCAACCCAGAGGCTGCTCAGGTCAGGGGTCATTACCCATGAGCCTCTTCTCTGAAGCCTAAGGGGAGGAGAGGAGGTCTCAGTCTGCAGGGTTCAGCAGGTTCAGTGTGCTGGTGATGAAGTGTGATGTACGTTAGAACGATACAGAAACACTCAGGAGTCCTCTCTCTGCTGTGGTACGCCAGCACGTCAGCCATATTGGTAGGGGCAGGTCCACCCTGTGAGCTCAAACATGGAGATAAGAATGAAACAGAAAAATGTCCCTGTGATAATGATCTCCAACTCTTTCATGTCTCTGAAAGAGAGGGGTGTTCTGTCTCTCCTCCCGTCCTGACTCTGAGTCTGCAGGTGAGGCTCACATTAACACAGAGTCAGGTTCAGGTGAGTCAGACAGGTAGATGTTTCCTCAGGAGATCCTCTTTAAGACGATCAGTTTGTGACCGATAACAATGTTTTACTGAGAGGACTCTTGATCTTAGTGAGCATGCTCCACATCACTGTTACAGTCAAACAGGTGACCCTGTAATTCACCTGTCCTAGATCGGTCCTCAGATATTCACAGTTTACATTAAAGCATCGCTTGGTGTTTTTCTCCCTCAGATATTAAAGCTCCTCTTGGTGTTTTTCTCCCTCAGATATTAAAGCTCCTCTTGTTGTTTCCCTCCTCAGATATTAAAGCTCCTCTTGTTGTTTCCCTCCTCAGATATTAAAGCTCCTCTTGGTGTTTTTCTCCCTCAGATATTAAAGCTCCTCTTGTTGTTTCCCTCCTCAGATATTAAAGCTCCTCTTGGTGTTTTTCTCCCTCAGATATTAAAGCTCCTCTTGTTGTTTCCCTCCTCAGATATTAAAGCTCCTCTTGTTTCCCTCCTCAGATATTAAAGCTCCTCTTGTTTCCCTCCTCAGATATTAAAGCTCCTCTTGTTGTTTTTCTTCCTCAGATATTAAAGCTTCCCTTGGTGTTTTTCTTCCTCAGATATTAAAGCTCCTCTTGACTTTTTCCCTCCTCAGATATTAAAGCTCCTCTTGTTGTTTTTCCTCCTCAGATATTAAAGCTCCTCTTGTTTCCCTCTTCAGATATTAAAGCTCCTCTTGTTTCCCTCCTCAGACATTAAAGCTCCTCTTGGTGTTTTTCCTCCTCAGATATTAAAGCTCCTCTTGGTGTTTTTCCTCCTCAGATATTAAAGCTCCTCTTGGTGTTTTTCCTCCTCAGATATTAAAGCTCCTCTTGGTGTTTTTCCTCCTCAGATATTAAAGCTCCTCTTGGTATTTTTCCTCCTCAGATATTAAAGCTCCTCTTGTTTCCCTCCTCAGATATTAAAGCTCCTCTTGTTTCCCCTCCTCGGATATTAAAGCTCCTCTCGTTTCCCTCCTCAGATATTAAAGCTCCTCTTGTTTCCCTCCTCAGATATTAAAGCTCCTCTTGTTTCCCTCCTCAGATATTAAAGCTCCTCTTGTTTCCCTCCTCAGATATTAAAGCTACTCTTGTTGTTTCCCTCCTCAGATATTAAAGCACCTCTTGTTGTTTCCCTCCTCAGATATTAAAGCTCCTCTTGTTGTTTCCCTCCTCAGATTTTAAAGCTCCTCTTGTTGTTTCCCTCCTCATATTAAAGCTCCTCTTGGTGTTTTTCCTCCTCAGATATTAAAGCTCCTCTTGTCGTGTTTTCTTCCTCAGATGCAGCAGCAGGAGCTCGCTCAAATGAGACAACGAGACGCCAACCTGACAGCACTTGCCGCCATTGGACCGCGCAAGAAACGTAAAATGGACTCACCGGGAGGGTCGACGTCGGGGTCAGAGGTGAGGATCAGAAAACACACCTGAAAGGATCTGTGTGTGTGTGTGTGTGTGTGTGTGTTGGTTTAGCTGAAAAACGTAAACATCAGACGGTTTCTGTTTTATTAAAGTGATTAAAGTGTTCGTCTGTTTGAGGTGAACCATGATGGAAACAGACCGTCAGAGACAGAAAACCTTACACACCTGAGAGGATCACACTCAGGCTGAGTTATAAACCTGATAACACACACACACACACACACACAACAGCCCATAATACTCTGAGTGTCAACGAGTCACAACTCAGAGTCCAAACCTAAATCTGAAACCAGGTCCAGGATTTAATCAACACGCCTGTTCTGTGTCTCTCAGTGTGTGTGTGTATGTTGTGTGTGTGTGTGTGTGTGTGTGTGTGTGTGTGTGTGTGTGTGTGTGTGTGTGTGTGTGTGTGTGTGTGTGTGTGTGTGTGTGTGTGTGTGTGTGTGTGTGTGTGTGTGACCTTTCCCGTCACTCTCTCTCTCTGACTGTGACCACAGTTGAGTGAAGGGGGTCAGTGTCTGCCTGAAGCTTTGTTGTGGGTGTGACTCCCCCCCCCCCCCCCCCTCTCTCTCTGTCTCTCGGCCCCTCTCTCTCTTTCCCTCCCTTGCTCGCCCAGGGGGCAGCCATAGATGGAGCTCTGCAGTAATGAGCCTGGGGCGGGGTGTTAAAGGGGTGAGGAGGGGAGGGTGGGGGGAGGTTTCACAGCCTGGGGAGGTTTCCTGCCTCTCACTCTGCCCCACCCTCACCCACATGCTCTCTCTCTCTCTCTCTCTCTATACACATCCTGCCTGAGGCTCGCCCCCCAGCAGCACAGACAAATAAAGAGGGAGGGGGTCAGTGAACTCTGGGAAATGTGAGCGATGTGTTGGCCTCATGTCAGCTGAACCTGGACTGGTCCTGGATCAGCTGGTCCGATGTGGTCTGGAGTCCCTGCAGGTCCTGAAAGAGCAGAGTTAGGCAGAGTGACCCCTCCAGAGACCGATCAGTACTGAATCTCTCTGAGCATGTGCAGTAGAGGACTCCGTCCTGCAGCAGGTGAACAGGCTGAAACCTGATCCCTGAGGGTCAGAGGGACCAGGTCTGAGGAGGACTCACTGGGATCCTGATTCAGACGTCCTTATTGAGAGATCTACTGCACATGCTCAGAGAGATTAAAGACCTGCGAGTCCTTGAAACCCTGAAACATGTCAAACATGGTCCTGGGTCTGAAGGTACCTGATGCTGCAGGTGGTTGTTGTGGCCATTAGGGGGCAGCAGACAGCTCAGGATCAATAAAGGCTTAAAGAGGAGCATCCAGAGCTGCTGCAGCGAGTCAGTTCAGAGGTTACTCTGCAGATCAGTCGAGGACGTGAAGCTCTGACAGCCTGACTTCTGATTGGCTGGTCTCTGACAGGCTTGTCTCTCATTGGCCGGTCTTCTCTCTTGGTTAGCTGCTGCTGTCTGCTCTGTGTTGGTCTGCAGACTGAGCAGCTGCAGAGGTGGACTCGGCCTATTTGTTGCTCCTCTCACACAGAGTAACAAAGCTGCTGCGATGCCGGCGCGTATTCATAACAGGCTGCGGCTCGGGGCGCTGGGGGAGGGCGAGGGGGCGGGGCTAATCTGAAGCCTGATCAGGCCTGCAGACGGGAGCTAAAGGGCGGACTGCAGCCGCCTCGGGGCCCGGCAGACACACAGGCTCCAACATTAAACCATCTGTGCTGAGAGGAAGAAGCAGAGACTGTTAACACGCCATGATGTCATCAGTCATGTGACTCAAAGGTCGCCTTAACCTCGACTTAGACACAGACAGTTTCTCCTTCGTGTTAATTATAATTAGATATGTATATGGAGCAGTGTGTGTGTGTGTGTGTGTGTGTGTGTGTGTGTGTGTGTGTGTGTGTGTGTGTGTGCCTGCAGGCTGTGTGGCTTCATAATGCTCTGATTGTGTTCCTGTTTGGACCTGGAGCTTCATTCCTATCCTGTGCTGTCAGCTCTGCCTGCAGGCTCTGCTCCTCACACAGCAGCAGCTCAGTTATCTACAAGCGCACACACACACACACACACACACACACACACACACACACACACACACACGCAGACAAAGGAGCCCGGCTTCAGCGTTGTTGTCGCGTTTTATTCGGAGCCTGTGACTGTCGTCAGAGGACGATGTTTGTTATTCTCAGTATGAATGAAGGAGAGGCAGAGAGCATGCTGGGAGCAGAGGATGAAGCAGCACAGCAAAGATGCAGCGCGCCTCACAGACCTCTGACGGCAGAAAGACCATAAAGTCAAAATCTTAAAAATGAAGCAAATGAAAAGTTTAGTTTGGAAAAAGCAAAAAAAAAAAAACATCCTGAAGTTTTTAAAGCTGCAGTTCCCTGAGTGACCACTAGAGTCTGTCTCCAGGAGGAGCTCCATGTTCATAGTGGTTCCCTTCCTGTCGGTGTGTCCTCACCTCAGGGTTCACTCCTCTCTCTCTCTCTCTCTCTCTCTCTCTCTCTCTCACTGAGAGCCTGTGTCTCTCTGCCGCAGCTCGCTCAGCCCGCCTCAGGACCCCGTGAGCCTGGGAAAAGTCTCTGAGTGATGCTGAACGTCTCTGTCAGCTCATTGTGTGAAAACGGGCCTGTTGGAGCAGAATCTGAGCGCCGTGTGAGGAGTAGCTGCAGGGCCCGGGTGTTACCGGTCCTCAGGCTGCAGACACACCTGAGACGTGAAGGTGTGGTGCTGCTGCTGCAGGTCTGGACTCAAAGAGGGATTAGAAGAGTGTGGGAGACCTCATTAAGGATTCAGACGTCCTGACTGAGTCTGAGCTTCAGTCAGACGGGTTTTCACGGCGTGATCTTTGACTCTGATGATGACTCTTTGTGCCCCCGTCACTCAGACTCTCTCTTACCTCCTCTGTCCCCCTCTCCAGGTGGCCTCAGGTTCGGGTGCCGGCTCGTCCTCCTCGGCCTCATCACGCCAGCAGCTCCGTCAGCGGATCACACGAGTTAACCTCAGGGACTTAATCTTCTGTCTGGAGCAGGAGTACTCCACCGCTCGCTCTCTAACGCTCTACAAGGCTCTGCTGAAATGAGGAGCACTCGGCCACCGCAGACACAGACTGGATCAGCCCCTCTTCATCCTCCTCCTCCTCCTCATCCTCCTCAGAGCTGTCCACGTTGGCCTCCTGCAGTGTTTTAACCTTGAGTCTGAAACTTTCTCTCTTCTCACGAGAGGACGAGTCACCTGCAGGTCCATCAGGAGCCTGGATCCAGTCTGCACATTCAGCTCACCTTAGAGGGATTCAGACACACACACACAGACCCTCAGAGAGAGCTGAATGAGTGTTAGCATCCTGGTTAGCGTTTAGCTGTCAGTCAGAAGGCATCAGAAGCTGTTTGTGGGCTCACATCAGGGTGCTTAGCTTCAGCGCTAACGTTGTTTATCAGACTGAGATCAGAAACAAACGGCTTCCTCTCATCAGTCTGTGGTTGGCGTAAACATCTGGACATATTTGGATGTGACTGTTAGCGGAGCAGCGTTAGCTAACCGTTAAGCTAACTGTTAGCATCGTTAACTGTCGCTCAGTTCAGCTGTTTCCCTAAACGTCGCACTCTGAGAGTGAAGCTTTTAATCCGACACATCCTCATGTAGCGCTGGTCCTGATGTCATGTAGCCCCGCCCCCTGAGGGTGGAGCTGCATCTGCCAGGAGCTCATAAAGTTCTTAAACATGTTTTTAATCTCAGACGTACAGAAACTCTCTGACTTCACGCTGTGTAAGCTAACAGCTTTGAAACATGGCGGCTGTTTGATCGCAGAGACCAGACAACTACATTACCCATAGTGCATTAGCTTGGTCCAGCCATGTGATACTGTTAAGCCTCAGATCCAGCAGGAACGGGAACCTCACTCAGCATATTTTTAGTTTCAGACTTCAGTTTGTTTCAGAGCGTTCGGCGTGTTTCTGAAGCTGTTTCAGCCTCACGTTTCATCTTTAAATCAGTCTGATCGAAGAGTTTTCAGTGACTCCGCTCTCTGAGAGGCTCTCTGAAAAATACGATCCTAACGTCTCTGTGGAGGTGAAGAATGTGCAGATCTGATCCTGATCCAGATCGAACCTGAACAGGTGCCTTCACAGTCTCCTCAGACCTGAGACCTGGTCTTTGTGTCAGGCTGTCGGTCTAACACTCAAGACACTGAAGTCGCAAAGAATTTCTTATTTTAACGTCGCTCCACATCACATTCAGACGGTGGCGTCCAGACGACGGCGTCCAGACGACGGCGGCATCCAGATTTGTTTTTAACGTTCATGAAATCATGACGAGGTTTTATCGAGCATCATGTGATCGTTGAAACTGTGAAGCTACAAAACAGGTCAATCATTTTACAGAGTGTGTGTGTGCGCGTGTGTGTGCGCGTGTGTGTGTGTGAGTGTGTGTGAGTGTGTGTGAGATAAAGATGCTCATATCAGTGAAAGCAGACAATAAAAGGAACAGTTCAACATCCAGATGAATCCTCTTCCCTGAGACTCAGGTCAGATTAGCTTAGCATTAAGGCTAAACTTGCTGACCTCCTCACGCTAGGCTAGCTGTTTGAATCCTGCTGTTTCCACTTGTTGTTGCTGGTGCTAAGCTGAGCTAGCTCTATTACCACTGTAACAAGTCATTATGCTAAGCTAAGTAAGCTGTTTCTGTGCTTCATAATTGGCTAAGCTAATTATGGTAGTCAAACTATACATTCCCCTGTATTATCAGTTGTTATGCTAAGCTAATCCTTCTGGCTG
Source organism: Labroides dimidiatus (assembly GCA_030710495.1). Classification (NCBI taxonomy): domain Eukaryota; kingdom Metazoa; phylum Chordata; class Actinopteri; order Labriformes; family Labridae; genus Labroides; species Labroides dimidiatus. Next base: position 33,623,202 of record CM061147.1, read on the forward strand.
AACTAAGATAAGCTCCCCTTTCGCCTGGTCATCCTGCTTTACCTTCGTACACGTTTCCCTGAATTAGCTCTGGCTTCATACGTCAATCCAAATTTCAGATCATTATGCTAAGCTAAACTAACTGATGCCCCTTTATAAACCCAAATGCTAAGCTATGCTAGCCTTGTTCCCAGTTTCTAATCACCACACTAAACTTAACTAGCCTTCTTCCTGATTCCAGCTAGTCTGCCTTCCCTTTTTTTAAGACATTATGCTAAGCTAAGCTAAATTAGCCTTCAGCTCTTCATTAGATAAGTTATGGGCAGATCCAGGTTCTAGTTCTGGTCCTGGTTCTGATTAATAAGCTAAGCTAAACTAGCCTTATCTCCAGGTTAGATTTTCATTCTTAATGCTGAGCTAACCAGCAGCTAGCGGTAGCCTCGTGATTAGCTGGATTAGTGGGTCAGACTCAGAGAAGAGGATCCGTGAGATGCTCTCCTGCTTTCAGAAACATCTATCTGCGTTTGTTCAGGTAGTGCCCGTCACACGGAGCTGGCCCTCCTCCAATCAGCTACACTCACTCAGGCTACGCTAACCACGGCTAACCACAGCTAACCACGGCTAACGACTAAAAAACAAAAAATACAAACTGATTATCAAACTACATTCCTCCTCCTCTCCCTCGTCTTCATCCCAGCTGACGTCTGGTTGATCTTTTATCTCATTCTGGTCGCTGTGAGCCGACCCTGCAGCGGCGGCGCCCCCTTTGGGCCGACCCTGAGTCTGTGGACTGGTTGAAAATGCAGTGTAGCTTCACAGTTTGAGCGTTTTGAAGCAGATTTTGGGACAGGTGTGATCATCGAAGGTTTTTAACGCTTTAAACGTCTTTCCCCTCGTATCGTATCGGGCATTTGGTTTGTACAGTCTGTCGCTCCACCTGCTGGTGGCGCTGTGCTGTACCTTCTGTATATTCAGTCACAGGATCATCCGTCAAGGAAGGACACAATTTTTGGGACTATTTATATTTCCTACATTCTGTATTCAATCCTGATGCATTTCAGGCAATGCAATTTTACAGTCGTTTGTACCTTTGCAAAAAAAATGAAATAAAGAAAATGAGAAAGAAGCTCGTTGTTGTCGTGGTGATTTAAAGAGACAGAACACATTTTTCACTTTTTATCATCAATCTATAAAAACAGAGGCAGGGAGCTAACAAAGCACACATTAAATACACGTTTATAAAAGAATTAAGTTATAAAATCAGGTTTCTATTCAAAGATTCAGACGGCTGCTCGTATCAAAGCAAAGATCAGCAGTACAAAGATTATTTACACAAACAGCTCAGATGTAATCCGAGCAGATTAAATCTGCAAACCAAGAGAGACCAACTAATAAAAAAGAGATTCAGTAATCCAGATTCTGTTCCTAATCCTGGTCAAACCTCCAGATCCTTAATGCTGGATTAAGGCTGATTACAGGAAACCAAACAAAACTTTTAATCTGCCCAAACGATTCAATAATTCCATAAACCTTCTGCCTCTAATCCGAGACATCAGGGTTATATCAACAAAGGATTTAAACCAGCTGTGAGGAAGGAGCCCAGCGGGTGTGGATTTTGGCGCCCCCTGTGGTTAAAATGTGCAGCATGTAGTCTCATTGGTAATCTGGATTAGGACAAAACTATGAGGATTACCAGATCCTGGAAGTAAAAAATGAATGTTCTGATCCAGAGTAAACTTAGTCATGGTCCTGGTCCTGGTTCTGAGTCCAATCCGAACTGAAGCTCTACAGAGGTCATAGGTCACCTTGGTCAGGTAGACTTCCTGTCAGTCTCTGAGTTTCTCTCTGAAGGATCCAGATGCCAACAGTATTACAGTAGTCCTGGTTAGTCCAGAGGTTCCTGTTTGATCCGGATTGGGGTGCTGGTGATGGACTGGCTGTGCCGCAGGTCCCGACACAGGACGTACTCGCTGAACTGGGAGGAGTCCACGCCACCGCCGCAGGACGCCTTGATGCTGAAACCTTTCTGAAAGAGACGCTCCAGGACCTGAAACAGAGACGGAGACGAGACGCTGAAGGAAAGTTTTCAAACGCAAACGGGTCCACTGTCCAGCAGGGGGCGACTCCTCTGCTCAAAAACCAGACCCCTTCTAGAAAAGTCCCTCTGAACACTTTATTATTTGTCTATCATCTCATCCTCTCCACCAGTTTGACCTCATTCTAAGTGTCCAGCAGGGGGCGACTTCACCCATAGACCTGGAGGAGTTAGACCGGGACTACCTGGGGCTGTCAGGTGACCGCCATGGTGGCTCTAAATACTCTTCGATAGGTGAAATCTTATGTTGTTCACATTGTTTAGAGTTAGCCACTGTTAGCATCACAGTACATCGAATACTGACGCGTCACGCTAACTAAGCTAGCTATAGCTAATAACTTTTGAAAAATCCTCTCGTCTAAATATGGTCGTTCCTGAGTCACCATGACGACTCACAAACATTAGACTTCAAACTGAACGGATGATGTCACTGAGGCCCCGCCCACAGCTTGTATGCAGACAGCATAGTAGCTGCTCTGTGTGTGTGTGTGTGTGTGTGTGTGTGTGTGTGTGTGTGTGTGTGTGTGTGTGTGTGTGTGTGTGTGTGTGTGCTCACCTGCACAGAGTTGAGTCTGCAGTAGCCGTTGAGGGGGAACCGGATCACGTGGGTTGGGTCCTGGTTCCAGCCCGCGTTCACAGAGTTGCACATGACGTCTCCGGTCTCTGGGAAGACCTCCTCGATCAGGACTTTCTCTCCGCTCAGAGCGATCCGCTCGCCCAGGTCAGGGGTCACCCGAACCACCAGACACTCGCAGGGGGCCACCCGCTGGGCCTCCCGCTCCGCCTGCCAGCGCTCCAGCTCTCGAACCATGGGGGTCAGCTGGTAGAACCGGGCCTCCTCGTAGAGCTGGGGGAAGTCCTGGACAGAGAGGGGGGCGGAGTCAGACTCAGGTGTTTACAGGTATTTACTGCAGACAAATCAGACTTTAACCATCTGATGGAATCAGTCACATGACCTGTGAGCAGGGGCGGATCCAAAGCATCCTTTGAGATCTGATTAGCCTCCACAGAATCCTGCGCTGTGATTGGCTGTTTGCCGTGTCACAGGCGGAGCTAACATCAAAATCAACTCAACTGACGAAAACAGAAATCTTTAAAGGGCAGCTGCAGCTCCACCATCAGCACAGTGGTCAGATGCAGAGGGTGAAGGAGGCAGAGCGGGTTTTAAGGTGATCCGGTTCGATTCCCGCAGACGAGCTGTGACTCAAACACTCTGAGAATACGGAGAAACAGAGCAGGACGCCTTCCTCCTCCTCACACTGATCCTGACAGAGAGCTGCTGCTGGCCCCAGGCCTCACACTATCAAAGCCTCCCCCTCACACACACACACACACACACACACACACAGGGCTGATGTGTTTTATAAAGCGGGTTTGTGTCTGCAGGCGTTTAGTCATCCTGAGCAGAATGAAAGAGGCAGAACTCCCCGACTACAGCGAGGAGGACGACAGACATGCAATATGCTGCTGCTCACACACTCACACACACACACAATCTACACACACACAGCATTTTAGTAAAACACACACTCTGCAAGCTGTAAGCGACTCTGTGAAGCCGGCGGCGTTCATCACAGCGTCAGAATCTGCAGAGTTCAAAGTGTCGCTGCTGTTTGTTCAATACCAGCTCCGAACATCATCACACACACACACACACACACACACAAACACACACACACACACACACACACACACACACATACACACACACACACACACACACACACACACACACACACACAGGTCTGGTTTTAATCTCTGTGGCTCTTGTCTGGATGTGAACTTTCGTTAGTTTCTGTCTCTTACTCTGAACTCTTCTTCTTCAGATTAAATAACCTGCAGGGACCAATCAGATGTGAGGTGTAGGAGTGTTTCCTGTTTCCTGTCTCACCTTGAAGTCCTCAGGTAGCAGCAGCTTACAGGTGCGCAGGAAGCTGAGGATGTACCTGAAGATGTCTCCGTCTCTGTCGATGAAGTAGTGCTGCTTCAGACTGTCCAACACGATGGGCTCAGTGCCGTTAAACAGACGACTGATCCTGGAGAGGGGGGGGGGGGGGGGGGGGGACATGTCTCAGTACAAACAGACCTGACCTGCAAACACCTGATTCATCCGCCGCTGAAAGCAGACCCTCCTGGTCTTACCTGGACTCGGGGAACTTGGTGAGTGTTGCCAGGCTGCTGGTGTACATGTGCCCCCCCACGTCAATGTGCACGGGGGCGTTGGCCTTGGTGAGCTGAGCGGGGGAAGGGATCCCCTGAGCCGTCATCGGGGACACAGGTGAGCGACTCAGAGACATCCTGGACATGCTCCGCCCCTCCTGACACAGGTGACAACAACAACAGGGTAAGAACACACCTGAACACACACAGAGTCAGCCTGCAGTTCCCTGAGTGTCCACTAGAGTCTGTCTGCAGCAGAGTCGGTCCCCATAGAGCTCCATGTTTAAATGAGGTGCAGTTCCCTGAGTGTCCACTAGAGTCTGTCTGCAGCTTTCTGTGTGAAGTTCTTCTTCTTCTCCTCCGTCAGATTACATGGAGATTACACTTTTTCTGTTTCATGGCTGTGTGCTGTGGTCTGATGTGGTCTGAGGGGCTCTGTGGGGCTCTGTGGGGGTCTGAGGGGGTCTGTGGAGCAGCGCAGCAGCTCCCTGATGAAACAGAGGCTGTAGATGACCCGGGGGTCCAGGCTCACTCTGGATTAATTGACCCCTCCCCCCTCAGAGTCTGCACAGAGGAGCTTTGAAGCATGAAAGGTGAACAGGAGGAGGGCTCAGCCCGGCTCTGCCCCGAGGCCTGCACACGCCCCGGGCCAAACCGACAAACACGCTCCCTCGCTCTCTCTCTCTCTCTCTTTCTGTGTGTGTGTGTGTGTGTGTGTGAGGGCACACCTCACCAGTGTGTTCAGAAATCAGAGGAAATAAAGGAGACCCTGATCCAGCATCAGTTCAGACTCTGGATCAAGGTCAGGACGTGTTCCTGTGTTTACAGGCGAGGACTGAGGGTCAGATCTGAACCCCTGAGATCTGTCAGCTGGAGTAACCAGTCTGATGTTCCCCAAATAAGTTTTTATGAGTGTACTACACTGTAAAAAATGACATTTAACATTTTAACTGACTAACTCAGCGCAACAAACTCATGTTTAGAAAGTTTAGAATGAAATAATTTAAATTTAATTGAACTGATTTCATCAGCACATAGTCCGAACTTCTCAGAAAGTGAAAGATTTAATCCACGTCATGTTTTTTGTGGTGACACCATTTGACAGTTTAATGGGTCTGATTCTTTAACTGGTTAAAATGGTTGAAATAAAACACTGTGAGACCAACAGAAATGACAAACTGCAGGTTAAAGCTAACAGCTAACATGTTGGTTTGACGGGTTTAAAGCAGATTTTTGATCACAGCCCTTATTTGTCTCTGTCCCTGCTCAGCCTGCAGATTTCAGGGTCAGACTCTGACCTTTGAACCCTCTCCAGTGAACACTCCTCTCTTCTCTCCCTAAATTTATTCATCTCTGAACTTTAAGACTCCACGCATTGGCACGGAGTGAAGAGATCTGCTCCTCTTTTTGGAAACAGCCTTCAGTACCAGTCTCCCTTTAGAAATACCAACATTTCCGGCTGCTTCGCTTTTTACCCGAGGTTCAGTCTTTTCTAAACCTCAGTCTGAAGTTTTTCACGTAGGCAAAGTCGATGACAAAATTCGGCATATGACTCATCCATGAGCTGCGGCTTAGTTTGGATTATTTTAACTTTAACCCTGGACTAACATGGAGCCACACCGCCCAGCTCAGCAGACAGGATGTAAGCAGAAAAGAGGAGCCGGTAGTCAAAGCTGGGGATTAACAGAAACACAGTCTGCTGATGAACTCCTGATGTTAGCCGAATTAAACAGCAAATCTCACACTATCACATTAGATAAACAATCTCCTGGGATTTTTATATTTGTGTGCAAATATCCACGAAAACTAAAATTAGACGGATTTTAAACGGAGTTCGCTCACGCTGTAGGACGCGAGTGTTTTCACTCTGCCGAAGAATGTTTCCGATATTTCTGCGTTTTTTAAACCTAAAGTGTGAGAGCTTCACCCTTAAACTCTCGAGCAGCTTTCTGTGGTTCATCCTGAGTCTTCTTACCTGAGACGAGACCGACACTGAAGACATGAGACCGGCTTCTGTCCGCTCCGTCCCGGGTTCAGTCTGAGGATACCGGCTGCTCTTCACTCCTCTCCGCGGCAGGCTGCTCGTCTCCTCCGATGAGTGTGTGAGAGAGAGTGTGTGTGAGTGTGTTTCTGGAGCAGAAGAAGAGAAACAGGCCCGTCCGTGTCTCTGAGAGAATAAAGAGGAGGGCTGAAAGGGAAGTGTCGCCCGGGGCCCTTCAGACCCCCGGGGGCCAGGATTAGGTTACAATAAGGCGGCCGATTCGTTCTGTTCTCCCGCCCAGCCTGGTGTCTGTCACGGAGCAGAGCGAGGAGCGCCTCAGCCTGCAGAGAGCCGCTCTGTCAGGGAGCTGAAGGAGGATTTATCCGGAGAGTCGAACATCCATCCAGCCTCTAAAGTCCTAAAGTCTCCACAGCAGAGTCCTCAGTCCGTCCTCACGTCCTCCTGTCCGCCCTGCACCTCCTCCTCCTCCTCCTCCTCCTCCTCCTCCCGGACTGCTCCTGTATTTTAACATCAAACATCCCTCCGGCTCTGGAGCCAAATGACGTCTATCGTCATGCATTCTGCCGCTCCAGCAGCCGCAGGCGCTCTGCGCCATTTCAATTACTGCGCGCTGTGAGATGGAGATGTGCGCCGCGAGGCTGCGCACACAGAGCCGGTTTATTCTCCCCATCATCTGTCGGCTGAGAGTCTGCCGCTGCTGCTGATGATGATCAGAGAGAGAGAGAGAGGACGGGACGAAGACCCAGAGACGGTTCTGGTCCTCTGCAGGAACCATACAGGAACCATTTCTTGTTCCCGAGCGCGCGCCTTTACGCACTGTCCACGCGCAGCTGGCCGTCTGACACACACACACACACACACACACACACACACACACACACACACACACACACACACACACACACACACACAACCACACATACAGAGAGAGAGAGAGAGGGAGAGAGTTTCTGATCGATAGCTCAGTGATCTGCTGTCAGCTGCGTCAGGATTAATCCTCTGAGTGAGGGATGGAGCTGAGAGCTGCTCTCTGCAGAGGTCAGGAGGTCACAGAGTGTGTGTGTGTGTGTGTGTGTGTGTGTGTGTGTGTGTGTGTGCGTGCGTGTGCGTGTGTGTTAAAAGTAAAGTTTTGTAAATTTATAAACTCTAAAAATTCAAAACTTAAACTTTTAAATTCTTTTAAACACTTGATCCACATTAAAAGAATAAAAAAATCAAAGTGGAAGAAAAAACCTGCTGTAAAAAAATACAAAAGAATCTAGAATGAAACTATTAAAATATAAATAATTAGATCCACCAATAAAAATCCACCAGTAAAATGTTTGTTTGTTTTTAAATCAGATTTTCGGAAAGTGGTGAAAACTCCTCTGATCACATCCTACAGGATCAGTTTGAGTCATCTGGCGCCATCTAGAGGAGAAGTTACCGAGGCCTTCTCACCCTCCAGATCAGCACATGCAGAGACCAGTGTGTGATTTGTCCTCTTCAGGCTGCCATACATTTAAAAAGCTCATTTTGAAGGAACACAGATGTTTTATGAAGAGGAGATCTCACTCTGATGAAAACTCACATCGAACTGATTATTTTTACTCGTCACCTTCAGACTCCTCTGACTCTCCATCACTCTCACCTGGACTCAGGGTCTCCAAGAGACCAGATCAAATGAAAGAGGGGCTGATGGGAACTTAATGTGTGTGTTACTGAGAAAACACACACACATATACACTCAAGGAGAGAGAGAGAACTCATCACAGATAGTAAAGCAGAGTCTCAGGAATGGATCCACAGCCACACAGGAAAACTGGATCAGTCCTCCTCTCAGGCTCCAAGAGTCCAGACCAATAAAAGACCCCAAAAATAATCCAAAACCAAAACCAGGTCCAGCACGGTGAGCTCAGCATGAAGCTCATGAGTACAGGTGTTACCTCTGCAGGCACACACACACACACATACACACACACACACACACACACACGGCCTCCCTCAGCTCAGAGCTCTACATGTGCTAATGAACCACCAGGGGGCGACAAAGTCTGAGCAAACATCTTCCATCAGTTCAGAGACAAAGATCATCAGCAGACGTTCAACATGATGATCCATCACACTAACAGCTGTTTGCTCCGTGTGTGTGTGTGTGTGTGTGTGTGTTTATTAAGAAGCTGCAGTGATATTTCCCTCAGGGCGACTCAGTGAGAGATGGAGATGGAGGTGACAGAAAGGGAGGGAAGGAGTAGACACACACACACACACACACAGGCCTCTGGGGCTGCTGAGGACGCCCCCCTGAGCGTCCATGACGAGGTGTGAGACACACGCGGAGACACAAAGACGTCTTTGTTCTCCAACATCCTGAAAATACCTGATCACATTAAAGATGGACGACACAGCGCTCCTCCAAAGTGAAGCCAGAACACTCAGAGCTCCCCCCTGCTGGTGGTCTGCAGTATGAGCCCTGCCTCCTCCATGTGGACAGATGGTCTCTCTGTCAGTGCGGTCAGTTTCCTGGTTTATGTCTCAGAGCTTTTAATCATCCTACGATCCAGAGAGACGGGAGAGCAAAGGTTCCTTCCTGTTTCTAAAGATGACATCACAGAACTCTCTGATCCTCTTTATTGACAGGTTTGTGTTTTTATTAATGTTTGACCTGTTCAGAGATTCAACACCAACCTGAAAAAAATTCATTTAATCTGATTTTATGGATCTGAAACCAAATCTGACACAGCTTTAACCTTTTAATGTCAAACTGATCATATCTGATGCATGAGGTTTATTAAAACCTTGTTCAATCAAAATTAAAAATGTATTCTGCCCCCTAGAGGATGATCGTCCCACTGCAGGCAGCTGAAGTTGTATTTTGACCCTTTTCAAAATGGCCGCTCTCAGAAAACGATTCTTTTTTTCAGGAACTCGTTGATAATTTTCAAGATGTTTTGGTAAAATAACATTAAACCGTTCCTCGTTTTTAAAAACGAGTATTTTCTGCATTGAATTAATGAACATTTACTGAAAACTTTACGAGATAAGATGCCAAATTTATGAAATATGATCCAAAAACACATCATAAACAAAGTGAGTCAGCAGAATTATTGTTGGTTGATTTAGTGAAAACGGTTCATGAACATCTCAGATCAAAGAGTTTGAATATTCTGACTGTTTTTTTAGTGGGTCGGGCTTTAAAGGGTTAAAGGTGTCAGAGATTCATAACTACAGTTTACTCAGAGTCACATGATCACCTGCAGTCACATGATCACCTGCAGTCACATGATCAGAAATAAATCAAAGAGAAAAAAAGTCAGAGATGAAATCAGACGCTCAGGAAGTCGACTGTCACCTTTAGAAGAGGAAACGCTCAGGTGAGCAGCTCCAGGTGAGCAGCTCCAGGTGAGAAGCTCCAGGTGAGAAGCTCCAGGTGAGCGGCTCCAGGTGAGCGGCTCCAGGTGAGCAGCTCCAGGTGAGCAGCTCCAGGTGAGCAGCTCCAGGTGAGAAGCTCCAGGTGAGCGGCTCCAGGTGAGCGGCTCCAGGTGAGAAGCTCCAGGTGAGACGGCAGTGTAAGGCTTCAAGGTTTGTCCTCATCAGGACTTAGAGAGACGTCAAATCCATCAACTCCACATCACTTCATGAAACACACACACACACACACACACACACACACACACACACACACACACACACACACATCAGTGAGAGAAGAGCTATCCCTGTTTAATAATCTGGCGCCCTCTTGTGGACACAGAGTAAAAACTGAACTGATCAGATGTTCGTCAGTGTCAGGAGAACACCTGGTCACCTGTCCTCCAGAGTCCTCAGGTGAGCAAGAGCTGACAGGTAAGTGACGACAGGTGAGGTCAGAGTTCGACTCTTCATGTCGCCGAACATCAGAAACTCTCCGTAGAGCGTCTTTACGCCAGGATCAAAGATCAAAGGCCACAGCTACCAGCCGACCAATCACAGGGCTCACAGGCTGCGGCGTTAGTGATGCCTCGTCACAGTTTGGGACCTGTGGCTCCGCTCATATTGGGTGCATTGTGGGTAAACACAGAGGACAGCAGAGGTCAAACATGGCTGCTCTGTCTGACCTCCTGTAACCACCTGTAGCCCCGCCCCCTCAGAGCAGGTGTGGGAGGGGCTTGGTGTAGTTGAACATCAGGTAGTCCATGCGGTAGAAGTCGTAGACTCTCTGCTGCTCGGTGGCGTTCAGCTGGGAGAAGTACCTCCTCATGATGGAGGACGACGTCCTCTCGTCCTGCGGGTTTCTGTCCTTGTAGTCGGGGAAGACAACGTGTGGCGGCGCCCTGATGCTCTGCAGCAGGAAGTTGGCCTCGCTGTTCATGTTCTCAAACTTCCCGATGAAGTCGTAGTGGATCAAGCACGGCTGACACAGCAAGCTGACCCGCTCCCAGTGGACGTCCATCCCCACCGGGCGCCTGGGGTCCAGCAGGTACTGCACAAACTCCTTAAAGGTGACGCCGTCACCGCTGTTGAGGGCCCTCTGTGAGGCGTTGGCGCGGTATCTGGAGATGATGGCGCGGCCAAACAAAGTGTGGTAGTAATCGTTCGGGTTCTCGAACTTGTCCCGAAACGCCGACACCAGGCGCTCGAAGGGGTCCCGGATGAAGAGCACCTTGGTGTGGGTCCTGAGCCGCTGCAGGATGTCGTCCAGTTCGAAGTGGGACAGGTG
>CM061147.1:33639115-33641615 GCA_030710495.1 Labroides dimidiatus
TACAAAACAAATTAAATAAAATGTGTGAGTTGTATATAAGATAAACTATATTATATAGTTGATCCTAAACCTGATCTAAACCTGATTCTAACGATTTGACCCGACTGCTGAGTCTGCGGTCAGTGACAGAATGTGCTGTGACACGTCTCCTCCACAGGTGTGCTCTGCACTCCCCTTAAAGACACGGCACTCCGTCTAAGGAGGGCGCACACACACACACACACACACACACACACACACACACACACACACACACACACACACACGTATAAAAAATTATCATAAATTTAATGCAAGTGCCACAAACTTAAATGCGTCTCCGACAGATATGATACTGATGAAGCAGCAAAAACCGATATGGACCTGATACGACATCAGCACCAAAGGTGTGAGATGCTGCTGGATTCAGGTGCTGCTGGATAGAAGTGCTGGAGCGGAGTCTGGAATGGAGTCTGGAACGGCTTAGACTGGAGATTTTGCTGATATTGAACTGATATCAGATATCCAGACCCCCCCTTGCTGTTGTCAATAAAACACTGTACAGAACCCTGAGAGGTCCAGAGGTGTGTTTCAAGCAGGGGCGTATTTAGTCATTTTGGGGCCCTGTCTTTCCCCTGGGTCCATTACTGTCTCATTCTGAGAATCGAGGCTTAAGACTGTGTTAATCTTGAACCCGTTGCTTTCACTCAAGTTCTGTAACTTTCGTACAATTTGGACCAAAGGTGAGAACATACATTTAGCCCACTTTGTCCTGCTTTTGGAATCTGTTAAAGTCTGTTAAAGTTATCTGACAGCTTCAGTAACTTAACCACCACCCACATGTGACTTTGAAAAGTTCTCCTGTTTCCTGAGCTAAATGAGGACCAAACGATCATGGTGGATTAATTGAGACTAAAACAATGATAACTGCTTCACATCAAAGAAAACTTGATTAAACAGGTTTTTTAGACATTTAGGGGCCCCTGGAAAGTCTCAGGCCCCGTGTTTGCCTGGCGGTACGTACGCCTCTGGTTTCACAGTTTTTACCCTCTAAAGGAAACGCCCCCCCTCTGATGGGACTCAGACTCACTCTGTCAGGATCCTCTCAGGGTTTGAGCTCTCTGATCCTGCTCACTGACTCTCAGTGTGACAGGAAGCTCCTCTCAGTGCGCCCGCCTGCTCACTCGCTCGCTCGCTCTCAAATATTCATCAGCTGATCATCAATAAAACATGAAGCCGAGAGAGAGAGAGAGAGAGAGAGAGAGAGAGACGCTCACAGAGAGACTCTGAAAGACCTCTCCTGGGACCCTGAAGACCACCCTCTGCACACTGATCCTCTGAAACACAGCAGCTGAGGTACAGTCCTCTAGAGTCCCCCAGAGTCCCCCAGAGTCCTCTAGAGTCCTGCAGATACTGGACTCAAACTGTCTTTTCAAAATAAAAGAGTAACTACTATTTGTAGATCTGTCCTCAGGTGCGATCATGACTCACTATGATACAACAGACAGGAACAGCACCACACACACACACACACACACGGACACACACACACGGACATGGACACAGACAGGGACACACACACGGAGACACACACACGGAGACACACACACGGAGACACACACACGGAGACACACACACGGAGACACACACACACACACACACACACACACACACACACACACACACACACACACCTCTCTGCTCACAGACTCACACACAGCGTCAGCTTTCACCCTGTGAGAGTTGGTTTGGTTTCTATTTGGAGCTGCTCAAGCTGTGACACTGATCTCACATTTCACACACTCTCTCTCTCTCTCTCTCTCTCTCTCTCTCTCACACACACACACAAACACACACACACACACTGAATCCTGACATCTCTGAGTGAAAAACAGACCCAGACTGAAGCTAGAAGCGTTTTAAAGACACAGAGGAAGAGCCAACGATCACGACTCTCAGACAACACGCTGCACTGAACGACCACGTCTGCAGACATGACACACAGTGTTATAACACACAGTGTTATAACACTGTGTGTTATAACACACAGTGTTATAACACACAGTGTTATAACACTGTGTGTTATAACACTCTGTTATAACACATGATCCTAACACGTGATCCTAACACGTGATCCTAACACGTGATCCTGTGTCATAATGTGGGTTTTAAGATCTCATTCTAGTATTTGGATCTCATACTATCTGCTCTGTCCAGCAGGGGGCGCCTCCTCTGATGGTTGATCGGTCTGTATCAGTCTAGTCCAGGAAGAGGGGACGAGTCAGACCGGACACACCTGCTGGGTCTGCCTGCTCATGACCTGCTGATGTTCCTGTGTTTCTGTGATGTGGTCTTCATCCAGGACCAGAGACCGGACCCCCCTAACCTGAGCTGACTGCTCCTGTCAGATCTGAGCGCCATTAAAAACCACAGCGGCTAAAAATACACCTGGATTAATCTCTGCTTCCCATGAGCCTTTGCAAAGGTGGTAATAAAACATGAGGTCATACTTAGAGAGAGA
>CM061147.1:33644115-33686615 GCA_030710495.1 Labroides dimidiatus
CACACGTTCACTCGTGCTGATTCCACGCGTCTCTTTTCCGTGTGTCACGTTAGTGCAGAAACCATAATCCAGTCTCTGTACAGACTGAGGGGGAAACGCCCTTCAGAGACACCCCAACCCCCTCCCCAGTGGGTTTAGTTCTGGTCTCTTGTTATCTCAGCTCAGAGGTTTGTCTGGATCCTCTTTGTTTCTTTTGAAAACTGAGTTCTGTGTTTAAACGAAGGCTGAGAGAACTTTCTGCATCCAGACTCTGAAACGAGGACACGTTTACACTTTGTGTCCAGGACTCTAAAGATCCACAGAGTCCTGAACAGCTTCCAGCTCTCATTCAGGGGTCTTAAAGCAGCAGGTTCAGGAACAGACCCTGTCCCCGGACTCTCCTCTTCCTCCGTTTGTTCCTCTGACCCTAAACTCTGACCGTGGTCCAGCTCTCTGATCTCAGGGGGAGCTCAGACCAACACCAGGTCAACAACATGAAGCAGATCAGAGCAGGGGACTGACCTGTGACATGAAGAACACTGAGCATCAAAACCACATCAGTCCTGATCTCAGGGGAGCTCAGAACTTTCATGAACCCACAGTCAGACCTTGACCAGGGCTCAAACAGACCAGAAGAGCGGACTGTGGATCTCAGAGCTGAACCACAGACGTGTGACTCAGGTGTGTCCGTGTTCATGGAGAGAGAGATCATTTGTTTGTTTTTGTTGCTTCTATTGGTTTCGTTTTGTTCCTTTAAATTTTGAATGATTTTATTGTTGCTTATTGATTATTTTTATTTTCTTAATAAATTTAATTGTACATTTGCTTTGGCAACATGATGTAAAGAAATCATGCCATTAAAGCTTATTTTGAATTTGAGAGAGAGAGAGAGAGAGAGAGAGAGAGAGAGAGAGAGAGAGAGAGAGAGAGAGAGAGAGAGAGAGAGAGAGAGAGAGAGAGATATTCTTAGCAGAGAGGAGACAAATAATTCAGTCTGATCACAGAGCGGCTCCTTCACTTCCTCTCTGACAGAAGAGAACAAACCAGACATTAGATCACCCCCAAAACACACACACACACACACACACACACACACACACACACACACACACACACACACACACACACACAAAGAAATACACACAGTGTGTGTAACAGGTGAGATATAAGACACCTGTTGGAGCTGCTCATGTGGAAACCTTCAGCTGTCTGAATCTAAACATCTGATGACCAGCAGGGGGCGCCTCTGGTCGGTTAATATGGGAGCAACATTTTCTTAAAGACTGACTTCACAAACAAACAAGACCAGACCAGACCAACCCAACAAAAACCAGACTAGATCAGACCAAACAAAACCAGACTAGATCAGACCGAACAAAACCAGACTAGATCAGACCAAACAAAACCAGACTAGATCAGACCAAACAAAACCAGACTAGATCAGACCTAACTAGACCAAACCAAGCCAAACCTGACAAATCAGACTAAACAAAACCAAACCAACAAAACCAAACCAGTCTAGACTAGACCAAACCAAACCAGACCAGCTCAAACCAAATCAAACCTGACAGAACAGATCAATCCAGACCAAACTAAACCAAGCCAATCCAGAACGAACTAGACCAACCCAGACCAAACCTGACCAGACTAGACCGAACTGAACCACACCAACCCAGATCAAACAAAATCAGACCAAACCAAACCAAAAGTTTCTACAGATGTTGAAAGTCTCACTGACTCACCGCAAAACCGGGTCGACCTGCAGAAGGTCATGACTTAAATCACCTGTCCTAATTCACACCTTCAGTCTTGATCCAGGAAGAGCAGAGAGGGAAAATCTCACATCTGAGGCTGAACCAGCTGAGTGAGACATTTAGAAACTTACAGGTACACAGGTGTAAAAAGTCCTCCTGATATAACACATCTCAACAGACCTTCACAATAAAACTCAGACCCTCCAAAATAAAACTCAGACCCTCCACAATAAAACTCAGACCCTCCACAATAAAACTCAGACCCTCCAAAATAAAACTCAGACCCTCCAAAATAAAACATCTATTTAATCCTGTCAGATGATCTAATCTTGTCCAGGTCAGAGAAGAATCCAGTCTATTAAAGCGTCTTTAAAAACATGAGTCCACCCTGAGAACAGTTTCTGTGATGACTAATGCTCGTCATAGTCACCGTGTGAGTTGCAGACCAGGTTGATGGTGTTTGACGCCTGAATTCAGACTGACGCCTTCTCCTCTTTTTTACTTATTTATTCTAGTCATCATCAAATCAAACAAAAGAGGTGAGCCTCCTCCATGCTCCCTCAAAGCACGTTTTACACGCTCAAAAAACTGCGTGCTCATCCCAGTCCACAAACACAACCTCTAACCTGGTGAGCACACCTGGACTCCACCCATAACCCAAACCAAATATCGAGCACATAAACAAACGGCTGTGACAGTTTCAATAATCAAACACTCTGAAATAACAAAGTTTGAGATGAGATTATTTACCTGATGAGAACATGAGGGCTCACCCTGAGCTCAGAGTAACATCAGACCGGTTACTGTTAGCAGAGATACGATCAGAGACTTCATTATAAAACACGCTGATCCATGTTCTCTGTTATTAATGCTGACGAACTTCACCAGCATGAATCCGGCTTCAGCTACATGAAGTCAAATCATGAGAAACAGGAGCAGCGCGAAACCAGGTGGACACTAGAAGAGTTTAAAGAGGATGAACTAAAATAATAATAATAATAATAATAATAATAATAATAATAATAATAATAATAATAATAACAAAAATAAATAAATAAATCACAACAGAATATTTAACTTTAACCTGTTAAACAGGAAAAAAAAAACACTTTAAACACACACACACACACACACACACACACACACACACACACACACATATATAGTGTGTGTCACATTCTGACAGTTAACCGTCAGACTCAGCCTCGAGCCACAGAGTGAAGTTGCACACTTTCTCCACTCTCACCTGTCCACGGTCACACTCACCTGTCACCTCGAGCCCGCGTGGACAGAACCGCTCATCGGTGAACTTGCATGTGCGCGTCTGCCCGTTAGACTGTCCGGTTGATGGGTTTATACGAGAGGGGCGGGGCTGGGAACGCCCGGGCATGCGCACAGAGATTGGTTGGAGAGGAGACACCACGACGTCAGGTTACCTTCATGGATAAATGGTTAGTTAGCGCCCCCTGCTGGAGTCTGGAGAGAATGCCGCTTTAAAGAACCTCAGTGTGGGACTATTAGACACGGGGAGAGAGAGAGAGAGAGAGAGAGAGAGAGAGAGAGAGAAGGCTTCCTTTTATTTATTTATGTTTCATTTTATTTTTCCTGCTCCACTTGAAGATTCATCCACAGATATTCAGAACAGCAGCACGTCCATGTTACATCCACGTCAGGAAAGAAGACAAAAATCAAAGTGTGAGACAAACTGGAGCTTTAAACTTGGCTGGTTCCTGACAACAGGTGTTAAAGCAGGCTGATAGAAGCTCTCGACTTCCTGTGACTCTGAATGTTTGTGTGACTTGTTGAGAAACTTCACTCATTAACCTCTTAATGAAAACAGAAAGTCTGACTCTGCTGGAGAGTTAGCTGTCCTTCATTTAAAGAGAGAACCAGGGGACAGACTGAGCTCCTGATGCTGTCCCCTGGGTCAGAAAACTGCCTCCTGCTGGTCAGACCTCTGCTGCCTCTGACACTGTGAACCATCAAACTGACCTATGACTAAGTCCAAAGTCAAAGTCAAAGTCAACTTTATTGTCAAATATGCTATACATGCTCGACATACAGCATAAATGAAATTTCAGTCCTCTCAGACCCATGGTGCAGCAGAGTAATAAAAATGACAATAACTAAACTAAATAAAGACTACCTTAAAATAAAGACTACCTTAAAAACGACTACCTTAAATAAAGACTACCTTAAATAAAGACTACCTTAAAATAAAGACTACCTTAAATACAGACTACCTTAAATAAAGACTACCTTAAATAAAGACTACCTTAAAAACGACTACCTTAAAAACGACTACCTTAAAATAAAGACTACCTTAAATAAAGACTACCTTAAATAAAGACTACCTTAAAAACAACTACCTTAAAATAAAGACTACCTTAAATAAAGACTACCTTAAAAACGACTACCTTAAAATAAAGACTACCTTAAATAAAGACTACCTTAAATAAAGACTACCTTAAATACAGACTACCTTCAATAAAGACTACCTTAAAAACGACTACCTTTAAATAAAGACTACCTTAAATAAAGACTACCTTAAAATAAAGACTACCTTAAATACAGACTACCTTAAATAAAGACTACCTTAAATAAAGACTACCTTAAAAACGACTACCTTAAAAACGACTACCTTAAAATAAAGACTACCTTAAATAAAGACTACCTTAAATAAAGACTACCTTAAAAACAACTACCTTAAAATAAAGACTACCTTAAATAAAGACTACCTTAAAAACGACTACCTTAAAATAAAGACTACCTTAAATAAAGACTACCTTAAATAAAGACTACCTTAAATACAGACTACCTTCAATAAAGACTACCTTAAAAACAACTACCTTAAAATAAAGACTACCTTAAATAAAGACTACCTTAAAAACGACTACCTTAAAATAAAGACTACCTCAAATAAAGACTACCTTAAATAAAGACTACCTTAAAATAAAGACTACCTTAAATAAAGACTACCTTAAAATAAAGACTACCTCAAATAAAGACTACCTTAAAATAAAGACTACCTTAAATAAAGACTATCTTAAATAAAGACTACCTTAAATACTGCAATTAACAATATAAGCAGTATAAACAGAATAAACAGAACAAACAGACCTGAGGTATGCAGTAGTGCAAATCTTAGCATGGATAAAATGAAATGAACAGACATGAGGTATTGGAACAATAATGCAAATAGTGCAAATGTCTAAGTCCCGCCCTCAAACGTGATGAGCCAATCACAGGAAACATAGCCATTCCCATACACTTGGACATTCTCTGCCTGGGCGTCCTTTGAAATGCAGAAAGTCAGTTTTCTTTCAGTGTTTTGATGTTTTACTGAGATTTAAGTTTAAAAATGGTCGAATGGTGTTCATGGATTCCTCCAACACAAGGTGTCCTGACAGGGAGGGCGCGGGGACACATCTCAACCCAGGAAACTCAGGTGTTCTTTGGATAAAGACCACGACATGAACTCAACGTGAATGAAATGAACCAGGATGTTTACGTCTGTTCTGAGGTTAGTCACCATCGTGTGTGAGGAAACATGGTGTCACTTTGTTGGATAGAGATATAAAGTTAACTTTAACACTAGAACCGCCACAGCAGTCTGACGGACGGTGTGGGATTTTCTCTAGCGTTAGCTAAAGTTAGCCTAGCGTTAGCTCCTAGCTGTGTTGTTTATCATGTCTCTTTGTTTTTGTTGGAGCTCATTGGTCTGTTTTGTTCTAGTTTTTGTTCTTTACTGATCGTCCATCATTGTTAGCTGTTGTCCAAAGGGCTCTAGTTAAGCTAACGTTAGCTTCTGGAGCTTAGCTTCATTGGCTAAGCTTCTTCTCTTCTCTTCTCTGCTGTGCTGACCACACTCAGCTCTTCATGTCTTTTCCACCTGCAGACACAGCTGTCTCAGCTCGGATATCAGCCTGTCTGGTGATCTCTCCACTTGGATGAAGGAACACCACCTTCGGTTAAATCTGTCCAAAACTGAGCTCATCGTCTTTCCATGACTGCAGCACCTGTGGCTCAACTTGAAGCACTTCATCGCTAGTCTAAGTTTTTGCTTGTGTTGCACGTTGCTTTGGACGAAAGCGTCTGAAATGAAATTGTTGAATTGTAGAATAATGTTTGACTGACTGAGTGTGAACTCCTCTGGTTCTAGACTGAAGCACTTCTCTTTATTCTCATTGGATGGATGGATGACAGCTGACTCCCTCTCTGCAGAGAGCGGTTGCTCTGTGTGATGCTCTATGATGGATTTGCATGTTTGGTTTGTGAGCTGAGCAGGTGCAGGAGTGGTTTCCTCCTCCCACACAGCTGAAACAACTCAAACCTGGAACTCATCTCAGAGACAGTGTTCAAGAGAGCTCAGGTATCCTGAGTTTATCCCACTAACTCCTGCTCACTCACTCTCTCTCTCTCACATACACACACACACACACACACACACACACACACACACACAGCTTTATTCTGTGATTCTATCCACACACAGCTGAAACACCTTCAGAGTTTATTAAAGGATCCAAACACACATTTCAAAGACATTGAACAGAAACATCATATCGACACCCACAGCTTGAGTTTCTTAAAGGGACAGTGTCCATTAAAGGTGTCACTGATGATGATGATGGTGAAGATGAAGGTTCAGTCCGTCTGTGTCTTCTCGTTTGGTTCCTTCCTGTCCCGGGTCCAGCAGGTCACCTGTCGGAGGCGGGACAGGTAGAACGTGGGTCCGATGAAGAGCCCGAAGTTTGGGAAGAGCAGAAGCACCTGCAGGACGGCACACTGGGCGGGGCCGATGGCGCCTGAGTGTGAGGACGTGATCACTGCCATGTACGGGACCAGAGCCACCAGAGGAGAGTACGCCACCACGGATGGAACCATCACAGCCACGATGTTCTTCAGAGCCCGCCTCTTTAACGGCACGCCGGATCCAGAAGCGTCCCCCGGGCCGCTCTGACACAGAACCCACACGATGGCCAGCAGACTGAGCAGCATGAGCAGGAAGAGCAGCGAGATGATGACCGACAGGACCAGGACCAGGGACAGCAGACCCACAAAGTACCCCAGCAGGGCCACAGTCAGGGTCAAGATCCAGGTACAGGTGCACAGAGCTACCCGGTACTCCCACCGCCCCAGTCTGATGTAACTGATGGGCCACGCCGCTGCGATGTAGCGCTCCAAACACATGAAGGTGAGCAGCAGGGGGCAGCCGAACACGTTGAGGGAGAACAGAGCCTCCTGGGCGTGTTGGGTGGTCTCAGGGGGACGGTGCAGAGCCAGGTACAGGTCCAGAGGCAGACACAGGCAGTACAGGACGTCCATCACCGACACATTCAGACCCAGCAGCTCAGACGGCGTCATGGACCTCCTCCTGCTCAGCAACATCATCATCAACGCCGCGTTCGCCGGGAACGCCGTCACCAGGATGAAGATCTTGACTCCAAACCAGCCCAGAGTCCCGCCCTGAACGTGACAGTGGTTGATGATCTGAGTGAAGCTGACCCCGGAGAGATCCAGGAACCAGAGCAGGAAGCTGAAGTTCCCCACATGAGACGGGAAGAGAGGAGCGGAAGCTCCGCCCACAGACGCGTTACCACTGCAGGTGGAGTTCCCGCTGCAGGGGGGAGCTGACGGAGCCGTGCTGCTGTTTCCCATCGTGAACCGAGACCTGAAACAAAGACTGAGAGTTAACCACGGAGAGAGACCAGGGCTGGTTTCAAAACCGCCTGCTGCACCAGCAGAGCTGACCTCGCGTATCGTTTCCCACAATGCACTGCACTAACACTAGTCCTCTTCTTTTTCAGTTTATTGTGGGTGTCACTCAGATTACGGTGGGTCACCGCCCCCTATTGGAACGAGTCACTTTACAACCACAACGGTCTGCTCCATGAGGTGAGGTCATAAAGAGGTGAACCATCCCACAGGTAACTCCTCACTCTGATAAACCCCCGTCTCTCTCTCTCTCTTCAAACTGTACCTGGATGGTACTTCAGCTCTCCAAAACCAAAAACAAACAAACAAAAAAACAGCTCATCAACAATCAAACAGTCACAACACAAAAACACACAAACTGACCTTCAGGAGGGCTCTGTCTGCTGCGTGTGATGAAGACGCTCCTCGTCCTCCTCACCCTCCTTTTAAACCTGCAGACTCTCCCTGAAGCTTTGCATACAGACGGGGAGGTGGTCTGTAACAAACACTCTCTGTTTCTGAGTTTGGAAACTTATTTCCAACATGCAAATACACGAGGACGAGTCTGAGCCAGGTGAACACCTGGGGTGGTGGTGGTGGGGGTCATCACCCTTAGCTTGTAGCTGCTAGCTCATCTAATACTTCAGAGACTTCAGAGGTGATCACATTAGGATGTCCTAACAGGGACTCAAACACCGAGGCCCGCCTATGGTTTTCTGTTGTTCTGCTGACGGAGCTGTTAAAACATTGATGTTTGTGCCCTGACATGTTCACAAAACTCCTCCAGGACGATTTTTTTAATCAAAAACCTGAAACTGTTGATTTGATGTGAAATAAGAGCTCACACTGTGAGAGACGTCAGTCCTTTATTGATGACAACATGAGAAAACAGTTAACAATCGTCTGACCGACAAAAACAGGAAGAAACACATCCTCACATCCCATCCTCCTCCTGCTCCTCCCTCTCTCCTCTTTGACTCATTTACATCGGTGCTTCAGGTGACTCAGAGACATGAGCTCAGGTGAGATGTTCCACGGAGGCGCTGTGACCTCACTGATGTTTCCAACCAATCAGAGCTCAGATGCCCATGTAGGTGTTCATCTTGCCCAGAGCGTCGCAGACGGTGGTGAGGTCACTGCGCAGGTCCTGCACCACGTTCTCGATGCTGCGCGTGTCTTTGAGCAGGTCGATGCTCTGGGTGTACGGGTTATAGTACACGGAGAAGGGACGCTTTATGGTCTTAGCAAACTCCCTGAGACACACACACACACACACACACACACAGGTTTAGTGTCAGTTTACATTAGCAGCAGGAAGCTGTGTGTGAACTCTTAAAGGTCACCTCATCTTCTCTTTGGCCTCCTCGAAACTGTCGGACACAAAGTAGACGTCCTGGAAGGTGGTTATGAGACACTCCTGGTTGCAGGTCGTCCTGGGGTCAAACATCCTCACACACGCCTGGTCCGACAGAGCATGCTGGGAAATGAAGTTTAGAAACAGCATAAGTTCAGCTGACAGAGATCATGTGACAGGAAGTGGTGATCCTGATGGAAACAATGAGGTAGACTTTTCCTACGTTTAAGTCATCACTCAATTCATTCTTTATGTGTGTGTGTGTGTGTGTGTGTGTGTACGTCACCCTTAGCTCTCCAATAGATGACAGTAAGCCAGCTCCATAGGCTCTCAGCTGACCGTCCTGTTTACACAACCCAAACTCAATGGTGAAGAAATAACACTGTAAAAAACACACACAGAGACAAACATTTAAAAAAGATACAGACATTACACTGTAAAAAAGTCACGTTGACTGCATTAAAGACACTCAGACATCACACTGTAAAAAATACACACATTGATTACATTAAAAACACTGAGACATTACACTGTAAAAAATACATTGATTTCATTAAAAACACTGTGACATTACACTGTAAAAAATACACACATTGATTACATTAAAAACACTGAGACATTACACTGTAAAAAATACACACATTGATTACATTAAAAACACTGAGACATTACACTGTAAGAAATACACACATTGATTACATTAAAAACACTGAGACATTACACTGTAAAAAATACACACATTGATTACATTAAAAACACTGAGACATTACACTGTAAAAAATACATTGATTTCATTAAAAACACTGTGACATTACACTGTAAAAAATACACACATTGACTACATTAAAAACACTGAGACATTACACTGTAAAAAAAAAACACATTGATTACATTAAAAACACTGAGACATTACACTGTAAAAAATACACACATTGATTACATTAAAAACACTGAGACATTACACTGTAAAAAAAATACAAACAGACATCAAACTGTAAAAAATACACAGTCAAATAACCATTTAAAAAAGATACTGATATCTCACTGTAAAAAATACACACATTGATTACATTATAAACAAACACTGAGACATTACACTGTAAAAAATACGGAAGAAATAACCAGTAGTTAGAGGAGCTAAGTAAGCTAAAGTTAGCGAGACCCTCTGATGCACATGAGTGCCGTTTGAAGGCAAATGTTGTGGATCAGATCAGTTATTGTTAAAAGGATCCATTTCTCAGACACAAAGAAAACCACAATGTGAACAAGTTTTACAGAGAGCTGTAGGGGGCGCTGGAGCAGATCTCTGTACCCACAGACCATTGGGAGTATGTTATGACTCACCGTGGCGAGTTTCTGCACGTCTTCGTCGGACGCTCCCAGAGAGGCCAGGCCGATCTCCTGAGAGAACTGAGCAAACTTTGGATCGGCGAGCAGAGGAACGTGACCGAGCAGCTCGTGACACGTGTCTCTGAAAACACACAGGAAGTTCACAACCTTCAAAATAAAAGATGAGTTTACCATAATTTTAATGATTAAATCAGTTTTTATTTATGGAAAATGTGATCTCAGGTGATCTCAGGTGATTTCAGGTGATGTCAGGTGATCTCAGGTGCTGACAGGTGATCTCAGGTGATCTCAGGTGCTGACAGGTGTACTCACGGCTCAGGTGTGTAGAGTGGGTCGGTGCTGTGTCGGACATACTGAGTGCAGTTAAAGACTCTGTAGGCTAGACCAGCCAGGAAGTCTCTGGGGGACAGGTAACCTGCGACAGGTCTGACCGTGAACCCGGATCTCTCTGAGATACATGAAGAAGAAACACGTTAGCTTGATGATGAGTTTGTCATGTAAAGAGGTGTGTGTCTGTGTGTAGCAGACAGGAGGACCTCTGAGGAACAGGGACACGTCCTCCAGCTGAGGGATGTTGTCCTCTCTGTAGCCACAGTGTTTGGTGAGCAGCGGCAGGTTCTTCAGGTACTCTCTGCAGGCGTGGGTCGGGTACAGTTTGGTGAGCTCTCTGAACACCACGCCCCACGTCTTCACCTCCTCTGGGCTGTACTCGATACGAGGGATGGGCTGTCCACTGGGGGGAGACATTCACGCATCACAAAGAGACAAAAGTCCTCTTTCTTATGAGGTCGAAACAGGGTACTGGCCCTTTAAGAGCTCAGCTCACACATCAGTGTACTCACAATTTATAACTCATGGCCACCTCCACAAAGTACTTCCTCCTCTGACGGTACACCTCGTCCTTAAAGCCCTGACAGGTGAGAGGAGGAGCACAGGTGAGAGGAGCAGGACAGGTGAGAGGAGCAGGACAGGTGAGAGGAGGAGCACAGGTGAGAGGAGCAGGACAGGTGAGAGGAGTAGGACAGGTGAGAGGAGGAGCACAGGTGAGAGGAGCAGGACAGGTGAGAGGAGCAGGACAGGTGAGAGGAGCAGGACAGGTGAGAGGAGCAGGACAGGTGAGAGGAGTAGGACAGGTGAGAGGAGCAGGACAGGTGAGAGGAGCAGGACAGGTGAGAGGAGGAGCACAGGTGAAAGGAGGAGCACAGGTGAGAGGAGGAGCACAGGTGGTCCACACTGGTCTGTTCTGTGTGTAGTTCTGACACTGAACACCAGGGGGAGCCTGAGCTCAGTGAGCATTCAGCTGATGTTCCAGGTGTGTGTGTGTGTGTGTGTGTGTGTGTGTGTGTGTGTGTGTGATTAGTTTTATAGTTCAGTTGTATTTTTGTAAACTCTGTGTAGTGATGAAAAGTGAACCCTGTCTCATGCGGATCTGTCTGAGACCAGTTTTGCTCTCAGATCTGGTCCCTGCTGCCCCCTGGTGGAGACCAGAAGCCCTGAATCAGACTCACAGGATGGTCAGCATCCAGTTCAGATCCGTACATCAGGACTCTGTGAGAACACTGATCCAGCTCCGAGATCTTCATGGGGAACCAGGGGACCTCGTCTTCATCTGAGGACACACAGGTACACAGGTACACTCTGAGTGTGTTGTAGAGTGTGTGTGTGTGTGTGTTGGAGTGTAAAGAGTCCAGGTGTGTTTACCGGCCTCAGCTGACCAGGTGTTTATAGGTGTGTTGAAGGACAGGATGTTGACGTGGTCTTTGAGCAGCTGCAGCAGCTCGTTGAACTCCTTCTTGCTGCAGCTGCAGTCGGCAAAGATCTCCACCTCACCCAGGACTCGGCGAGACACTCGGGACTCGATGTGGTTCAGGTTCACTCGCTTCTCCTGCAGCGGAGATGGGGGGGCATGATGGGTACACAGGGGTACTCAGGTACACAGGGGTACAGAGGTACAGGTGTGTGTTTCTGACCTGAAAGACTCGCAGCGCTCGGACCAAACACCCAACCTCGTTCTTCAGAGAAAAAACCACTGCGGTTCTCCCAGAATCCTCTGCTCCTCCCTCAGCTTCAGACTTCTCTTGGATTGGACAGAAGGACGGGCGCCGGGACTGGAGGAAAAACAACAACAAAAAAATCACAAAAATCATTCAAAAACATTAAAATTCATGAATAAAAAACACAAAACAACAACAAATAGAATTAATGTTTCATTGATTTTCCAGTTGATATCACTGTGTGTGTGTGTGTGTGTGTGTGTGTGTGTGAGAGAGAGAGAGAGGTATGATTGTTTAGGGTACACATTTAAAGAAAGGGAAAAAAGTAACACACACACACACACACACACACACACAGAGTTAATCTGTTCTCTTGGAGTCAAAGCTCTGAGCTGAACCCTGAACACAGACTGTAAGGAAACAACCTGCAAGGAGGAAGAGGAGGAGGAGTTTTGGAAAGCTGTGAAGAGAATGATGACGATGACTATGATGAAGATGAAGACGGTGATGAAGGTTTGGAGACGTTGAGTGATGAAGAAGAGGAACTGAAGATAATGAGAAATTTTAGGAGTGGCATGAAAAGCGGAGTCCGGAGGAGGAGGAGGAGGATGATGATGAAGATGATGAAGATAAAGAGGAGGTTGAGGAGGATGATGATGATGATGATGATGATAAAGAGGAGGATGAGGAGGATGATGATGAGGATGAAGAGCAGCTGAGTGGTCTCTCACCATCTGGCCCCCCGTGTGGCGCTGGAACATGGCTGAGTCCAGGGACATCCCCCTCCTGGACCAGTACTTGCTGGAGAACATCATCATGGCCGGCTGCATCCTGGGTGGGGGCCCCGGTGGGGGCCCGTCCTTCATCACATGGGACGAGGCCATGGGGAACCAGTGAGTGTAGGAGTACCAGGGCTCCAGCTCTGCGACCTGAGACACACCTGACTGAGAGAGACGCACACACACGCTGACACACACACTGACACACACTTTGACAAGAACTGACACACACACTGGCTCTCAGTCTGGATTTATACTGACAGACAGTGGGAGGGGAGACAGAGGCCCCGCCCCCTCCACACACTGCTGCTCCTCTCCTGCAAGGTTTGACTCACAAGCTCACTTCAAAATAAAAGACTCTGAAAAAATCACTTCAAAATAAAAGACTCTGAAAAAATCACTTCAAAATAAAAGACTCTGAAAAAATCACTTCAAAAAAAGACTCTGAAAAAATCACTTCAAAATAAAAGACTCTGATAAAATCACTTCAAATTAAAAGACCCTCACAAGCTCATTTCAAAATAAAGGACTCTCAAAGATTCACTTCAAAATAAAAGACCATCAAAGTTTTTTCTACAAAAAAAGACTGTTATATTGTGAAGATGTGTGTATGTATTGATGTGTGTTTGTGTTGTTGTGTGTGTTTTTGTGTGTATGTGTTGTTGTGTATGTGTTGTTGTGTAGCTTTGTGTTGTTGTATAGTTGTGTATTTTTGTTGTTGTTTAGTTGTGTATTCATGTTGATGTGTAGGTGTGTGTATGTGTAGTTGTGTTGTTTTGTAGATGTATTTATGTGTTGTTGTGTAGGTGTGTGTATGTTGTCATGTTTGTGTGTGTATGTGTGTAGATGTATTGTTGTGTTGTTGTGTATGTGTAGGTGTGTAGATGTATTATTGTGTTGTTATGTTGTTGTGTAGGTGTGTGTATGTGTAGGTGTGTTTTTGTGTAGGTGTGTGTATGTTGTTATGTTGTTGTGTATGTGTAGGTGTGTAGATGTATTATTGTGTTGTTGTGTAGGTGTGTGTATGTGTAGGCGTGTTGTTGTGTAGGTGTGTGTATGTTGTTATGTTGTTGTGTATGTGTAGGTGTGTAGATGTATTATTGTGTTGTTTTGTTGTTGTGTAGGTGTGTGTATGTTGTTATGTTGTTGTGTATATGTATGTGTGTAGATGTATTGTTGTGTTGTTGTGTATGTGTAGGTGTGTAGATGTATTATTGTGTTGTTATGTTGTTGTGTAGGTGTGTGTATGTTGTTATGTTGTTGTGTATGTGTAGGTGTGTAGATGTATTGTTGTGTTGTGTATGCGTAGGTGTGTAGATGTATTATTGTGTTGTTGTGTTGTTGTGTAGGTGTGTGTATGTTGTTATGTTGTTGTGTATGTGTAGGTGTGTAGATGTATTATTGTGTTGTTATGTTGTTGTGTATGTGTAGGTGTGTAGATGTATTATTGTGTTGTTATGTTGTTGTGTATGTGTAGGTGTGTAGATGTATTATTGTGTTGTTGTGTTGTTGTGTAGGTGTGTGTATGTTGTTATGTTGTTGTGTATGTGTAGGTGTGTAGATGTATTATTGTGTTGTTATGTTGTTGTGTATGTGTAGGTGTGTAGATGTATTATTATGTTGTTGTGTATGTGTATGTGTGTAGATGTATTGTTGTGTTGTTGTGTATGTGTATGTGTGTAGATGTATTATTGTGTTGTTGTGTTGTTGTGTAGGTGTGTGTATGTTGTTATGTTGTTGTGTATGTGTAGGTGTGTAGATGTATTATTGTGTTGTTATGTTGTTGTGTATGTGTAGGTGTGTAGATGTATTATTGTGTTGTTGTGTATGTGTAGGTGTGTAGATGTATTATTGTGTTGTTATGTTGTTGTGTATGTGTATGTGTGTAGATGTATTATTGTGTTGTTGTGTAGGTGTGTGTATGTTGTTATGTTGTTGTGTATGTGTAGGTGTGTAGATGTATTATTGTGTTGTTATGTTGTTGTGTATGTGTAGGTGTGTAGATGTATTATTGTGTTGTTGTGTAGGTGTGTGTATGTTGTTATTTTGTTGTGTATGTGTAGGTGTGTAGATGTATTGTTGTGTTGTTGTGTTGTTGTGTGTACCCGTGCGCTCTGGAACGTTCCTGCAGCATTTCTTCAAACCCAGTCTGGACCAGCAGGCTGGAGACAAGAACAGACCCTGAAGAAGCTCAGGATGTTCCTGCTCTCATGTTCCTGTCCTCAGGTTCAGTCAGTGTGTGTGTGTGTGTGTGTGCTGTTTCCTCTCTGTTCCTATAATTAAAGTGTTTCTGTGCAGCCTCCTGACTGACAGTCCACCATCAGTCCTCACAAACAGGCTCAGCTTCAATAAAACCCTCAGAGATGGTCGGCGATTAGCGTTGAGCGGCGTCGGCGTGCTATCAGCCGTCAGCTCAGACAATTTCCTGCCTGACAGGAAATGAAAGAGCGGTGAGGCGTCAGGAGGAGCTGCAGTCCAGCTTTGTTCTGACTCTGAAGGAGCTTTATGAGCAGATCCCAGATGATACCTTCCTCCAGCTCCTCTCCAGCCTACGCCAAACGTCCCCCATCAGAGGGGGAGGGAGGGAGGGGGAGGGAGGGGGGGGGGTGTCCATCACTCACATGAAAGCAGCTGAATGACATTTAGAGGGAAGACGGGTCATTAATCTGCAGCTCTGACATTTCTGCAGGTTCATGAATGAATTAAGACCTGAATCCACTTGGTGTTCTCATCCTGTCCGCTCTGCTCTCTGCAACCACCCCACGCTTCAGTCATCAGGTCCCAGTCCAAGTCAACCCTCGAGTCCAAGTCAACCCTCGAGTCCTACATCATCTCTGTGACTGTTCTGGGTTCATTCTGGACCGGTCTGAGAGTCTCTGGACTCAGGAGGTGCAACACTGTCTGAGGGGAATCCCCTGATCCAGACTGTTAGCCTGTTTAGCATGGAGCGCTATGGGGACTGACTGCTAGAGACAGACTCCAGGGGACACTCAGGGTTACCTAGCAACAGCAGTAAACACAGCTGAAGTGTTGATGTGTCATCTTAGCTGTTAGCCATGTCAGGTTGTCTAATTAAGGCCAGGTGTGAACAGGTGAGAGGGGGTGGGTAAGTGATGATGTCACACACTAGAGGCGGGGTTCCTTTGTTTTTTCCACAGCTGACAGCGTGTTGTGGAAATGTCCTCACACATATTGGGGTGATTAAATGCACACACACACACACACAGGCTCCATCCCTTCACATAAACCTGAGCAGAGTGTGAGCAGGTGGAGGTGTGTGTGCATGTTTATGACGGTCAACTGTGTGTCAATCTCTGTCAAACGTGTGTGAGGACGACTCTTCAGATCATCTCCTGCTGAGATAAACAGACTCAGGGAAAAACTGGGGTGTGAAGAGAGAGAGAGAGAGAGAGTGTGTGTGTGTGTGTGTGTGTAAAGTCTATAAGAGGACACAGAGACGACTACAGATGATAACTTTTATTCTCAGGACAACTATCAAACCAGCCGTCTGTGAACGCCTCACAGAGCAGATCAGTGTCATGATGAAGAGTAACTCCTCCTCCTCCTCCTCCTCCTCCTCCTCTGTGACGGAGATCCGCTCTGATGGTAGAGCTTCATCAGCACAGGAATGACTGACTCAAAGAGACGTTATGGTACAAGAGTTACAAAAATAAGATTCTTAATAATCTCCTTTTATACAGGCTCCCTGCTGCTCCTCCTCCTCCTCCTCCTCCTCTTCCTCCTGCTCCTGCTGACGCTGAGTCAGTCTCTGTTCACTACGATATGAAGGCCACTTTGCAGCTGTTGTTGTGAGAGCTGCTCTCTCTGAAGTGTCCGTTGGAGCAGGCGTCCGCTCTTTGAGTCGCTCTGAGAGCCGCGGACGCTCCACAATCTGTCCAATCAGATCCACTGGTGGACGGGTCCAGACCCAGGATGACGCTGATGGAGCGAGGAAGGTCCTGAGGAGGAGGAGGAGGAGGAGGTAAAGACAGCGTTATTACGTGGAGTCACACAGTAACAAACAGACTGTCAGTTTAAAGGTCTCTGCACACTGAGTCTGTCAGTTTTGGATGCGTTTTTTTGGATCCGTAATTTTTAAAAAAAAACAAAACCATCACACACAGACGTCTCACACACTGAATCTGATGAGTTTATCTTTCTACTAATGAAGATTCACAGCTGGCAGTATCTTTGAGGTAGGCACACGCGCACACACACACACACACACACACATCTTCATTCTTCATTTAAACTTCGCCTGAAATGACAGAAAATGTGACAAAAATTCGAACCTGTTCCGGAAAAAAAAAAAAAAGACATCACATGGGATCAAAATTCTTTTCTAATGTGCGTCAATTTGGGATGAAAAAAAACAGTGACAGTGTGCAAAGACCTCCCTCCTGAGTCTGTGATGTCATCAATGTGATCATGTGACCAGAGTACCCTTCCTGTTTTTGTCTCCACACACCTTACAGCTCTTTATCTGCAGACAGATCCCCTCAGACTTCTGCAGGATCTCCTCCACATCCAGCTTCATGGAGAGCTCGTTGATGTGCTAAAAACAGACACACAAGGCTGTGACCCTCCATCATCATCATCATCACCATCATCATCCCAGGTGAGCAGAGTGGGCGGGGCTGTGACTCACCTTGAGGATCTCGTTGAAGCCGTAGTTCTCCTCCATGATCTTCTGTTTCTCTGAGTCCAGGATGGCGCAGCAGACCAGCAGGTGGAAGTTCTGACAGGGCAGCTCGGTCCACATCACCTGGAGACCAGCACTCAGGTTAACACATGCCATACGTCATGTGATCATATGTGCTACATGTGTGATGTGAGGATCATGTGACTGACCTCCCAGAGCCGCAGCACGTCCTGGAAGCTGAGCTCTCTCTTAAACCGGATCAGCAGCCAGCGGAAACAGAAGTACAGGTACCCTGAATCCTGGGACTCTGAGGAGGACACGCAAGACACATGTTCAAATAAACACGCCACACAGGTAACAACCGCAAACAGACAGGTGAGTCATGTGATCATACCCAGGTAGTTCCAGAAGGACAGGTCTAAGAGTCTGAGCAGAGTACTGAGCTGGATCAGCTGAGTCTTCATCCCCTGCATCTGCTCCTCAAAGTTCTGATGCTGCAAACACACACACACACATACATCAGGTGAGTCTAAACACACACCTGGGAGCAGAGTGACTCTGCGTTCAGCTCTGATCTCACCATCTGATCCATGAAGGACACGAAGCACCAGAAGGCGTCCACCTCGTTCTCCATCACATACAGGATGGGAGAGAGCAGGTCGCTCATCCCCTGAACGTAACCTGAGGAGGCCAGAGAGGAGGGGGGGCAGGGTTAGACCCAGAGAGGAGGGGGGGCGGGGTTAGACCCAGAGAGGAGGGGGGGCGGGGTTAGACCCAGAGAGGAGGGGGGGCGGGGTCAGACCCAGAGAGGAGGGGGGGCGGGGTTAGACCCAGAGAGGAGGAGGAACAGGGTTAGACCCAGAGAGGAGGGGGGGCAGGTTTAGACCCAGAGAGGGGGGGGGGGCAGAACAGAGGACTCACCCAGGTCAAAGTCGAACATGCAGTAGGTCATCAGGATGTCGTGGAGCAGGACCAGACCCGGGTTATCGATACCTTCATAGAAGCGGTTGGTCCTGTCGGTCCGGTTCACGTCTTTCTCTGACAGAACAGAGAGGAGGGGTTAACGTGGGTCATGTTCCAACCTGAGGATTAGAGTTAGACCGGCTCTGAGTCTCACCGATCAGACTCCTGTAGTCTCTGAGGCGAGAGTTTCTCCTCTCTTGTTCTTCGCTCACAGATTTCCACTGCAGCTTCATCCTGAAGTATTCGTCCCTGTAACCATGGCAACACAAAACAACATCAGCACCACCCACAGCGAGGAGAGGTTTGATTCTGTTCATCTGACACACATATTATATCAGACTGTCTCCTCTGTCACTGTGTGTGTGTGTGTGTGTGTGTGTGTGTGTGTGTGTGTGTGTGTGTGTTACGTTTTGTTTCTCTGAAGGGTCTTCCTCTCCTCTAGCGTGCTCTCCCAGGGGAAATATCCGAGCAGAAACTTCCAGGCCTCCTTCCTTAAAGCATGGCACAGACCCTGCACACACACACACACACACACATGTTGACAGCTATTATTATGATTAACACACACACACACACACACACACTGGAGAGGAGCTGTCAGTGATGAAGAGTACGTGCCCCCTTGAAGATGGCGTGTTTGAGGTGAGAGATGTTGGTCATCCTCCCCTCCTGGTCTTGGTGTTTGGTCCAGTCCTCCACTGACAGAGGCCCCGCCCTCGTTACCTGAGGCCGCACCCCAAGGTCGATCTAAGAGGAACACACACACACACTGTTATTCTGACAAACACACCTGCTCACCGTCAGAACAGGTGCCTGATGAGTAAAGAGGTTAAAGTCCTCTCACCCTGGTGATGACCTCAAAGCCTGGCTCCTCCTGCTGGTTGATCTCCAGCCCGGGGATCACCTCCCCCAGCAGGTCGGCCACCTCCTCCGGGGGGCGCTGGTGCTGCTCCTCTGTCCCCCTGAAGGCGTCGTAGATGTAGTTTGTGACTTTAGAGAATCCTCCCAGTGTGGTGACGTACGGGTCCTTTTTTAACTTCTGTCAAAGACAAACTGAGCGTTAAACTCCCAGAAGCAGGAGTCAGAGAGGAAGGAGCTGCTTCACCCACACAGAGAGAGAGAGAGAGAGAGAGAGAAAGAGAGAGAGAGAGAGAGGAGGTTTAGCTGTGAGTGTCTTACATGTACCAGTCCAAAGCTGTTGTCGTCCAGCAGGTTCTCAAAGGACTGAGACAGAGCTTTGTTTGGTGTGCTGACCATCAGACAGGACGCATCCTCTGCAGACCTGCACACACACACACACACACACACACACACACACACACACACACACACACACACATACAGGTGTCACATTTCAGGTGAAGCTGTGGATAAACACCGACAGACTAAAACTCAGACCAAATATGATCAACATGTTCAGTGTTTAGAGCGAAGAGGCTTCAGCCAATCAGCACGCAGAGTCACCGTGACGTCACTCTGCTGTGAGGCTGAAAATATCCAGCTGCTAATGGAGGGCTTTTATTATGAAAGGGCTCAGATAAGAACTTTAATAACAGATTACACAGAGACACACTGCCAAGCTCAGAGGAATAATCTCACAGTATCACACACACACACACACACACACACACACTGATGATGATCTTGTGTTTCTGGAACAATCAGGAGTTTGAAGGTTTCAGAGGGATAATTAGAAACAGTTTGTGTTTTAGTCCAGTAGGTGGCGCAGTTTGGTTTCAAGGTGACAACATGAATAACAGCTTCATTAGATTTAACATGAACACTTCCTCAGTCTGAATCAGCTGAAGGAGGTTTTTAATGTCTCGTTAAATCTTATAAACTCTGAACTCTAATCCTTTGATCAGGTGTCTCCAGCACACCTTTCTGAAGAAAGACCAGTTTACCTTTGACCTGCTAAACTCTACATTAAACCTGAGTGTTTGAGACGGAACGTTTACACAGTGGCTCTCTTCTTCTCCTCACAGTGAAAACGTCATCATTACCCTGGACATGGACTCCATCATCCACATCTCACACCCTCACCTGTACCTGAAAACTCCTACAGCCTGTGTCTACCTGCAGACAGCTGGTACAGGTGTACTCTGGTCTGTACTCACTCGCTGAGCAGAGCGAACCTCCTCAGGCTGTCCAGGAACTCGGTGCTGCCGCCCTGGTGGAAGTGCAGCGGCGGCAGAGAGGAGGACTCCTTCAGTCTGAAGATGAGGAAGGTCCACCCCTCCTCCTTCACGGTGACGGACCTGAGGTCACTGATGCTGAAGCTGAACGCCCAGCGGCTCCTCTCGTGGCTGTGGTTCAGAGAGCCTGACGGACATGTTTGAGTTATTCTCCATGAACAGGTCAAACTGAAGCAGACACCTCTCTGCAGAGCCTCAGCTCTGGACATCAGTCTACAGGACACCTGAGACACCTGACTACTTCATCATCATCATCATCATCATCCCACACGATGAAGAGGAGGAGCTCACCCTCTCCGTTGGTGCAGACTTTCTTCCTGAAGGACACGGCGTTGATCATGTCCCACTCGGTCTCGTAGCTCTGCTCTCTCTCTAACAGCTGATTGGATCGGTCCCCTGAGCTCTGAGCCCACTCCACCACCGAGCTCGAGTCCTGAGGACCACAAACACACAAACACATCCATTCAGCTTCCAAAGCTACGTGTCCTTTATGGATTTACCCCTCCATGTTTTCTTGAGCTGCAGAGGAGAGACTTGATGCTTGTTTCAGGCCTCTGATTGGCTCTGCATCCTCTCAGAGCTTCACGCCCTGGATACTGTTCACCACGGAGCTCTGAGGCTCATCACAGCTCTCTGTATTCTCAGGTTAGCTGCTCTGCGTCCCTCTCTCGCTCTCTGCGCTCTGAGAGCGTGTTGAAACGGGGAAGCAGAGCTTCAGGTCCTCTGCTGCAGGAGGATCTGGGTCTGAGTGAGCTGGTCTCTCAATATAATTTAAAGCAGACTAAAGGAGCTGAAGCAAGATATGCTAAGATCTGGGATATGTTGACATGCTGCAGAAATAAATAACTAAAAAGTGTGACTCTGCTGCCCCCTGGTGCCCTGTGGATTAACATCCTACATGACGTTAACAAATGATTTTGTTTGTGACAGCAATCAGATCCTGAAGGGATCCAAAAAGATCCTGATGTGATGAGCTAAAGATCCTGATGTGATGAGCTAAAGATCCTGACGTGATGAGCTAAAGATCCTGACATGATGAGCTAAAGATCCTGACGTGATGAGCTAAAGATCCTGAAGCGATGAGTTTAAGATCCTGATGTGATGAGCTAAAGATCCTGATGTGATGAGCTAAAGATCCTGACGTGATGAGCTAAAGATCCTGATGTGATGAGCTAAAGATCCTGACGTGATGAGCTAAAGATCCTGAAGCGATGAGCTACAGATCCTGATGTGATGAGCTAAAGATCCTGACGTGATGAGCTAAAGATCCTGATGTGATGAGCTAAAGATCCTGACGTGATGAGCTAAAGATCCTGACGTGATGAGCTAAAGATCCTGAAGCGATGAGCTACAGATCCTGACATGATGAGCTAAAGATCCTGACGTGATGAGCTAAAGATCCTGACGTGATGAGTTTAAGATCCTGACATGATGAGCTAAAGATCCTGACGTGATGAGCTAAAGATCCTGACGTGATGAGCTAAAGATCCTGATGTGATGAGCTAAAGATCCTGATGTGACGAGCTAAAGATCCTGGCGTGATGAGCTAAAGATCCTGACGTGATGAGCTAAAGATCCTGAAGCGATGAGCTACAGATCCTGACATGATGAGCTAAAGATCCTGATGTGATGAGCTAAAGATCCTGACGTGATGAGTTTAAGATCCTGACATGATGAGCTAAAGATCCTGACGTGATGAGCTAAAGATCCTGACGTGATGAGCTAAAGATCCTGATGTGATGAGCTAAAGATCCTGACGTGATGAGCTAAAGATCCTGACGTGATGAGCTAAAGATCCTGACGTGATGAGCTAAAGATCCTGACGTGATGAGTTTAAGATCCTGACATGATGAGCTAAAGATCCTGACGTGATGAGCTAAAGATCCTGACGTGATGAGCTAAAGATCCTGATGTGATGAGCTAAAGATCCTGATGTGACGAGCTAAAGATCCTGGCGTGATGAGCTAAAGATCCTGACGTGATGAGCTAAAGATCCTGACGTGATGAGCTAAAGATCCTGACGTGATGAGCTAAAGATCCTGATGTGACGAGCTAAAGATCCTGGCGTGATGAGCTAAAGATCCTGACGTGATGAGCTACAGATCCTGAAGTGATGAGCTACAGATCCTGAAGTGATGAGCTACAGATCCTGAAGTGATGAGCTACAGATCCTGGCGTGATGAGCTAAAGATCCTGACGTGATGAGCTAAAGATCCTGACGTGATGAGCTACAGATCCTGACGTGATGAGCTAAAAATCCTGAAGTGATGAGCTAAAGATCTTGACGTGATGAGCTAAAGATCCTGACGTGATGAGCTAAAGATCCTGACGTGATGAGCTAAAGATCTTGGCGTGATGAGCTAAAGATCCTGAAGTGATGAGCTAAAGATCCTGACGTGATGAGCTAAAGATCCTGACGTGATGAGTTTAAGATCCTGACATGATGAGCTAAAGATCCTGACGTGATGAGCTAAAGATCCTGATGTGACGAGCTAAAGATCCTGGCGTGATGAGCTAAAGATCCTGACGTGATGAGCTAAAGATCCTGACGTGATGAGCT
Source organism: Labroides dimidiatus (assembly GCA_030710495.1). Classification (NCBI taxonomy): domain Eukaryota; kingdom Metazoa; phylum Chordata; class Actinopteri; order Labriformes; family Labridae; genus Labroides; species Labroides dimidiatus. The sequence goes on from CM061147.1 coordinate 33,667,383, forward strand.
TCTTGCTGTTGAAGCCCAAACAGCAGGTCCAGCTGCAGACTCTGGATGAAGATGACCCTGATCATCGTCTCTGACAGAATCAGATCTGAGGCCTGCTCGATGTAACAGCGTTAGACCGTAATGGTTTCATCGTTAACGTTTGGTGATTGGATAAAGGACGTGTCTCTGTTCTGATGGATGATCCATTAAACAAAGCTCAGCAGGAGTAAAGTGATCAAACCTTTCCAGCACACAGCATGTTTGAGGGGTCCACTGAGTCCTCCAGAGGTCTATACTCCACCATGATCTCTGCATCCTGACAGAGAGGAGACACAACATCAAATCAACCAGAGGCCAGGTGCTGCTGGACTCTGTCAGTGAGACACTCACAATAACACACACACACATTATACTGACACACACACACACACACACACACACACACAGGTTAAAATGTTCTGCTGTCTCAGTAAGTTTATCTCTACAGTAAACTCATGAAGACTTCAGCTACGACTGAGTATTGATCTTTTTCTGATGTCATGAAAAGAAGTCTTTTAAAATAATCTGACATCAACATGTCATGTGACTAATAATATGTTAATATGTATGATGAAGATGTTTTACCTTGTCAACAATCCGCAGTGATCCTGATACAAGTAAATCTTGCTCCACGCCGTCCTCCTCACTGCTGGGATGAATGAAAACTCCTTCATGTTCAAACAGAACCTGAGAAACAGAAAAGTCAGATCTTTATTCAGGACTAACATCATCTCATTTCTCCAGAAATCACTTCTACAGCATGAAGGACTCTGGCTGCTGTTCACCACAAAGAGCTGCTGTCAAGTGATCAGATATAAAAATGTGCTTCAAATAAAAGATGCTTAAAAACCTGCAGCATAACTAAACTCATTCAAAGGTCCAAACATAAAAACGGATTTAAAGGAAAGACTACGTGGCGACAGGAAACACTGACAGGAAGTCAGAACAAACACAGAGGGCAGGATTCAAAAGTCCATCATCACCACAGGCTGACCATAGGGGGCGCTTTAAGGGCAGTGACTGACTGACTGATGAAACATGAAAAGATTAGAATAAAACACACAAAGGTTATCCATAAAAATAAAGCGAAACATAATTCAAATTAACGTAACACGTATTTTAAAGTTTTGATTGTCAGCACTAACAGAGCAGATTTATCAGAGCCAACACGATGAGAGAGGTAAACAACGCTTCAGTTTGTTCTCTTATCTACACACTGAGGTTAGATTCACATAACAAACCAAATGTACTGTTTATATTTTAATCAAACTGAGTCAGGAGTGTGCTCTGAATCCACAGACACAGAAGTACTCGGGTATTTGACCTGAAACTCTGACTTTGGAGCCGCAGCTGTACAATAAACAAACATCGAAACCCATGACAAACATGTTTGATAAAATAATAAGAAATTTGTGTACAATCAGTGTTTTCTTTCTCAGCCTGTATATTTCACCTGTTGGATGGAGGCCTGGCAGTCGCAGCAGCTGCCAGCTAATTTCAAAATAAGAGTTTTGAATTTGAGTATAAAAGAGAAGACTGCTTCTTATTTTGTATGTTTTCAGAAATTACTTTTACATTATCATTTTCATCTCCTGTTTTTTTTTTTTTTTTAAATACAGCCCAATTGATGAGATCCCTACTGGAGACCGTGTGATAGAAAGACACCTGTTGGAAACACCTGCATCATGAATCAGTCTGGAACAGGTAGGGATGATTTGTGACTGCTGTAAACATCATGAAGTCTGTTTGAATCAGACACAAACACGGTATCAGAACCAGAGAAAGTAAACAACCGACAAGGGATGAACACACGGCACATACACTCACCTGTGTGTGTGAGAGAGAGAGAGGGAGAGAAAGAGACTGAGAGCAAATGTCTGGATTCATATCTGAGGATGAACTCTGTATACCCCTGCTAACATTAGCATTAGCAGACACTGGTCGTTAGCTAAATGAGCTCAAGCAGTAGACAGAACTAAGTTTACCTGTCACACCTGTTCCCTCGGGTGTGTCAGAACTCAGTTTGATGGTCTGTGAGCATACTGTTAGGGCCAAAACTGTCAACAACAGAGAACTAGCTTTGTGTGGTGGATGCTAATGCTAACATTAGCACGTCCCTGGGGAACCTGTGGTCGCTTTCAGTTCCTCCAACTTTCCACACTCAGGTGTTCCACAGCAGACTCGGGTGCTGTGGGGACCTGTGCTCGTGCTCATGATGTAAATATGACTTAGAACAGCTAACACAGCGGCTAACCCTGGCTAATTGTTGCTAACTCAGTATCTGTTGAGCTAACTGAGCAGTAAACACGTCTCTGTCAACTCAGTATGAGCTCGACATTAAACCACATTTCGCTACAAACAGCCCGTTTAAACCCTCTCATTATATACACATCAAATCCATAGACGGACAGTTTGAAGGAATTCTTTTATATAAATGTTTTTACCTTCAACAAGCGATCCGTCGCCATGTCGCCTCTCTCCTCTGATGTCGTCATCGGCTCACGTGCCTCTCAGCACCAAAACAAAACTGACAACTCAGCTTCCGGTGGCGAGAATGGCGCACGCGCAGTATATGTCCTTGCTGTTCTGAAAAACAAAAATACGACTTCAAATATTTTTTATACCACGTCTCAAAACGAAAACTTTTTAAATGAAATGTATAAATCGATTTTAGTGAGGATGATTGGTTCAGTCACATTTTTATTTCAATTCAACCTTTGCAGGGTCAAATCCCTCTTTTACAGAGCCTTCGATTTAAAGAAATATATTCACAGAATGCTTTTATTGTCTCACTGACTTACAGATATTTGAAAAAAGATTTGTAGCTAATATTTCTATGACTTACAGATCTGTTTGAGCGTTTTCATTCTGGAAGTGATCCATGTTTTGGTTGTCGGTAAGTCTTGTGCTCGCAGACTGTATAATAAAGACAGGACCCATAGACTGTATACTGAAGACTGTACCAATAAACTGTAAAATTATGAATAAATTGACCTATTTATTTATTTGATCAAATCAATCCGTTTAGTAACGCTGTAAAAAAAAACCTCAGAACTGTATCGCGAGATTTCATCGAGATTTCCAGCCCCAGCTATTAGCAAGCTAACCGTTGCAGCGGAAACATGTCATGAATCATTTGGGATGTTTTCTGATGTTTGTGAACTTAATCTGTTATTTCTGATGAACTTAATTTCCGCGAGGAGCTGAGAGGTGTTCTAAATTTTATTAATTATGGATTCAAACACCGCGGGCAGTTCTCCCAGGGAGGAGGGCGAGCTCGAAGACGGAGAGATCTGCGACGATGAAGCCGAGGACAGTGTGCCGATCCGGCGGGGGGAGGGGAGAAGGCCCCGTGGTGGGGCTCATCCACGGCCCCGGAAACCTCACCAACACCCGCACAACATGCCACCTCGCCCGGGCATCCCGCCGCCAGACTTCCGCCTCCTCATGCCGTACAACCGGGGACCTTTCCCCACGAACAACCGGCAGCAGTGTGGCCCGAGCGGGCCCGACCGGCCTCCCTCTCCTCCCCCTCCGCTGCTTCCTCCGCCGGGGCTCGGTCCTCACGGAGAACCGAACCAGAGGAGCAACTTCTGGGAGCGGAGCCACGGGGCCCTTGGTCGGTTCAGACACCGGGGCATGCCCAACGGAGGCCGAGGGAACTGGAACCGGGGGAGAGGAAACATCAGAGGTCCCCCCGGCCGGTACGGGCCCGGAGAGATTCACAGCAACCAGAGAGAGTCCCCCCAGAGAAAGCGTATCCTTTACGGCTAAATTAAATTAATATGAGCCTCAAAACTCAGAGCCCAGGGGATCAAAGACCAGCTCAGCAGGGTCTGGCACAGCATCTTCATCTGAAATAACTTAATTTAAGCCTGACAGATCACGTTTTACTGATGGGGACACTGAGGACCACGTCCTCCAGAGGACAGGGTCTATACAGGGACCGATGTCTGCCTTCATAAACCTGAATGTAACAGTTTGTGGTCTGCTGTCTAACCTGCTGGCCCGAGTCCAGCTTGTGTTCCTGCTCAGATCTTTCATGTTCCGATCATGACTCATGTAGATCACATGTTACAGCTGCTGTGACTCAGAGGAGTCAGTTAGAGTCACACACCCCAGATGGTTTCACTCAAACATGGAGCCGTTTCTGTCTGCAGCAGCTTTCTCCATCCTGGCTGACAGTCAAAGCGCTTATTTTTGTCCCTAACAGGCTCAGGTTGTTAGGTTAACCTCACAGGAGCTGCTGCTTTAAACTCTGTCACACACACACACACCAGAGTTAACCCCAAAGAACACACACAAGCCTGTGTGTGTGTGTGTAGAGGGGGCTAACGGCTGCTTGCGGTGGGGTTAGTGGTAAGTTGCAGGTTGATGTTCAGATGTTAGTTGTTCTTTCTTTACCATGTGACCTCAGAGAAACCTGTCGGGAGGCCTCAGGTGAGGAAACCGTCTCACACTAGTTCCAAAATGGACTCCAGCATGGACGAGTCCTTCGAGGACCTGCTCTCAAAGTACAAACAGATCCAGCTGGAGCTCGAGTGCATCCGCAAAGAGGAGTCCATGGCTCTGGAGCCTGAAGCTGCTCCCGTCACAGACCACATATCAGACTCTTACACTGCCAGTATTACAGGGACCAAACCAGGACCAGGGCCAGAACCAGCAGGACCAGAGGAACTGTCTGAGCCGGACTTGGCTGAGAAGAAAGTGTTCCAGGCCTTTAACATCAAACCTCTCCGTCAAAAACTCCCCACCCCATCAGACCTGGACAAGCTGAGGAAGAAGTGGGTGGAGCAACAGAAGGCAGGAGGCGGAGCTGAGACAGAGGGTGAGCAGGGGAAGGGGTGCAGGTCTTCAGGTGTCTCCAGGTTCTAGATCCAGATGAGCTCAGTCTAGATGAAAGATCAAAGAGTCGATCTGTTCCAGGTCTCAGAAAGTGACGGAGACAGAAAGAGAAACACAGAGCGAGGAAAACAAAGCTGTTAGTCTGAGTCAGGCTCACATCAGATCTGATGATGTCTTTAGTCCCGCTCTGTGTGTCCTCTGTGTCCCTGCTGAAAGGCCACCTGTCTGTGTGCAGGTGAGGAAGAGGAGGAAGCCGAGAGGAAGCAGAGAGCTGAGCAACAGTCTGAAGACCAGAAGAAGACGTCTGAGGATCCCAGCGTCTGTGATAAGAATGTGGAGGTGAAGAAGAGTCTGGACTCCACCGTCTCCTCAGACCAGGTGAGTCCACCACATCCACTTCACACAGGAACACACACAACGTCAACATCTCATTTAACGTGTGTGTGTGTGTGTGTGTTCAGTGTGTGTGTTGTGATAAAACTGTGGAGGAGGAAAAGACGAGTTTGAGTATCAGAGGGACGTCTGAGGACTCCACAGTCCCTGCAGACCAGGTGAGTCCACATCAGGATGCTTCTGATTGGACACACCCACACGATGTCAATATCTCATATCACTAACTCTGTGTGTGTGTGTGTGTGTGTGTGTGTGTGTGTTGTGTTAAGTCTGTGAAGGAGAAGAAGAGTCCGTGTGTCAGAGAATCCTCAGCCTCCAGCGAGGACTCCACCGTCTCTCCAGACAAGGTGAGTCCTCCTCATCCAGGTGTTACACAGGAACACACGCGTGAAGTCACACCAGCTCTAACTGTGTGCGTGTGTGTGTGTGTGTGTGTGTGTGAGCAGCCACAGGTCCGGGTGGAGGAGGAGGAGCTGTCGGAGCTGCAGCTGCGTCTCCTCGCTCTGCAGTCGGCCAGTAAGAAGTGGCATCAGAAGGAGCAGCAGGTGATGAAGAGGAGCAAAGACCGCATCACCAAGGGGGCCCAGGACAAGAGCTCAGGACCAGGACAGAAACCTGGACCAGGACCAGGACAGACTCCCCCTAGCAGGCAGAGAGTCACCACCAGGTCCACATCCTCCTCCACTGCTGCTGCTGCTGCTGCAGAACGGAGCAGAACCAGGTCCAAACCTTCTGCAGACAGGGACCGGGACAGAACTAAAACCAGTGGGCCCAGAACTGCAGACAGGGACAGAGACAGATCCAAACCCAGTCCCAAACCCAGTCCTAAACCCAGTCCCAAACCCAGTCTCAAACCCAGTCCTCAAGCTGGTCCCAGAACTGCAGCGGAGCGAGGCCGGTCTGCAGGGAAAGTCCACGCCATGAAGAAGATGATCAGTCCAGGTGAGGAGGAGGAGGAGGAGGAGGAGGAGGAGGAGAGTGTGTCCCACTTTGTCAGTTCAATGTAACAGAGTCCTGATGTTCAGCTCCTGTGTGTGTGTGTGTGTGTGTGTGTGTGTCAGGCTCAGCAGCTAAGCAGGCGTTCAGGAAGCAGCAGGTGAGGACGTGGAAGCAGCAGAGGGAGCAGGAGGAAGAGGAGGAACGACGTAAACGAGAAGAAGAGATTCGCCGCATCCGAGACCTGTCCAATCAGGACGAGCAGTACAACCGCTTCATGAAGCTGGTGGGGGGGCGGAGCAGGACCAGGAGCAAGGTGAGGAGGGGGGTCAGTACCAGTCTCCCTCTGTTCAGATCCACTTTCTTCATTCATTCATTCAATTGTGTGTGTGTGTGTGTGTGTTTCAGTCCAGAGAGCGTGAGCACAGGAAGTCCTCAGGTAAACAGGGTCTGGACTCCTCAGGGAACCTCTACCAGTACGACAACTACGACGAGGTTGCCATGGACACAGACAGTGAGACAAACTCACCAGGTGAGAGCAGAGGGTCACCTGACCTCAGCAGCTCTGACATCACATCCTGCCTTCATATGAAGGACCACAGCTCCTCTCTCTCTCTCTCTCTCTCTCTCTCTCTCTCTCTCTCTCTCTCTCTCTCTCACACACACAGATCAGTGTTGTTGTGTTTCTCATGCTCTCTCTAACGTCCAGCTTCCTGTGGTGTGTTTGTGTTTCAGTTGCGTCTCCGTCTCACCAGCTGCTTCCTGACGATGAAGGAGGTTTCCATCAGCTGTCAGCGTTTGTGAACGCACCCCAGCACTTTGGAATGGTACGCCCCCCGCTCCTACAGTTGGTTGACTTCAACATCTGACCCTTCAAAATAAAACACCTGTGGTGTTGACCTGAGTGTGTGTGTATTTCAGGACTTCTCTCAGCCCTTCCTCCCCCCCTTGGTGTCGGGTGCTCCTCCCCCTCCTCCTCCTCTCCCTCCTCCCCCAGACGAGCTGGAGCCTCCTCCCAAACCTCCGTTTGCTGATGAAGAGGAGGAGGAGGAGATGCTGCTGAGGGAGACGTGTCTGATGTCCATGGCCAACAAGAGAGTGCCGCTCCCCCAGGTCAGTAAATTCAGACTGCAATACCACGTGTGAGCAGGAGGGGGAGCTGTAGTAAACATCTCTCTCTGTCCCTCTCTGCAGGAGAGGAGCTCCAGCGCTCCGGCTTCCCCCAGCGCTCCTCCTCCTGCAGGAGTCCCGACACCTCCCAGAGGAAACCTGAGCACCGTCAGCCTGAACACGGTGCCCCCGTCCCGCTCCAACAAGTTCACCAGAGGACACCCCAGCAGCAGAGTGCCCCTGGTGGTGAGGGACACACACACACACACACACACACACACCCCTCTTGTTTGGAAACAGGAGTCTGTGATCGCAGTTTGAATGACAGGAAGTGATGTCAGTGAAAATGAGCTGTTAGAGCATCACTTTCAGCGCTCAAATAACCTCTGAGCTCAAGCTGCTGGTTACAAAGAGAAACAATGTGTGTGTGTGTGTTTGTGTTTCACTGTGTGTGTGTGTGTGTGTCTGTATCTTTGCAGCTGCCTCGTCATAAGTCTGTAGTGGTTTCTCTGATGGACTCTGATGACAGTGACTCAGACCCGGATCCCGGCAGCTCCTCTCAGGCTGTATTCGGAGGTCTGGAGTTTATGATCAAAGAGGCCCGCAGGACGGTGGAGGTGAGTCCAGCTTCCTGCAGCTTTTGAATGAAAATAAAGATGTTTCAGTCAGAGGAACCATCCTGAGACAGTCCGTTCCTGCAGCTCCCTCTGAACCCTGATCTGTTTCTGAGTTTCAGGCAGCGAAGCCGAAAGCTGCGTCAGGATCGGAGAAGGAGAACAACCCGCTCAGAACTCCAGACGCTCTGCCCGAAAACAAGAAGGCCGAGTACCGTCTGCTCAGGGAGGAGATCAACAGGTAGATATCTCACACTCAGGTGTCAGGACGTGCTCAGTGGGCAGCTGTGTGTATATGTGTGTGTGACCCCTGTGTGTGTATATGTGTGTGTGACCCCTGTTCCCCTCTCAGCAGGGAGAAGCAGAGGATGTTGAAGGACTTCAGCTCAGCTCCTCGAGCGTCTCCTGCTGCCTCTGTGACTGATCTGAAGTCTGCTGCTGAGCTCAGACTGACTGAGGCCGAGCAGAGGCTCAGCAAACACAGGTGAGCTTTACCTTATAATACATGTGCCTCATGAGGACCAGGCCCCTCCTTCATCAGGGTTTAGTTCAGCAAGGCCCCTGATGGTCACACTCACCTCAGTCATCATTTAAACTTACTGCTATGTGTGTGTGTGTGTGTGTGTGTGTGTGTGTGTGTGTGTGTGTGTGTGTGTTCTCAGAGAGCTGCTGCAGAGGGACGAGGTCATGCTCAAACACCTCCTCCAGCAGGAGCTGAAGAAGAGAGAGTCTCTGAAGGCGGCCGAGGGGAAGGTGCTCAGACTGAGGGAGCAGCTGCAGGCGTCGGAGAAGATCGTCAGCGCTAACAGGACGCTGCTGAAGAAGCTGCAGGAACAGGTGAGACGGTGTGGGATCGGTTTGGTTCATCTGTGAGAGGTGTCAGTCAAACCCAGCTTCAGCCTGAAGGAGCGGACCACAAGCTGCTCACATTCTGCCCTTTGTGCTGAACTCTGCTCCGTTCACAGGATCAGAACACCTCATCTGGTTCCAGGAAGGGTTCAAACTGTAAACCTAGAAATCCACACCTCAGCAGTCTTGCAGTTCCTGCGAGACACAGGACTGTATGTGAGGACATGAACCAAGACTGTGATACCCAGTCTGTCCAGCGTTAGGCAGTCATACGCCTGGTAGCATCTAAACTGACAGAAAAGCTAAGAAGAAGAAATCCACACCTAAGGTGATCTGTGTGAGGCTGTGTTTACATACTCATATCAGTCTGATTGAAGTCACTACAGCCCTGATGCAGGTCAGCTCAGCTCAGGTACCATTCCTTTGGCACACCTGTGCTCTGAAACTTCGAATGAAGACTGTAACGTCTGCAAACCCATCAAAGTATGCGAAACTTTGTGTACCTGTCAGTCACATCTGATCTGAGTGATGTATAAGAATACAGAGCAGCGGAATAACCCTTTAAAGGATGAGCAGGATGTACAAAACACCTGAAATGAGCAATAAACAGTCTGAAGGAATGGCTGCATGTCCCCTTAGCTAACCAGTCTACCTGTGTTCTCTTGTTTCAGGTGCACAGGGTGGAGCACCGGGTGTCCCTAAAGAAAGGTGTAGCTGTGCGGTTGGAGCAGGAGCTGGCTCAGGCTCAGCAAGCTGCAGGCCGAGGGTCCAAACGCAGGGCAGACCCCAACCTGAGCCAGGTGAGAAAAACACTCATTTAACCTTTCATAACCAAACAAACGGTAATAACGTCTCTACTATCAGACTGCAGACGGTTCTTTTGTTAATCTGATATCTGAGTGTTTGATGAACTCTTCAATCTGTATCAAAGGAAAGTTTAATGTCCATCAAACACTCAAATATGATCAGATTTCTGTGGTTAAAACCATAAACAGGAAATAGGATCAAGTCCATCTCTCTGCTACCAACTAACGGCTAACATTAGCAGCTAGCGGCTAACGGTCCTATTTTCCGTCGGTGTTCTCAATAATGCCGTCACTAACGTCCGGCAGCTAACGGCTAACGGTAGCAGCTAACGGCTAACGGTAGCAGCTAACGGCTAACGGTAGCAGCTAACGGCTAACGGTAGCAGCTAACGGTTTTGCGTCAGTAACGCCCGACAGCTGTAATATGTAAGTAGTGTTAGAAAGTTTTTTGGCCGCTGTTTATTTATTTATTTATTTTTCTCTGCTAGGAAACATCGAGAATAAATGCTAACGTATAGCTAGCTAACACCTGCTGTCAGACAGGTAATTACTGCGTACCTGTTGTGTCACAACCCGTCCGCTGTTTGTGACGGACATCCAACACATTTACTATGAAAACCTCAGAGACATTATTTAATATGAGTGTGTTGCGTATTTAACAGAAAGTACTTATAACATAATTTATATTGTAAAATTTAATGGTGGATTTTCAGGCTGTTAGCACGTTTTGTTAGCCTCACATTGTTCCTATGATAATGTTCAATCAGTTTAAATGTGATAAATAATCTGAATTAATAGACTTCACTCATATGTACGTATGTAGTTGACATGTTATTTCAGGGTTGTTTATCACATTTAGTATAAGGTCATGTTATCAAGGCAAACAACAATACATCAAAGATTAACTCAACAAAGTGATTAAAACTTAATTACAGGACAGAAACTGTCATGAATTAACTACTGATTGAATGAAAATGATGAAAACATGGAGGAATATCCTGTAACCATAAACAGCTTCATACTGTGGGCATGTGGAGTTAAGGTGAGCAGGAAACATTGAGCGAATTAAGACCTGCTGAGACTTTTCTGTGTGTCACACTGAGTCTGAGCTACAGTGGGCTCTTCTTCTGATGGAAGGTGTAAGGTCAGGTGTGTGTGTGTGTGTGTGTGTGTGTTTCTTTGTGTGTGTATGCAGCATAGACTGACTCTCTCCTCCCCCCTCAGCCTGGTAAGCTGCAGCGTGTGGACAGCGCCCCCCGCGGCTCAGAGCGACACTTTGCGGAGCTGATTGCTCAGAAGCAGCGCCTGCAGCAGCTGGAGTCAGAGTACGCTCTGAAGATCCAGAAACTGAAGGAGGCTCAGGCCCTGCACCACCGAGGAGTCCCAGCTGACCTCCTCCTGGAGCCTCCCCTACGCGCCTCCACCCCCCCTGACACCCAGCCCCCACCACCACCCTCCTCCAACTTCCCCGTGCCTCAGCCCTCCCTGCACGACCTCACCCAGGACAAACTCACCCTGGACAGTGAGGACCCCCCTGAGGGTGAGGACCAGGACTCAGAGTCTGCCCCTCCACCTGCAGCTCCACCTGCTGAAACACCCCCACGCAGACGCTCCCTCCGTCAGTCCAGCTGCTCTTTCACCAAACCCAACCTGGAGCAGCTCAGCTCCCCCGCCTTGAAAGAAAGCAGCACCTCCAAGACCACCAAGACCTCCAGCAGCCCCAGCAGCTCCGCCCCCCCTATGGAGGTGTTTGAGGGCCTGGACCTGGAGGCTCTGAGGCTCAGGTACCAGCAGCAGGCCCGGCTAGGGGAGCTGCTGAAGAGAGAGCTGCAGAGTATGAGAGGCTGTGTGGACGACCCCTCACCTGGACAGGTATGAGTCTCATTTATTCAGAGTGCACCTGCAGAGGAGGAGGAGGAGGTGTGAGGAGGTGCAGGGTCTGATGGTTCCGTCTCTGTTCAGGTGGTTTCAGTGGAAATAGAAACTTCAACAAGCCAATCAGGGAGCAGCGAGCTCAAGCCGGTTCCTTTTGAACCATATCACAGCCCGCTGCTGGCCTTCAGGTCGTACAGGTAGAAACATCCGGACTCTGAACAGGGTTAGATTATATTCTCACTGGTGATTAGAAGTCACTGACTGATCTGTGTGTGTGTGTGTGTGTGTGTGTGTGTGTCAGGTTCAGCCCGTACTACAGGACGAAGGAGAAGTTACCTCTGAGCTCTGTGACCTACAGCAACGCCATCGAACCGTCAAAGTGTTTCTGTCGCTTCGACCTCACAGGAAGCTGCAACGACGACCACTGCTCCTGGTCAGAGCGCGTTGACTCATCACTGTTCTTCAGTGTGTATTAGTGTTAACCTGTGTGTGTGTGTGTGTGTGTGTCTGACTGTCCTCAGGCAGCACATGAGGAACTGCACGCTGACGGGAAACCAGCTGTTTCAGGACATCCTGTCGTATAACCTGCAGCTGATTGGCTGCTCTGAGAGCAGCTTGGACCAGGACGTCAGCGCAGCTACAGGTTCGTCTGCTGTTCAGACACACACAGATCAGCTGAGGCGAGGTGTGTTCAGAGGCTGTAACCGTGTGTGTGTGTGTGTGTCTCAGAGCGCTACATGAAGAAGCTGTTTGGACCAAACAAAGACAGGATGGGCGTGGATCAGAAGGCCGTCCTGCTCGTCAGCAAAGTGAATGAGAGCAAACGTCACGGTGAGTGAGCTTTTCCTCCTTCTCCATCTTCATCCTCCTCATCCTCCTCATCCTCAGAGGACCAGTGTGTAACCCTGACAGCTCTCCTCCTCTGCAGTCCCTCCCTTCACCACCTGTAAGGACCCGAGGAGGTGGAGGCCAAAGCCCACAGCTCAGAGCAGCTTCACCCCCGAGGACGACAGCGAGGAGGACTCCACTGGACGAGACACGCCTCCTGGGGGACACGGTGAGGACACACCTTCACCTCTCACTGTAGTGGATCATTGACCTAACAGAAGGTCATAGGGCAGAGTGTGTGACATCATCACAGACAGGATCCCTCACTGTTGATTGGTTGGTGGGCAGGGTAGAGCATAACGTGCAGGAGAAACCTCTGCATCCTTTCCATCTGAGCCGTTCTCATGATGTGAGCCCTGCTCTTTACTCTGTGTGTGTGTGTGTGTGTGTGTGTGTGTGTGTGTGTGTCCAGAGGATTCTTCCAGGACCAGCTTGTCTGCTCTGGACGTGTGCGTCACGTCAGAGGACCGGCGTTATTTCCTCAGTGAGACGGACGACATCTCCAACCTGGAGAGCAGCGTGCTGGAGAAACCCAGAGACACTCAGCTGTGGATCAAACTGGCCTTCAGATACCTGAACCAGAGCGACACGTGAGTGAGCACACACACACACACCTCTGATACTGCCACCTGTCCCAGAACACACACCAAACACGGTGACTGACCCTGAGGTGACCTGCAGGTCTGCAGCAGAGTGTCTGGAGGCGGCTCTGAACACGCTGTCTCGAGCTCTGGAGAGCAACTGTGAGAACCCGGAGGTGTGGAGCCACTACCTGCTCCTGTTCTCCAGGAGGGGCAGCAGGGAGGAGGTGCAGGAGATGTGTGAGATGGCCGTGGAGCACGCACCTGACCACAGGGTGTGGTGGAACGTGAGTCCACTCCTCCTGAAGTTACAGAGACCATCTTCACTGGCCACGTGTTCATGCAGCAGTTCACTCAGAGGATACCTGTGTGTGTGTGTGTGTGTGTGTGTGTGTGTGTGTGTGTGCAGTACCTGACTCTGGAGTCGTCGTTTGAGGGAAAGGACTACGTGTGTGAACGTCTGCTGCAGTTCCTCCTCTCCTCCTCCTCCTCCTCCTCCTCCTCCTCCTCCTCCTCCTCCTCAGACAGACTCTCCTTCCAGCTGATGGAGGCTCTGCTCTACCGTGTGCAGCTCAACCTGTTCACCGGGCGGATGGAGAGTGCGCTCGCCATCCTACAGGTAACAACACCTGCAGAACACAACACCTGCAGGAGATATAAGAGCAGTGAAGGATTCCAGTTGAATAACCCCCCCCCCCCCCCACCCCTCCTTGTTTCAGGGCTCCTTGAAATCAGCCAATGAAAGGAGTATAGCAGATCACCTGACCTCCAGAGACCGGGCCCTGCTCTGGCTGTCCTACATCCACCTGACCGAGTTTGACCGCCTCCCGTCGAGTCTGTACGACCCGGCAGAGTCCGGTCCGTCTCGCCTGGTCAGCACCGAGTCCTTCCTGCTGCCCTGGAGGACGCCGCAGGACATCAGCACCCCGCCAGACATCCTCATCGCTCTCTTCCAGGGTAACAGCTGATGGTGTTTGAGGGGCTTTTATTTTGAAGTGTTTCCTGTGCTGGTTTTATTTTGAAGTGTCTCCTCTTCCTCTCAGACGCCATCCATCAGTGCAGCGATGAGTCTGTGCCTGACAGCCAGAGGGCGCTGTCCTGCCTTCCTCTGCACACAAACCTCATCTTCCTCCACACAATGCTCAGCAGGTAAGACGCTGCTAATGCTAACAGTGTGTGTGTGCGTCTGTGTTTCTGTGTGTCCCCTCAGGTCTGATGAATCTGTGTGTGTGTCCCCTCAGGTCTGATGAATCTGTGTGTGTGTCCCCTCAGGTTTGATGAGGGTGTGTCTCTGTGTGAGGCCGTCCTCTCGTCCTGTCCCGAGGCGTGCGCTCTCAGAGACTCGTTGGCGGAGCTCCACCTGAGGAGAGGGGACGTGGGTCAGGCCGTCAGCACCTGGCTCCACGCTCTGGCTGAGTGTCCCAACAACGCTGAGGTCTTCTACCGCTGCTGCAGGTTCCTCATGGCTCAGGTACGCTCAGGTGTCACCGTCCTGACGCAGAAAGAAACCTGAGCCTTCAGGACTCCAGGTGTGTGTGTGTGTGATGTCAGCAGGTAAAGGGTTAACTGTTGGTGTTTCCTGTGACAGGAGAAGACGAGCGCCATCGCTCCTCTGTTCAGAGGCTTCATCCTGTCTCTGTGTGAGGACGAGCAGAGCCAGAGGACACCTGTGGACGTGCTCAGGTAGACCATGCTCCAGCTGTTACCGACTCTGTGTGTGTGTGTGTGTGTGTGTGTGTGGAAGGACTCTTTAAAGATGTGTGTTTCCTGCTGTCAGACACATCCTGGGGTTTCCCAGCGAGGACGTCCTGAGAGGGCCGATCATCAGAGAGCTTCAGGAGCAGCTCAGCCAGCAGACGCCTCACCTGCACCTCATACACTGGTCTGTATCCCCTCCTCTGTGTGTCTGTGTGTGTGTGTGTGTGTGTGTGTGTGTGTGTGTGTTCTCTAACATTTAGAACCTGGATCATGATGCCTGTGAGCGTATAAACACAGAACCTTCAGGAAAACGTGCTAACGTTAGCCCCTCTCAGCTAACTGTTTACCTGCAGACTCTGTGATACATTAACTTTTCTGTGTGGACACTTGTCTGACTCTGTGTGTGTGTGTGTGTGTGTGTGTGTGTGTGTGTGTGTGTGTGTGTGTAGTCGCTGGCAGTGGCTGCATGGCTCTGAAGCAGACACCGTGGAGGCCTTTGAGCGAGCTCTGGGATCGTCTCTTACTCTGGAGGAGCTGCACACACTGTGGATGGAGTGAGTTCAGCCCTCACACACACACACTCTCTCTCTCTCTGTCTCCACTCTCTCACTGTGTAACTGTGTGTGTGTGTGTGTGTGTTCAGTTACCTGTTGTTCAGCAGCAGCCTGCAGGCCCTCAGTCCCTCCCACAGTCACTCCAAGCTGATCTCAGACCTGGTCCATCGCTGTCTGAGCACCGTGCCCTCCAGACTGGAGCTCCCCTTCAACCCTGCAGAGTTCTGGAGCTGCTACACCTTCCACAACCAGGTGAGACGGCAGCTCAGAAACAAAGGAACCCAGAGGAAACATGGTCACTGTGCCGTCACAGCTCTGAGCTGACCCACTGTCCGTCCATCCTCAGGTGGTGTCTTTCTACCTGAACTGTCTGCCTCAGTCCCAGCATGCACTGCTCCTGGAGAGACTCCGATACGCCATGCCCAACAACACAGAGCTGGGTCTGAGGTACACACACACAGACACACCCCTGCAGACAGTGTGTGGGTGTGCTGCTGAGTGTCAGGGTTGCTGCCCAGGTGTGATGTAGCCTCAGAGTTGCTGTGTTGCTCCACAGGTTGCTGCAGCAGGAGTGGCATGACGAGAACGCAGAGCAGCTCAAGTTTCAGGCCCGCATGCTGATAAGCCAAGCTCCAAAGTGTGTGTCCACCTGGAAGATGTGAGTCAACACACACACACACACACACACTGTCACAGTTTGATTCAGTGTTTCTGGTTCAGTAAGCTGCATGATCTGACCACATTAGCTTCAGACAGCAGAGAGCGTGCAGACAGAGAGCAGACAGAGAGCACGCAGACAGAGAGCAGACAGAGAGCACGCAGACAGAGAGCACGCAGACAGAGAGCACGCAGACAGAGAGCACGCAGACAGAGAGCACGCAGACAGAGAGCACGCAGACAGAGAGCGTGCAGACAGAGAGCACGCAGACAGAGAGCACGCAGACAGAGAGCACGCAGACAGAGTGCGTGAAGACTCAGAGCGTGCAGACAGAGAGCAGACAGAGAGCACACAGACAGAGAGCGTGAAGACAGAGAGCGTGAAGACAGAGAGCAGACAGAGAGCACGCAGACAGAGAGCGTGCAGACAGAGAGCACGCAGACAGAGAGCACGCAGACAGAGAGCACGCAGACAGAGTGCGTGAAGACTCAGAGCGTGCAGACAGAGAGCAGACAGAGAGCACGCAGACAGAGAGCACGCAGACAGAGAGCACGCAGACAGAGAGCACGCAGACAGAGAGCACGCAGACAGAGAGCGTGAAGACAGAGAGCGTGAAGACAGAGAGCGTGAAGACAGAGAGCGTGCAGACAGACAGCCTGCAGACTGAGAGCGTGCAGACAGAGAGCCTGCAGACAGACAGCCTGCAGACAGACAGCCTGCAGACTGAGAGCGTGCAGACAGAGAGCCTGCAGACAGACAGCCTGCAGACAGACAGCCTGCAGACTGAGAGCGTGCAGACAGAGAGCCTGCAGACAGACAGCCTGCAGACTGAGAGCGTGCAGACAGAGAGCCTGCAGACAGACAGCCTGCAGACAGACAGCCTGCAGACTGAGAGCGTGCAGACAGAGAGCCTGCAGACAGACAGCCTGCAGACTGAGAGCGTGCAGACAGAGAGCCTGCAGACAGAGAGCACGCAGACAGACAGCCTGCAGACTGAGAGCGTGCAGACAGACAGCCTGCAGACAGAGAGCACGCAGACAGACAGCCTGCAGACTGAGAGCGTGCAGACAGACAGCCTGCAGACTGAGAGCGTTCAGACAGACAGCCTGCAGACTGAGAGCGTGCAGACAGAGAGCCTGCAGACAGAGAGCACGCAGACAGACAGCCTGCAGACTGAGAGCGTGCAGACAGACAGCCTGCAGACTGAGAGCGTTCAGACAGACAGCCTGCAGACAGAGAGCCTGCAGACAGACAGTGTGCAGACAGACAGTGTGCAGACAGACAGACAGTGTGCAGACAGACAGCCTGCAGACAGAGTGACGTAGTAGAGACTTCATCCACTTTTTGCACAGTCCTGATGAGGACTGAGGCGTCCTGCGCTGCAGCTGACAGAGTGTTTGTTCCTCACAGAGCGATCGCTGTGGAGAGAGAGCTGAAGGAGAGATCAGAGGTGAGCACGTGCAGACCACACATTAAAGAGTTAACCATGAAACCATTCAAATGTTCAACTCTGAGTTCTTCTCAAACAGTTTTTAATGAATGAATCTTTAATGATAATAATCTTTCTTCATGTTGTTGATCTTCATCTCAGCTGCTCTGATTCCTCTGAGCTGCTCTGACTGTTCTTATAACTCAGTCTGGTTTGTTTCCCTGCAGGTTTATGTCAGCTCTGTGTGTGTGTGTTTGTGTGTGTGTGTGTGTGTGTGTGTGTGTGTGTGTTTAATGTTGACCTGCTCTGACACACCCCCCCTGCTCTCTCTGCTGTGCTCCTCCTCCTCTCCTCCTTTATTTTGTCTCTCTCTCTCGTAGGTTCGGCTCCTCTACCAGCAGGCTCTGCAGAACCTCCCTCTGTGCGCTGACCTGTGGAAAGATGTAATTTACGCCCTACACACACACACACACACACACACATGCACACATGCACACACACATGCACACCCCTCAGTCAGATCTGACAGGAAGTGAGGTGTTTCTGATGATGTCACACCTGTTCATTGGCTGTTCACCTGCTGTCTCCCATCCTCACCTGTGTCCCCTCCCCCTCCCAGCGGCTGCTGTTTGAGGCGGCTGAAGGCAGCGGTATGGAGGGCGTGGCCGTGGCGTTGTCGGATGCGTGGGCGGAGCGTCTGCGGCGGCTGCTGATCAGGTGTCAGCAGGTGGGCGTGAGTCTGAGTGAGCCGCTCAGCTCAGCGTGTGTGTGCGCTCAGTGACAGAGCGTCAGTGACTCATTCATTATCACATCAGTCAGTGGGTGGAGGTAAGAGCGAGGCCCCTCCCCCCTCACTGGAGCTGCTTTAACTCGCCATCATGTACGTAAGTATCACCTGCTGAGTGATTTCTTTACTTCCTGTTTTGTTCTGTCACCTCCATTTGGTTTCATTTCCTCCCGTTTGGTTCTCTGAGGGGGTTTCTGACACCTCATTGGC
This sequence comes from Labroides dimidiatus, assembly GCA_030710495.1. Classification (NCBI taxonomy): domain Eukaryota; kingdom Metazoa; phylum Chordata; class Actinopteri; order Labriformes; family Labridae; genus Labroides; species Labroides dimidiatus. Next base: position 33,685,634 of record CM061147.1, read on the forward strand.
TGTTTGACCCCGCCCCCTCCCAAAGCCCCGCCCCTGTGTGTCAAGTTGCCCCCTGAATTCTGCACGTTGTCTTTTCTTTGTCTCCTGAGGAAAAACCAGACTTTAATTTTGTAAAAACAATCAGTCGTTTTCAGTATTGATGTTGGAGTGAAGCCCCGCCCCCTCCTCTCTGTAAAGTATTTTCTATTTGGCTCTGTCCGAAAAAAAGAGAGAGAGAGAGAGACTACTGCAGAGACTGGTCCAGTCAGAACGGAGCTAACAATGCTAACGTGGCCGACGTGCTGCAAACATGTGCAATCTGTTTTTTTTTTTTTTTGTTTTTTTTTCTCTTTTTGTCGAATTTAAACCTGATTAAAGTTTTCACCCGGAGAGGAGAACACACCCATCACTGTTGTTTTTATATATTTGTACTTTTCAAATGTCATTAAATTATTTTCTGAGCAGAAGCTGAAGTGTGTCCGTCTCTTCCTTTTTATCCTCTTCAGAAGATAACACGCTGCTTCAAACAGGAAACACATCCCACAGTCACTTCCTGTTTGAAGATTAAAACACTTCATCAAAGTTAAACAGCACCAGTTTTATTTTCCTGCTCAAGGTTATAAAACAAAGATCAAAGCACGGCTGAGTTTCAACCAACAGGAAACAAACTTAACAAACGACTTCAACAGAAAGGATAAAAACAGAAACGAGGCTGCAGATGAATCAGAGTCTGAGTGTTTTTAAAGATCCAACTAAATGAAACCGATTCATTAAATCACCTTCAATGATTCATGTCTTAAATCAAATCACAGCAGCTTCCTCAAAGCCAGCAGGAAGCAGGTGTGTCAGCTTTTATTTTGAAGGGTTACAGGAACTGAAAGATTCCAAATGCCACGTTTTCATGTTTACATCCAGCTGAAACATTTCAAGTTAAAAAGTCTGAAGTTTCATTATCAGAGACACAAGACGATAAACCCCGAGGAGGAGGATGAAGACGAGGAAG